>JASPKZ010006477.1:1110000-1434506 GCA_030220185.1 Diploptera punctata | reverse complement strand
CCTTGGAAAAAATAACTCGATTTTCAAAATTTTGATTTCAAGCGGATTTTTTGCATTATAAATCTCTGACTAGCCCTCTAGATTGTATTTTTGCAGTTTTCGATATTTTTGAAATTATGTAATTTTTGAGAAAAAATCCAAGGAAAAAAAATCTCGATTTTCAAAATTTGTGATTTTAACCGGATTTTTTGCATTATAAATCTCTGACTAGCCCTCTAGATTGTATTTTTGCAGTTTTCGATATTTTTGAAATTATGTAATTTTTGAGAAAAAATCCAAGGTTGTAGCCTTGGAAAAAAATAACTAGATTTTCAAAATTGTGAATTAAACCGGATTTTTTGCATTATAAATCTCTGACTAGCCCTCTAGATTGTATTTTTGCAGTTTTCGATATTTTTGAAATTATGCAATTTTTGAGAAAAAATAAAGGAAAAAAATAACTCGATTTTCAAAATTTTGATTTTAACCGGATTTTTTGCATTATAAATCTCTGACTAGCCCTCTAGATTGTATTTTTGCAGTTTTGCAGTTTTCGTTATTTTTGAAATTATGTAATTTTTTAGAAAAAATCCAAGGTTATAGCCTTGGAAAAAAATAACTCGATATTCAAAATTTTGATTTTAACCGGATTTTTTGCATTATAAATCTCTGACTAGCCCTCTAGATTGTATTTTTGCAGTTTTCGATATTTTTGAAATTATGTCATATTGGGAAAAAAATCCAAGGTTATAGCCTTGGAAAAAAAACTCGTTTTTCAAAATTTTGATTTTAACCGGATTTTTTGCATTATAAATCTCTGACTAGCCCTCTAGATTGTATTTTTGCAGTTTTCGATATTTTGAAATAATGTAATTTTTGAGAAAAAATCCAAGGCCTTGGAAAAAAATAACTCGATTTTCAAAATTTTGATTTCAACCGGATTTTTTGCATTATAAATCTCTAGATTGTATTTTTGCAGTTTTCGATATTTTTGAAATTATGTAATTTTTGAAAAAAATCCACGGTTGTAGCCTTGGAAAAAAATAACTAGATTTTCAAAATTTTGATTTAACCGGATTTTTTGCATTATAAATCTCTGACCAGCCCTCTAGATTGTATTTTTGCAGTTTTCGATATTTTTGAAATTATGTCATATTGGAAAAAAATAAACTCGATTTTCAAAATTTTGATTTTAACCGGATTTTTTGCATTATAAATCTCTGACTAGCCCTCTAGATTGTATTTTTGCAGTTTTCGATATTTTTGAAATTATGTAATTTTTGAGAAAAAATCCAAGGCCTTGGAAAAAAATAACTCGATTTTCAAAATTTTGATTTCAACCGGATTTTTTGCATTATAAATCTCTGACTAGCCCTCTAGATTGTAGTTTTGCAGTTTTCGATATTTTTGAAATTATGTAATTTTTGAGAAAAAATCCAAGGTTGTAGCCTTGGAAAAAAATTAACTCGATTTTCAAAATTTTGAATTTAACCGGATTTTTTGCATTATAAATCTCTGACTAGCCCTCTAGATTGTATATTTGCAGTTTTCGATATTTTTGAAATTATGTCATATTGGGAAAAAAATTCAAGGTTATAGCCTTGGAAAAAAAAAACTCGATTTTCAAAATTTTGATTGTAACCGGATTTTTTGCATTATAAATCTCTGACTAGCCCTCTAGATTGTATTTTTGCAGTTTTCGATATTTTTGAAATTATGTAATTTTTGAGAAAAATCCAAGGTTGTAGCCTTGGAAAAAAATAACTATATTTTCAAAATTTTGAATTTAACCGGATTTTTTGCATTATAAATCTCTGACTAGTCCTCCAGATTGCATTTTTGCAGTTTTCGATATTTTTGAAATTATGTAATTTTTGAGAAAAAATCCAAGGTTATAGCCTTGGAAAAAAATAACTCGATTTTCAAAATTTTGATTTCAACCGAATTTTTTGCATTATAAATCTCTGACTAGCCCTCTAGATTGTATTTTTGCAGTTTTCGATATTTTTGAAATTATGTAATTTTTGAGAAAAAATCCAAGGTTATAGCCTTGGAAAAAAATTACTCGGTTTTCAAAATTTTGATTTTAACCGGATTTTTTGCATTATAAATTTCTGACTAGCCCTCTAGATTGTATTTTTGCAGTTTTCGATATTTTTGAAATTATGTAATTTTTGAGAAAAAATCCAAGGTTATAGCCTAGGAAAAAATAACTCGATTTTCAAAATTTTGATTTCAACCGGATTTTTTGCATTATAAATCTCTGACTAGCCCTCTAGATTGTATTTTTGCAGTTTTCGATATTTTTGAAATTATGTCATGTTGGGAAAAAAATCCAAGGTTATAGCCTTGGAAAAAAATATCTCGATTTTCAAAATTTTGATTTTAACCGGATTTTTTGCATTATAAATCTCTGACTAGCCCTCTAGATTGTATTTTTGCAGATTTCGATATTTTTGAAATTATGTAATTTTTGAGAAAAAATCCGAGCCTTGGAAAAAAATAACTCGATTTTCAAAATTTTGATTTCAACCGAATTTTTTGCATTATAAATCTCTGACTAGCCCTCTAGATTGTATTTTTGCAGTTTTCAACATTTTTCAAATTATGTAATTTTTGATAAAATAGCAAAGGTTAGAGCCTTGGAAAAAGAAAGTCGATTTCCAAATTTTTTACTTTAAGCTGATTTTTTGCATTATAATCCTCTAATTAGCCCTCTAGATTGTATTTTTGCAGTTTTCGACATTTTTGAAATTATGTAATTTTTGTGAAAAAATCCAAGGTTATAGCCTTGGAAAAAAAAACACGATTTTCAATTTTTTTATTTTAACCAGATTTTTTGCATTATAGTTCGCTGACTAGCCCTCTAGAATGTATTTTTGCAGTTTTCGTCATTTTTTAAATTATGTAATTTTTGTGAAAAAATCCAAGGTTATAGCCTTGGAAAAAAAAACACGATTTTCAAATTTTTGATTTTAACCAGATTTTTTGCATTATAGTTCGCTGACTAGCCCTCTAGAATGTATTTTTGCAGTTTTCGACATTTTTGAAATTATGTA
This sequence comes from Diploptera punctata, assembly GCA_030220185.1. Lineage (NCBI taxonomy): Eukaryota > Metazoa > Arthropoda > Insecta > Blattodea > Blaberidae > Diploptera > Diploptera punctata. The sequence continues at coordinate 1,431,468 of JASPKZ010006477.1, read as the reverse complement.
ATTTTTGATAAAATAGTAAAGGTTATAGCCTTGGAAAAGGAAAGTCGATTTCCAAATTTTTTACTTTAAGCTGATTCTTGCATTATAATCCTCTAACTAGCCCTCTAGATTGTATTTTTGCAGTTTCGACATTTTTGAAATTATGTAATTTTTGTGAAAAAATCCAAGGTTATAGCCTTGGAAAAAAAACGATTTTCAAATTTTTGATTTTAACCAGATTTTTTGCATTATAGTTCGCTGACTAGCCCTCTAGAATGTATTTTTGCAGTTTTCGACATTTTTGAAATTATGTAATTTTTGTGAAAAAATCCTAGGTTATAGCCTTGGAAAAAAAAACACGATTTTCAAATTTTTGATTTTAACCAGATTTTTTGCATTATAGTTCGCTGACTAGCCCTCTAGAATGTATTTTTGCAGTTTTCGACATTTTTGAAATTATGTAATTTTTGATAAAATAGCAAAGGTTATAGCCTTGGAAAAAGAAACTCGATTTCCAAATTTTTTATTTTAAGCTGATTTTTTGCATTATAATCCTCTAATTAGCCCTCTAGATTGTATTTTTGCACTTTTCGACATTTTTGAAATTATGTAATTTTTGTGAAAAAATCCAAGGTTATAGCCTTGGAAAAAAAACACGATTTTCAAATTTTTTGATTTTAACCAGATTTTTTGCATTATAGTTCGCTGACTAGCCCTCTAGAATGTATTTTTGCAGTTTTCGACATTTTTGAAATTATGTAATTTTTGATAAAATAGCAAAGGTTATAGCCTAGGAAAAAGAAAGTCGACATCCAAATTTTTTATTTTAAGCTGATTTTTTGCATTATAATCCTATAACTAGCCCTCTAGATTGTATTTTTGCAGTTTTCGACATTTTTGAAATTATGTAATTTTTGTGAAAAAATCCAAGGAAACAAAACACACTTTTCAAATTTTTTGATTTTAACCAGATTTTTTGCATTATAGTTCGCTGACTAGCCCTCTACAATGTATTTTTGCAGTTTTCGACATTATTGAAATTATGTAATTTTTGTGAAAAAATAAAAAAATCCAAGCCTTGGAAAAAAAAAAACACGATTTTCTAATTTTTTATTTTAACCAGATTTTTTGCATTATAGTTCGCTGACTAGCCCTCTAGAATGTATTTTTGCAGTTTTCGACATTTTTGAAATTATGTAATTTTTGTGAAAAAATCCAAGGTTATAGCCTTGGAAAAAAAACACGATTTTCAAATTTTTGATTTTAACCAGATTTTTTGCATTATAGTTCGCTGACTAGCCCTCTAGAATGTATTTTTGCAGTTTTCGACATTTTTGAAATTATGTAATTTTTGTGACTATTTAACTCATGCCCCAAATGGGAGTCAATGACCAATCACGTTTCAATGATTTCTGTTTTACAACCAATCAGAGTCGTGTTTCACCAAATATTTATCAGTGTTATAATTACCATATCAAAGAAAGCTCCTCCTTACAATATTGCGTTCCTTTGGCAATAAATAATATGATCTGGTTGCAGTGATAAACAAAAGAAGCAGTAGAAGCGTACCTATCGTTTCTCATTTGTTTTCAAACATTGCCGTTTACATTAAATATATAAATATTTTAAATTAACTATAGTTAAATAATGATTTGGGAGTAAACAGTTTAATTTTATTCGTTAAATAGTCCTAATAAATGTCACTCTTGATTTCCAAATTCTCTAGATAAATTCACTCCTCACTTCGTGAGTCGTGAATTTATCGATAATTTGGAAATCACTCGTGGCATTACTTATGAAAAATCCAAGGTTATAGCCTTGGAAAAAAAAACACGATTTTCAAATTTTTTTATTTCAACCAGATTTTTTGCATTATAGTTCGCTGACTAGCCCTCTAGAATGTATTTTTGCAGTTTTCGACATTTTTGAAATTATGTAATTTTTGATAAAATAGCAAAGATTATAGCCTTGGAAAAAGAAACTCGATTTCCAAATTTTTTATTTGAAGCTGATTTTTTGCATTATAATCCTCTAACTAGCCCTTTAGATTGTATTTTTGCACTTTTCGACATTTTTGAAATTATGTAATTTTTGTGAAAAAATCGGAAAAAAAACACGATTTTCAAATTTTCTGATTTTAACCAGATTTTTTGCATTATAGTTTGCTGACTAGCCCTCTAGAATGTATTTTTGCAGTTTTCGACATTTTTGAAATTATGTAATTTTTGTGAAAAAATCCAAGGTTATAGCCTTGGAAAAAAAAACACGATTTTCAAATTTTTGATTTTAACCAGATTTTTTGCATTATAGTTCGCTGACTAGCCCTCTAGAATGTATTTTTGCAGTTTTCGACATTTTTGAAATTATGTAATTTTTGATAAAATAGCAAAGGTTATAGCCTTGGAAAAAGAAACTCGATTTCCAAATTTTTTATTTTAAGCTGATTTTTTGCATTATAATCCTCTAACTAGCCCTCTAGATTGTATTTTTGCACTTTTCGACATTTTTGAAATTATGTAATTTTTGTGAAAAAATCCAAGGTTATAGCCTTGGAAAAAAAACACGATTTTCAAATTTTTTGATTTTAACCAGATTTTTTGCATTATAGTTCGCTGACTAGCCCTCTAGAATGTATTTTTGCAGTTTTCGACATTTTTGAAATTATGTAATTTTTGTGAAAAAATCCAAGGTTATAGCCTTGGAAAAAAAAACACGATTTTCAAATTTTTGATTTTAACCAGATTTTTTGCATTATAGTTCGCTGACTAGCCCTCTAGAATGTATTTTTGCACTTTTCGACATTTTTGAAATTATGTAATTTTTGTGAAAAAATCCAAGGTTATAGCCTTGGAAAAAAAAACACGATTTTCAAATTTGTTGATATTAACCAGATTTTTTGCATTATACTTCGCTGAAAATCGTGTTTTTTTTACCCAAGGCTATAACCTTTGCTATTTTATCAAAAAATACATAATTTCAAAAATGTCGAAAACTGCAAAAATACAATCTAAGAGGGCTAGTTAGAGGATTATAATGCAAAAAATCAGCCTTGGATTCTTTCACAAAAATTACATAATTTCAAAAATGTCGAAAACTGCAAAAATACATTCGAGAGGGCTAGTCAGCGAACTTTAATGCAAAAAATCTGGTTAAAATCAAAAAATTTGAAAATCGTGTTGTTTTTTTTTCCAAGGCTATATATAACCTTGGATTTTTTCACAAAAATTACATAATTTCAAAAATGTCGAAAACTGCAAAAATACATTCTAGAGGGCTAGTCAGCAAACTATAATGCAAAAAATCTGGTTGAAATCAAAAAATTTGAAAATCGTGTTTTTTTTCCAAGGCTATAACCTTGGATTTTTTCACAAAAATTACATAATTTCAAAAATGTCGAAAACTGCAAAAATACAATCTAGAGGGCTAGTTAGAGGATTATAATGCAAAAAATCAGCTTAAAATAAAAAATTTGGAAATCGAGTTTCTTTTTCCAAGGCTATAACCTTTGCTATTTTATCAAAAATTACATAATTTCAAAAATGTCGAAAACTGCAAAAATACATTCTAAGGGCTAGTCAGCGAACTATAATTCGAAAATTTTGACTTTTTTTGATAAACTGTAAGACTATAACCTTGGAAAACTCAATTTTGAAATTTTGGATTTAGACCGGATTTTTGTCTTTTAAATCCCAGATACACCCTCTAGATAGTATTTTTGCAGTTTTTGAATTTTCGAAAATTTTGGCATTTTTGGTTAACTCAATTTTGATATTTTGGATTTATACCGGATTTTTTGCATTTTAAATCCCGGACACAGTCTCTAGATAGTATTTTTGCAGTTTTTGAATTTTTGAAAATTTTGACATTTTTTGGTTAAACTGTCACGACTATAACCTTGGAAAACTGAATTTTGAAATTTTGGATTTAGAACGGATTTTTTGCATTTTAGATCCCAGATACATCCTCTAGATAGTATTTTTGCAGTTTTTGAATTTTCGAAAATTTTGACATTTTTTGGTTAAACTGCTCACGATTGTATAAAGATTGATTTATTAAACACATGTGTACATTATACGACCAACTACTGGAAGTTATTGTCTCCAGGCATAGAATGTTAAAGGCTGTACTTATTGCTATGCAGTCAATAAGGTGGTATTGTTGACATTTTTGGTCGCATAGCTTGCAGAGGGACACTGGTTCGCAGGCGCGGTTGAACCCTTGTATGGTACATAATATGTACTGGAATCCATGTGTGGCGGTACTCGTTGATGCAACATGTCTTAGGTGAGAAAGTGTGGTTCCTTGCATTACTTCGATGTTCATCGATGGGGTCCAGGAAGAACTCTGCGCGTCTATATTCTCTGCTTTTTCTTCTCTCTCTCTTATGTGTGCTTCGTTGGCTCAGGTTATATTGTAGCGCTATTTCTCTGATGAAGAAGTCAGTCTTCTTTAGATGGAGTCGGGAGCTCGTTGAACTTGAAACCCTAAGTACTCTACGGCGGTAGGCAATTTTGACCATTTCCAGTCTTTTCAGATTTGCAATGGTTAACCGAGTCGAGAGTGTGGTGATTGCATAGCAGGCTATTGGTGATATCTTAATATGAAATAGTCTTGTAGCAGTTTCCATTGACAGCTTTTCGACATTTCGAATGTCAAATGTGGCCTTTATTGCTGAGTTGCATCTTTCCTGTATGTGCTTGGTGAATGATTTTCCTGTGACTTGCAACGTTAGACCGAGATACTTGTAGCAGTTGGCTAATTCTAGTTGGGCCTTTCCATACTTGAATTGGTCATCCCTGTTTAAGTTTCCTCGTCATCTAAATTTCATAGTCTTAGTTTTGCTTGTGTTAACTTCTAGTTCATTCCGGTGTGCCCAATTGTGTAGTTTATCCAGGCTAGTCTGAAGAGCTACTTTATTTCTGGATAAGATGACTATATCATCTGCATAGAGGATGACCGTGGCTTCCGGTGATGCTACTTCTTGGACTACGTCACAATGGGGAACAGCCATAAAGTAAAAAATAGAAATACTTAACTGTTTATGCATTGGCGAGTCGTTTCCATATACACTACAGTATGTCATGCTGTTTTAATGTTAATGATCAACTGTATGATTCATCAAGAAACCCAAAGACAAAATAAGGAATTCTATCACTGAATTCACAGCTGAATATCAATCTGAATTGAAATACCTTTTAAAAGCGGCAAAACAGGAAACCATTACTAAGTACTTCAATGCCTTGCCTAAGTCTGACAGAAATAATTAATAGAAATTGTCTAAAATCTCTCATTAATTGATTTCTTCTTCTTCCTTCCAAGTATTAGGCCAAGGCCTGTTACGATCCTATAGAAAATTTTCCCTCCAGTGTTTTGATCCTTCCGGGAAATTCTCGTATAAGACTTGAAAGCATAATAATAGTCCCTTCGATTGGTTCCTGGCCAAAGGAAGGCAAGACCAGTGATGGGGCTGCCATCTTATAGCCTCTGGTCAGGCTTTTCTGGAGAAGAAAAGAAAATAAAGGAAAGAAGAAATGGAAGAAAGGAAAGACTCCCTAGCCCTCGGATGCCCTAATAATGTCGGAGTTGAAAAAAACAAGAGTTAACCAAGAGAAGTTAGATAGTAAAGTTAAAAGAGTGCAAAACACAAGTAAGTGGAAGAAATGTTTTGCTCAGTTTTATTTTGATAATTTTTATTTCATTTTGGAACCTTGGAACATATCCACTATACAGTATACCCATACAAATTACCATTCCATATATGCAGTTTCTGTATTCGCGGCACATTTGCAGAACATATCCCCTGCAAATACGGAGCTTTTACTGCAGTATGCAATGTTAGTAAAGATGTAAGAAGAACGTAGAGCAACAATATTACAATATTACAAGAAAAGAGAATGGGAAATCAAGGGGAAGTTAATCTAAAGTTGAGCCTTCTTTCCACTTAACAATGAATAATTCAACCACAATAAAGAGTTTAAAAAATTTATTAACAAAATTGAATTTGACAATTTACAAACAATATAGACGATATCTCATTTCGCAGGGGTAATATGAAATTATTGTGAATTTATATATAATTAATACTGAAATATAAATAAAATAAGAGCATATAGTATTACAATAGTTTATAATGGTGCATGCTGTTAATAAAAAGTCTACAGTATTTTAATACCTAATAATTTGAAATTAAACATAATGGAGCAAAAATTATACAACAGTATTCAAATTTATTTATAATTACAAATTTATTTTAAGCTCTGTAGCGTCTTCCTAATATTTCGTAGAATATGCGAAGGAACAACTTCTGTCATAGTTGTATTGAATGATGGATAGCTTGATAACATGCGAAACAACTGTTTGGCAAAACATCTGAAAATTAATTTTAAAAAATTACAATATTAATCTATATATTTTAAAATAGAACAGGAAATAACATTATGAGGTTTATTTAATAATGAGGGTATTTGGTCTGTATATTCTTACCTCGTATGGTTGTTTTTGTTGAACATATGTTTTAAAGCATTGTCAAAGATTTACAGACTGATTTTTCTGTAAATTCAGTCTATAATTGCCGATGATGGGGTTCACAAGCCTTGAAACACATGTTCAACAAAAACAACCATAAGAGGTAAGAATATACACACCAAATATCCTCATTATTAATCTATGTTTCAATATTTTATTATGATTTTTTTTTCGTGCCACAATAAGCATGCTGTTATTCAACCAGTTATATTATATGGATGTGAAACATGAATGCTTACTTTAAGGGAGCTGAAAAGATTATGAGTATTTAAGAATAAAGTTCTTAGGAAAATTTTTGGACCAAAAAGAGAAGATTTTTTTAACATTAATTTAACACTTCTCACTGAAGGATAAATTATATCTTCTTGTATCTTCTAAGCCCATGTTTCCCTTAACAGAGATTTAGGCGCTCTCCCCCTACAGGGAAGAATTTAAACCATACTAATTTAGTTACACTTGTTTTCGTATAGATGTCATTTGAGTGGTCCGTGGTCAGCGTTCTGCCTCATTCTGACATCTAGGAAACCAAGGTAGTACTAGGACAGAAAAATTCGATAAATTTTGCTTAGAGGCCTTTTCATTCAGGCTTACGGATCTTTTACGAGCCTGAAAATCTTCATACTCGGGACCCATGGCTTACAGTCCCTCCCGGAGGACTTACTCCTTGGATTTTTCCATCCTAAAAAATCCATCAACCCCGGCCGGGTTTGAACCCGCGACCCTCAGGACCAGAGGCAAGGAGCATAACCACTAGTCCACCGAGGCCGATGATAAATTATATTTGAAGAGAAAATTTATATGCTTAGACTGGGGTTTGAACCCAGGACCTTTGGCTTTCTAAGCCAATGCTCTACCACCGGGCTACATGAGAAACTCCAATCTAAAAACAAATTTTTCTCTTATACATTGTTAATTCCCGATCGCCAAATGCTACAAGCATTTGCTCGATCACACAAATGGCGGCTTCTTGTTTTAAGAAGACATTTATTGGAAATTTAAACACTGCTTTATAAAGCCAGTAGGGTTTCTTTTGATGTTTTTATTATTAATTTAACACTTCTCACTGAAGGATAAATTATAAGATGTTAATTATAAAATTGGTACCTGGTAAGTCAGTCGTCCTCAATTAAATTATTAAACTTCATCAAGTTATTCCAATATGGAAGCCTTTCAAAAAATGTTTCATCTTCTGCATTTTAACTGGCACTAGTTAAAATGCAGAAGATGAAACATTGTTTTTGAAAGGCCTCCATATTAGAATAACTTGATGAAGGTTAATAATTTAGTTGAGGACCTCAAATGTGCTTTAATATGAATTTCAAAAGTGTTGATAAATTATATTTGAAGAGAAAAATTACAAGCTCAGACTGGGAAAAAAGTTGTGTTTAGATTGGAGTTTCTCAGGTAGCTCAGTGGTAGAACATTGCCTAGATAGCCAAAGGTCCTGGGTTCAAACGCCAATCTAAGCACATAATTTTTCTCTTCAAATACAGGAAAATAAATATATATGACAATTTTACTTCTTGGCCGCATGCAAATACATTAGTCTCTCCTCAAATTACTTCCAATCACTGGTGAGCTCACTTATCGTGAGCAAGTGCAAAGATCGAATTAGCTACCCACTAACTGATCATGCATGAAAGTCGTCGTTTTCGTAATATTGGCAAGAAATTACCCAGAATTCTCAGCGATAAAACCACTACCTTTATTTTTGTCTGCTATAGAGGAATGCATTTACGCTTGCGTCCTGCAAATAATACCATATACAATGACGTCTGTGTCGTGCAATATTATGCCGATTCTCCTGTTCTTCCAGTTGAATTCTTTGGTAGACTCTATCAAATTCCTCTTCTCCGCGTATACCGAAAACATGATCGAAATCTTCAAGGTCCGACATCTTGGATAAAGCAGTAAGGGGTACGCGGCAAGGTTTCAAACTACATCGGTTACCATCGGTTCCCTTCGGAATTCTCACGATAAGTTTCTATCTTAAGTTACCTCGTCAGGTAGCTTACGAATTTCAACAATTATTATCGCATGAACAGATTTCTGAGCAAGCAAAATCGTATTAGGATAAAACTTTCTCAGCAGAGAACGCCTTTTACGGTCTAATGCGTTCAAAGATTCGACCCTTAGTCTTAGAATTTTAAGGGTGTGACTAATATCCAACAAGGCTAATGTTTACACCAATTAATTGCATATCGAGAGGCAGCTATAGAGATATGCAGTATGAGGTAAAGTTCCCATTACAGGCCTTGTGATGTCATTTGGGGGAGTGGGCCTTAAGCTTCCTGACATCTGTCTTATAGGCTAGGAAAAACCCTGAAAATACCTCACCTAGGAGCCTGTCCCGACCGGGAATGGAACCCGGGCCCACTGCATCACAAGACAGCACGCTACCTCGAGACCATAGTAGTGGACTACTGATTATTATAATAATAATAATAATAATAATAATAATAATAATAATAATAATAATAATAATAATAATAATAATAATTCAACCATGAACGCATCAAGCAAGTTCAAGAAATGAAATATCTAGGAATCCACTTTAATTGCAAACTAAGCTTTGATAAACACATTGAGATAACAACTAACAAGGCTATGAGCCTAATGAACATGTTAAGAAGGGCAGCTAGATTGCAGTGGGGACTGGGACATAAAGCATTGAGGACTATATACAATGGAGCAATCTTGCCTATGTTAACATATGGGGCCCCAATATGGGAGGAAGAATTAAGAAAACAAAAAAATTTAAAAAAGTTGAAGAGGGTTCAAAGAATTATAAATGTCACCATAGCCAAAGCCTATAAAACATTACCATATGAAGTATCTTGTATCTTAGCTGGAATTAAACCCATAACTATCAGTATACAAGAAACAGCCCAGTTATATAGAGCCATACACGATGACCACACAAACATTGACACACCACTCAAAAAGGAGGAGTGGCCACATCCGGCAGAAAGAATTAATGTGGGCGACATTGAAGAATCGAACAACTACAAAATAAAAATATACACTGATGGCAGTAAATTCCAAGGAATGGTAGGGGCTGCTGCAGTTATCTTGAAAAACGGAAAATTAGAGCATACAATAAAAGCCAAACTGTCCAATCGTTGCTCAAATAATCAAGCTGAACAGATAGGAATTCTCAAAGCTCTAGAAGCAATATCATCAATAGACCAAAACAGCTCTGAAAAAAGTTTTGTTGCAGTTTATACAGATAGTCAAGTTACTCTCGACCTAATTAAAAACAACTTCAAACAGGGATACATCATATCAAAAATAAGACAAACAATAGCAAAACTCAGGAAACAAAATTGGATAGTACATTTCGGCTGGATAAAATCACATGTTGGAATTTATGGGAATGAAATGGCAGATCAATTGGCAAAACAAGCTGCAACAGAAACCAGCGTAACCGTAGAATATACAAAAATACCTAAATCATCAATAGTTGCCCAAGTAAAAGAAGAAGGAACCATTAAATGGCAGAACGAATGGGACAACGCAGATAAAGGAGCCACATGTAAGAAGTTCTTCCCATCAGTCAGAGACAGATTAAAACTTAAATGTGAAATAACTCCAGAATTTTCTGAAATGGTAACTGGTCATGGAAAAAATAAATCACATCTTTATCGTATTGGAATACTAAACAACGCAACCTGTCCATGTAGAAAAGCAATTCAAAATGTAGAACATCTCCTTTATAATTGTGAATTGCAGCAGCATTCTAGAAATAAGTTGAAAGAAGAAATCAGCAAAGAAGGAGGAACATGGCCTGTGACGGAGAAAGACCTAATACACAAATATTTAAGACATTTCAAAAAATATATAAAAACAATAGTGTACGAAAATGAGTGATTAACAAGTGACGAAGATAAAAAAAAAACATGTAAACAAAAACCAAATATGTGATGTTATGTAATGTTATGTTATCTGATTTTATGATTGTTATGTTATGCATGTAATATTACTACGGTAATGGGGCATGCTGAAAAAAAAAATGAAAAAAAAAAATAATAATAATAATAATAATAATAATAATACTAATACTAATAATAATAATAATAATAATAATAATAATAATAATAATAATAATAATAATAATAGCAATGATGATAATAATAATCAAAATAAGCTTAATGTTCCACGCCGTAGCCGAGGGTTTTAATGCAGGAACCTTGGTGCAGAGTTTATACTGGACTAGTGGTGGTTTGAGTCTCCTTGGAGAAAGAAATTTTCTCTTGAGATGCCTGCCAGTAGGCCTATGTGATTAGAGGCCACCCAGCACCATAAAGAATTTAGTTAGCTACAATAAACAAATTAATTGCATATCGAGAGGCAGCTATAGAGATATTCAGTAAGAGGTAAAGTTCCCATTACAGGCCTTGTGATGTCATTTGGGGGGGTGGGAGATTAAGTCTTCAAATTTTCCAGACAACCGGAACAAGGTATCAGCCCTGTATGATGGCCGTAATGGCTGCTTTTACCCCCAGAACATGTGCCTGGTACCCATTTCCATTTGAGGCTGAGTATGTCCCATGTGCCACGGTGCTGCCAGAAGGTTTAGTTCAGTTAAAAAATCCTGACTCCACTAGGAACCCACAAAATTCCAGCTTACAGTGTATTGCCTTACCCAAGAACGCTATGGCAGGCTCCCTTCAGTATAAGGCATAAGTTTATTTTTAATCTGGCCCCACCTAGTCTAGAACCACCACTGCAGTCTAAAGATAGTGACCAGAATTAATTATTTTTTAAGCAAATAATGGAAGCAAGGACAGAATAGAAAAAAGGAAGAGGGAAGTTGGAAAAGTGTACATGGTGGAATTTAGGATATAGCAAGAAGAAACGAAAAAGGGGTTAGAGATTTGAAGGGACTGGCAAAAGACAGTAGGACTGAAGAAGTAAACAGAGGCAGTCTGAACACTGAATGACAAAAACAATAGCTCTAAAGCAGGGCCGCCCAAACTTTTTAATGGGCCGGGCCAATAACTGATTGTGCAATTGATCACGGGCCGGAACAACTTCTTGGTATCAGCAATCAGACACCTTTTCACAAATTCGCCATCAGAAAACGGTTCAGCAATTAGTTTCGAAACTTCATAACTCACTTCAGTAACATTTCTGTCTTACACCACCACCCTGAATTAATAACTGCTGTTGTGCCCTAACTTTAGAAAGCAGCATGTTCGCTTTTTCAGTACGCTCATCTCCATCAAATTTATCAAAATGGCTATGATTTATTTGGTAATGTCTTTAATGTTATATTCTTTCACAACTGCAATAACATCGTTACAAATAACACACAACACTTTGTTTCCACGCTCCTTCACGAAGTACTTGCTGGTCCAGGATTAGTTATAACTCCCTACACTCGGAATCAACTTTGCTTTTTTTTTTTTAACTATTTTCTCACTTTAACATTGTTTTTACAACTAGTCTGTGCACAAGCTACTGTTTGATTGACAATATAACAAGCGAAACAATTAATGTTCAAAGTTTGGAGAGGGGAGAAAAACGGTAAATACAAGATGAATCATCTCTATTACTTTGTCAAGAGAAGCGGTGACACCTCAAATCCACATTCCAGAGAGATGAATTTCACACAGGGATGTCCAAACTAGATGTTACATTTTAAAATCTAAATTAAAAATCTAAAATTAATTTGTTCATTTCATTCCTTACCCGGGTCATACGAAAGGCCATGGCGGGCCATAGTTTGGACGACTCTGCTATAAATATTATGTAGCTCACTACAATGTAGTCTTCTCTAATCACCTGTCTGTTCATCTCCCTTCAATCCGAAGATTTTCCTAAGAAACATATTCTCAAATATTCGTATTCTTTTCTCTTCCTTAAAGTAAGAGTCCATGTTTTGCGTCTACATAACTGGATGAATAACCATTATATATTCTTATTTTAACTTTTTTTGAAATTTTATTTTGTATTTTGTCATTTCAACATTTTCTGGTATTCTCTCCTGGCATTGGCATAACTGTAACCCACTTCTAATGTTGGGGCACCTGGAAGGCACTGTTACGCTGCCCCGATGATATGATGGATGATGATGATGACGGTGGTGTGCCAGGACACTTCTTAATCCTAAACTTATTCTAAGACAAATATGAATGATGATGATTATGATGGCCATATGACGTTCGGGGACCTTCGGCCTTGAAGTTTCCTGACATTTGTCTTACAGGTGAGGAAAAACCCAGGAAAAAACCCCACCCAGGAAATTTGTCCCAACCAGGGATCAAACCTGGGCCCTCTGCATGACAGCACGCTACCTTGAGACCACAGCGGTAGACACTTGTAACATATAATAGCATGCATTTCCAGAATTGAATCTACGTTTAATTTCTTTCTGCAGCCTCATTTCTGTTGGCCATATTGTTCCTATGTGTATACATTTACCCATTTCTTCAAAATTTCCCTCATTTGTTTCACATTTTGCTTATAGTCTTTAATTTCTATACATACCATACATCTTATATACAGAACCCATGATTTTACTTATTATGAAGAATTTTACATAATGAAAAAATACCTTGATCATTTATATATCAAATTTGGGAACTTTTAACAGTATGAGGTTCAATTCATAAGAATTAAATGAATCATGATTTCTTCTTACCTCATACTTCTATGTTTTTTTAAACACAGCACTGCAGTATCAGCGACCCATTGTAACCATCGTCGGCTGTTTTCACGAGTCATGAAAACAGCTGACGATGGTGACAATGGGTCGCTGATACTGCAGTGCTGTGTTTAAAAAAACATAGAAGTATGAGGTAAGAAGAAATCACAATTCATTTAATTCTCTTAGGGGGCACGCCGTAGCGTAGTGGTTAAGGCACTGCGCTACAAGCCGGAAGGTCTCGGGTTCGACTCCCGGTGGGGTCAGGATTTTTAAACTGACCCAAACCTTCTGGCGGCACTATGGCCCTGGGGTCGACTCAGCCTCTAACTGAAATGAGTACCAGACGCTTGTTCTGGGGTAAAGGCGGCCGTCACGCAGGGCTGACAACCCGGCTGACATTAAGTGCCGATTGTCAAGAAAAAGTGGGAGCCTTAACCTCCTACTACCCCAAGGGCCTCCTGAGGCCTGTAGTGGGATCACTTTACTTTACTTTACTTATACCTTGATCATTGTTTAGGTTTAGATGCATGAATGTCAGATATATATACAGTAAACTCCAGATTATCCGTGCGTATATTATCCAGTTTGCGGATTATCCAGGCATGACTCTTCCTACTGTATTTCTAAAAATGAAGATAAATACTGTACAGTATTAAAGTTAAATTATTTTCAGTCTGATTATCTTACCTCAATATTAATGTTGATTTGTTCTTGGACATGTTTCAAAACAATTCCGTTTTATCATCGGCTTTTCCAGACTAAACAGAATTGTTTTGAAACATGTCCAAGAACAAATCAACATTAATATTGAGGTAAGATGATCAGACTGAAAATAATTGGTTGGTTGGTATCTAATGTCGAGCACTTGATAATGAAATCATTCGCTCTCTTGCACTCCAATATTTAGCAGAAAGGCTGGTCTCTTCTACTAAAGCTGGACAACGGAAGAGATGGTTTATTTCCATATCTTCATTTAAATTGCAAAAAGGGCATTTAGGTCAATCTGTTATGCCAAGTCTGTGTAGGTGTTTATTCAGGCAGTTTGAATATTGCTACTGTAGATTTTTTTTGTAATGTAGTAATGTCATAAGCTTGTAGATTTTCCCATTCCTTTCCAGATGTTTTGGTGATGTATTCTTCTCCAAGTTTATTGATATATTTATTTGAGATAATTCTTTTTACAGAGTGAAAGGAAACTGGAGTAGAATTTGGGTTTGAAACAATTTTGCTACCCTTCTTGGCCAGAAAATTGGCTATTTCATTGCCTGTCACTCCACAATGGGCTGGAATCCATTGAAGTACAACTTTTTTATGTAGACGGGATAACTGTTTTATCATTTTGTGACATTCGATGATTTTGATGTTTTTGGGTGTTGTGTCTCATGTTATAGCAAGAAGCTTTGGAGTCACATAGAATTACAACTTTTGTAATTTTTTTTTGGATGTGATATAAAATATTTTGTAAACTTAAGAAAATTGCTAGAATTTCGCCATCAAAGTATGTTGAATTTGTGTTTAGTTTACGATAAAAGGAAAAAAAATGGGCATACTGCACCAGCACCACCATCATTTGGTAGGCTGGAGCCATCTGTAAAAATATGTATCCATTGACTGAAAATAATTTAATTAAAATAACCTCAAAATATCACTTCCTAAAATTAAATATTAATTACTGTACAGTATTTTGTATTGTTATGGAAAAAGTATTTATTTTTAAATGTGCTGCTGTGAACTGCACTTAAAAACTCACACAATAGAGATAATCTTCATTCACAACCCCCGTCTCCTGACATGTTTAACGGTACCTGTCAACACTCTGAGAATACAGTACAATGAATGATGCAGCTATTGTCAACAAAGTGCAGGAGGAAGGGAAAGGACAAAATGAAGACGAAAATGTAACAATATTTGAAAATGAAATTAGTCACACAGAAGCATCAAAATGTATGGATGTCTTATTAAAATATCATCATCATCATCATCATCATCATCATCCGGTATCATGGCAGCTGCTGCCGCCGTCTTCCGGAAACCAAACGCTATTCCTCTCTGCCCATCCATTGATCTTCCTCCATTCCTCTGATATTCATAGCTGCTTGTACCTCTTCTATCCAAGTTTTCTTCGATCTTCCTCTCTTCCTCCTTTCCATTGGGATCCATTCCATAACAATTTTTGGCAATCTTTGCTCTGGCATTCTTTCGACATGACCATACCACTGCAATCTTTTCTTTTCTATAATGTCTATGATGTCCGGCTCCTCTTGTACACCCATAATTTCCCTTATTTCTTTATTTCGTATTCTATCCATTCTAGATTTTCCAGCTGATCTTCTTAAAACATCCATTTCTGTACTTAAAATTCTTTTCATTTCCCTGGTAGGAATTTGTCAGACTTCAGCACCATATTATGTTAAAATGCTCTGAATTATGGTTTGATATATCTGTAATTTTCTATTTTTTTAAATATTTTGCTCCACCAAACAGAGTTTAAAGCATTTATTGCTTGTTTTGTTTGTGCGATTCTATTTTTAATTTCCACTGTGTTATCGCCTGAATGGTCTAATTTATGGGACAAAATTAATTAGATTATGTTGATATCATAAGTGTTAGGAAAATAAAAACTGTAATCAGGAAGAGCGTAAACGATAAATTGAAGCAGAGGAAAATATTGGACTTCTTATTGTAAAACACATGGTCTCAACAGAGATTTGTGGTTCCTAGACACAAATTTTGGCTTCAATTAATTGTAAGTACAACAGTTTTTGAATTTCAATATTGTAATAATACTGTATTGCACTTTTTTTAAATACAATAGGAAGTAACATTAAGGGCCGCATGCAAATACATTAGTCTCTATTCAAATTACTTCCAATCACCAGTGAGCTGACTCACTGTGAGCAAGTGCAAAGATCGAATTAGCTACCCACTAACTGGTCATGCATGAAAGTCGTCGTTTTCGTAATATTGGCAAGAAATTACCCAGAATTCTCAGCGATAAAACTACTTCCGTTATTTCATCTGCTAGAGGCACGCATTTACGCTTGCATCCCGCAAATAATACCATATACAACTATGTCTGCGTCGTGCAATATTACGCCGATTCTCCTGTTCTTCCAGTTGAATTCTTTGGTAGATTCTATCAAATTCCTCTTCTCCGCATATACCGAAAACAAGATCAAAGTCTTCAAGGTCCGACATCTTGGATAAAGCAGCAAGGTTTCAAAGTAAATCGGTTCCCATTGGGATTCTCACGATTCATTTCTCTCCTAAGTCATCTTGGCAGGTAGCTTAGGAATTTCAACAATTATTATCGCATGAACAGATTTTTGAGTACGCAAAAACATATTTGGATACAACTTTCTCAGCAGAGAACGACTTTTATGGTCTAATGCGTTCATAGATTTGAGCCTAAGAGCTTTATTTAATAATGAAGATATTTGGTCTATATATTCTTACCTCTTATGGTTGTTTCTGTTGAACATATGTTTCAATAAAAACAACCATAAGAGGTAAGAATATATAGACCAAATATCTTCATTACTATATTGCATGTTTATTGTTTGAATTTGGATTATCCATGTTTTTTGAGTTTCCATGCATATCTCGGTCCCAATTAACACGGATAACCAAGAAATTGCTGTACATGTGTATGTACTAGATAGTAGCAAAAGACAAGAAAGAACTTACCTAGTATCAAGGCTGCCTTCGGTTAGAAGATTTGACCCTGTTAATAAAATTTTGTCTCTCATATCACCTGGATGCATCATTATTTTTTCAGCTCCAACTCTGGTCACCAGATTCACAAGCAGACGAGCACATGCAGTTCTAACTATAGCATTCTGATGACTGTAAAAAAAATCATTAAAACTTTCAGATTATCATATAAGCTACTTATACAATGTAAGGTGAGATTGTAGGTCCAATCCGATGAATGTTGGTTGGTTGGTATCTAATGTCAAGCACTTGATAATGAAATCATTCGCTCTCTTGCACTTAAATATTTAGCAGAAATGGAGTACAATAAACTAGTTGTAACCGTTTAGTAGTAGGCACCACATGTGGTGGTTACGTCACCCGTAGAGAGAAAGTAGTTATAGGAAGGAAGGAGAAATGAACCCCTAGGCCTCGAATACTCTAATACCATCAGGGTCGAAAGAAACAAGAGGTCAGTCAAGGGAGACTGGATAGAAAAGTTGAAAGAGGGAATTGGTATGGGAAGAAGAAGTAATACCAATTCGGTCAAAAAAATAAAAACTCACCAAGCTGACCAGTGCTTATTGGTGAGTGTTAAGACATGTGAATTTGAGACCCATTTTCTCAGGAACTACTAGATGGATTGTAATGACATTTTACAGCATATTAAATGAAGGAATCAAATGAATTGTGAATTCTTCTTACCTCATACTTCTATGTTTTTTTAAACACTGCACTGCAGTATCGGCGACCATCATCACCATCATCAGCTGTTTTCACAACTGTCATTTTTTTCTACAGCCGGTAATTATCCAAACTGCCATCTGGTGTTCTTTTGAAGGAATTATTTTCTAAACTGCCATCTGTTGCATTTTTGAAGAACTTTGTAATCAAGCTTGGTTCGTCTGGAATCTCGAATTTCATGGTTCTAGTATGTTTTTTTTAATACATATCTTTTCCCAAACTGTTAAATCTAAGGGAAAATCCAGTTTGGGAAAAGATATATATAAAAAAAACCATACTAGAACCATGAACTTCGAGATTCCAGACGAACTAAGCTTGATTACAAAGTTCTTAAAAAATACAACTGATGGCAGTTTAGAAAATAATTCCTTCAAAAGAACACCAGATGGCAGTTTGGATAATTACCGGCAAAAGAAAAGATTGACAGTCGTGACAACAGCTGATGATGGTGACAATGGTTGCCGATACTGTGGTGCTGTGTTTAAAAAAACATAGAAGTATGAGGTCTAAAGAACTTGCATATCAAATCTCTCTCCAAATTGTTGGAAATTCACCATTTGAGAAGATTTGCATCCTGAAGAACAAGAATAGAATCATGAATTTTGAAATTCTTGAGGAGAGAGACTTGATATGCTAGTTCTTTGGAACACACAAAGATGGAATGGGAGTACTGACAGTGCAGTCTGGTAAAGCTGACGATAAAACAGAAGAATTCAACTACTATGATGTAAGATGAATTCATACTCTACTTATTTATTGTATATCTTACCTAATTCCTTTACCTACAATCACAGATACAGCTTTGGGCGGACTTATCACGTCTACCATTTTATCAAGTGCAGCATTACTATCTGCTCGCAGGAATCTATTGGTATCTGCCGTTCTGTGTAACAGAGGAATGGCCAGCTCTTCAACATCCTGTGAGAAATAATTTATTTAATTCATTTGTCACATTCAAATAATCCAAAATAAATACTATACTAATGGAATAAAATATTGATCAAACTGAACTGCAAAACATGTGCTCATGTATCCATGGATATGAATTGGAAGTTTTAGTTATTGCATAATTAAATGGAGTTAATTTGTTAAGTCAGGTAGGTTAAACTTGCTCACATAGTTTTTTTTATTTACAAGCTAATGAAATTAAAAATTACAATCTGTGAGGTCAGTTTATTACCGCAGATTAATATATTTTTATTAAAACTAAAATGTCTTCTTTAAGAAGAGTATGGTGACTCTACAGTGAATTGTAGTGCTATTTACTGATAGTCTCAATATTTTTTTGATGGCATTACTACATTAGAATACAATCCTCTTCTTCTTCTACGGCTTTCCCACACTTATAGGTTTGCCATCTTCAGTTTCCATTTATCTCTATCATTCCAATCTCCCTCTTCCAAATTCCTATCATCCATTATAGTTCTGACATAGGTTTTCCATTTCCATCTTGGTCTGCCACGTTTATTTCTTCCAGGGGGTGACCATTGGTATATATTTTTTGGCCATCTTTCATTTTCCATTCTTTGTACATGGCCATACCATTTAAACGTTTGATTTTCAATCCTCTTAACAACAGATGTGGTGACATTCATTTCTCACCACAGGAATTCATTTCTTATTATATCCTGTCTTGTTTTTTGGAGGCTTCTTCTAAAATAATCAAATTCAACTGTTATAATTTTATTCTTTTGTAATTCCATCGAAGACCAAGTTTCACTTCCATATGAGAAAATATTCTGTATTATGCTCTTATAAATTTTCATTTTATTTTCCTTTGTAATATTTTTGTTCCAAATTATTCCATGTAATGTCTTAGTTGCATTTTTTGCCATTGCAATTTTAGTCTGTACATCTCTCTCACAGGTACATGAACTTGTAATTATTGACCCAAGGTATTAAAAAAATCCACATTTTTTTTTTATTTTCCCTGTTTCGAGTATGAGGTCATCCAAATCCTTTCCCAAACACATATATTCTGTTTTCTGTAAATTTATATTCAGTCCCCATTTTTATATTCTTCCATTAGTTTATTTATCGTATATTTCATATCATCTTCATCCCCTGGAAAAATTATTTGATCATCTGCAAACAACAATGAATGCAGTACTTTTCCTTCTATAGGAATACCCATTTCAGAACATTTTTTATACCACAAGTTAAGAGCCTGGTCTAAATAAATGTTAAAAAGAATTGGTGACAAACTGCATCCCTGCTTAAGGCCTTTATTCACTGTGAATTCCTCTGTTATATTATTCTATATTTTTACTTCAGCTTTTGTATTACTATACTATACTATATTTGTATACTATAGATGCATAAAAAAACTGAGAATATCTATGGACTTCACTGCATGTGTTTCTGATATTTTGAAAGAAGATAAATGACTTGAAAAAGGAGCCCATGTTTTGAGTTGAATGTATAAGACAATGTATATTTTTTTGGAGTTAAAATTTTAAATGCATAAAGCAATATTAAATATTTTATGGAACAAAATAATTATGAAAATACACATATTTTAGTTATAAAGAGGGGCAGATTCCTATGGAAAGTAATTATTTTTAACTTTATTTTGAGTATGTAAATTACATTCTAATAAAAAATTTAGTGATTTTTATTATGTCTTAATCCATTTTTATGTCTTAAGCCATTCATTTAGATTTAAATGCTCAATGCATTTCCCGAGAAACCAGATTTATGTTACCGTAAAATATATTGTCTATTTTCAGACATTCAAAACAAACAAAAGATAACGGTATTTGAGATCACAATTTTGGTGAAGACCAAAATACATTCATCTATTATTCATAAATTTTAACAAAATATTACCCTACTAGGGATGTACAAACTATTGAAAAATATATAACAGCAGAATTAAGTGAGTGTACCTCGTCTTCTGAGTTGAAGGCCATTTAACTGCTGGCGAGTCTTACCTTGTCTTTTGAGGCAAATGGGTTAAAAGTCGTATTTCTCATATTAATAGATTTTTTGTCATATTTGTTCTAATTTCCGTAATAAAGTCATATTTTAGTTATATTTTGGAGATTATTATAAGTTGCTATCCAAGTTTAAATAACCAACATTATGCAAGTAGCATAGTCAAAGTTAAAATTGGGAAACACATTATGAGGTTCTTAATTAATAAATTAATGAGTCATTTTAACATCTTACCTCATATTTCATGTTTTTCAAACACGGTAACTATAGTTTTCAAATGATCTTGTCATTCATTTTCAACCGCCGTAGTCATAATGGCGGTTGAAAATGAATGACAAGATCATTTGAAAACTATAGTTACCGTGTTTGAAAAACATGAAATATGAGGTAAGATGTTAAAATGACTCATTAATTTATTAAGTAGCATAGTCACTTGTTTGAAGTCTTTTTCATTTTTGGGAATTTCTTGAAAAACCGGACCATTACAACCTCTGCTTTTACTGTATGATGAAAAGTTGGAAAATGTATATGAATGTACAATTAGTATAAAATGTTTAATAGATTCATTAAATTTTAAGGTCCACCGCTGTGGTCTCGAGGTAGCGTGCTGCCTTGTCATGCAGCGGGCCCGGGTTCGATCCTCGGTCGGGGCAGTTTTTCTGGGTGAGGTTTTTATTGGGGTTTTTTCTCACCTGTAAGACAAATGTCAGGAAAACTTTAAGGCCCAAACGGTCCCCGAAATCATATGGCCATCATCATCATTATCATTATCATCATCATTATCATTATCATCATCCTTTGCCGGTGTGGAAAGCAACGGGAAGCTACCACACCTACAATTCCCTAGTAAAGCTGCAAGCATAGCATGAAAATGCTATGATTGCAGTGAAGGACCTGCCTTCGGGTAGAATTACTATGGATGGAAATTTTAAGATTTTTTCATCATTTTGAGTCACAAATGCATGCAAACTTTTTTATTTTTTTAGGTCATAAAAATTTGCCCCTTAGCTATAAATATAAAAAAAGTGTATTGTTTGCTTGAATTATCAAAGAGTACTATTACACCCAATCGGCCGCAGTGGACTAGTGGTTATGCTCCTTGCCTCTGGTCCCAAGGGTCATGGGTTCAAACCCGGCCGGTGCCAATGGATTTTTCGGACAGAAAAATCCAAGGACCAAGTCCTCCGGGAGGGACTTGAAGCCATGGGTCCCGAGTCTGAAGATTTTCAGGCTCATAAAAAATCTTTAAACCTGAATGAAAAGGCCTCTAAGCAAAATTTACTGAATTTTCCTGTCCTAGTACTACCTTGGTTTCCTAGATGTCAGTATGAGGTGGAACGCTGGCCACGGAACACTCAAAATGACATCTATACAAAAGCAAGTGTAACTAAATTAGTATGGTTAAAATTCTTCCCTGTAGGGGAGCGCCTAAATCTCTGTAAAGGGAAAGCATAGGCTTACAATACAATACAAAAAAATACTATTACACCTTATCATTTAATTAAAATGAATAATAGTTTCAAAAAAAACTAAAACAACACACTTTATTAGAAAACCAAACTAAAAAATGAAAAATAATTTTAATTTCCAACACGCTTGGGATAAAATTAAAGTGGTCAACAAAAAAATCATCTCCAACACATCTAGAATAAAACTAGAGTTAACTAAAAAAAAACAATTTTACAATCAAAAGCGTGGGGTGCTCTATATCAATTAATATATTTGATAATCAATAGATATTGGTAAAAGTAAAATCTCTAAGAAAAAAATGTAAAAAACCATAAAAAGCACCCCATGCTTTGGATGGTAAAATTATTTTTTTTGTAGATAACTCTAGTTTTATTCTAGATGTGTTGGAGGTGATTTTTTTATTAACCATTTAAATTTTATCCCAAGCATGTTGGAAATTAAAATTATTTTTCATTTTTTAGTTCGGTTTTCTAATAAAGTGTGTTGTTTATATTGACTTAGGCTTTCACAGCCGGAGTTATTATGATGATCTTGTAGAAGATTTCCGGGCTGTTGGCCGTGGTCTTGAGGCTTGTAGTTCCCTGACGTTTCGCCAGTGACTGTGTCCGGCATCCTCAAGGGTTGTCTTGAGACTGGCAATTTTGTCGACTACCTGCCCTATTTATACATGTGTTGTTTTAGTTTTTTTTTAAATATTTTTTTTTAGTTTGGTATTCTAATAAAGCATGTTGTTGTAGTTTTTTAAACTATTATTAATTTTTTTAATTTTTAGTTTAATTGATTGTCATAAACTGGAATCCCATGAAAATTTAATTGCTTAATACTCTACTAAAAAGAAAAAAATCCTCCAGGCTGGATTTGAACCAGTGACGTATAGATTCTTGAAATTATATACCACTACAGTCCACTGCTCTACCAATTGAGCTACCAGAGGATATAATATTAATTTCTTACAACAATGGACTAAAAAGTCGATAAGTTCACAACCTATTATACCAGTCTTTATTTTTTTTTTTGATGTCCTGATGATCCTGGCAAGGATCTTAGAAAAAATGTATGAAATTATTGTATTGTCATTGGTCCTTTACAAGTATACAAAGTTTCAAGTGATCCAATGTTTTTAAGTGGGTGAAAATCGTGTAAAGATTACATTACATAGACAGACAGATACAGGTCAAGCTAATATAAAGCATGTAAAAAGAAAGACTGCACATGTGAATGGTTTTTATATATATGACTAATGGAAAACATTTAGAAGTGCACAGAACATGAATATGGTTCTAAAATTCACATAATAAAGTTGGGAATGTTTACATTATGAGGTTTTCTTAATAAAAATCAAACAAATTGTGAATTCTTCTTACCTCATACATATATGTTATTTAACACAGAACTGCAGTATCAGAAATCATAATTCTAATGAATACAATGAAGAATCGACAGTCATGACAACAGCTGAGGATGGGAATGATGATTCCCAATACTGCTGATCTTTGTTAAATAACATAGATGTATGAGGTAAGAAGAATTTACAATTCATTTTATTTTCATTTCTCTTCTTCTTCTACTTAATGAAATTAGGCCTTCTGACCTGTTTTTCACATCAAGTGGGATTTAATAATGTTCCAATCTAGTGAATGGGCATCCAATATTTCATGTCCTATTGGTTTGTACTTTAATAACAGTTGAGGGATTCTATCTGTAGGCATTCTTGTAACATGTTAATACCAGTTGTTTCTCATATTGTCAATTCTATTTGTTAAATTTAAAATATTTAAGTCTTTTCTAATATTTTCAGTTCTTTTTGTGCCTAAAATTGTCATATCTGCTACTGAACGTAAGAACTTAATTTCTGCAGTTTCTATTTTTCTTCTGTCTGAATGGTTAACAGTTCAATTTTCACTTGCATATGTTAAGACAGGCACTGCCATAATTTTATAAAATTTTAATTGTGTACTCCTTAAAGTTTGATTTTTATTTATGGTTCAAAAAGTGAATTGATAGAATCAATACTTTAAAAATTCATTCTGAATCACTAATAAGGTAATAAATATTTAATTTTAGGAAGTTATATTTTGAGGTTATTTTAATTATATTTTTTTAGTCTGATCATCTTACCTCAATATTAATGTTGATTTGTTCTTGAACATGTTTCAAAACAATTATGTTTTATCGTCAGCTTTTCCAGATTGGTTTTATTTATGTTGCATTATGTTGCACAACCTCGATGTCGATGTCAGCTCAATGTCCAGAAAATACAAAAGAGCTGACTACTTGGGAAAAAATTTATATTCAGAAGAACAAAAACAGAGTTATGAATTTTGATATACCGATGGAGTGTGACCTTGTTTGGAGATTCTTTGGCCAACCACAGGATGGAGCTGACATCGACATCCAGGTTGTGCAACATAATGCAACATAAATAAAACCAGTCTGGAAAAGCTGACGATAAAACAGAATTGTTTTGAAACATGTTCAAGAACAAATCAACATTAATATTGAGGTAAGATGATCAGACTAAAAATAATAGAATCACTAATAAGGTTATTATATAATATGTTAAAGTAATAAAAATGTACCTGAGACGTCAGTGAACCTCAACAAAATAAAATGAAGAAGTGTACACACGTTTAGCATCAAATCTTTAAATATAGCTAATTATTAAAGAAAAATGTAAACGCCATCAGTCCTAACAGAGATTCTGTGTTTTGCAACAAATGGCTTTGAAACCAGAACTTCAAAGTTCATTAATCAATTCATTTCAGGTTTAAATACTCAATGCATTTTCCCAGAAACTGGATTTAAGTTACCGTAAATTATATTGTCTATTTTCAGACATTCAAAACAAACAAAAGATAACAGTACTTGAGATCACAATAAGGGTGAAGGCAAAAGCACATTTCTCTTCTATTCATAAATGTTAACAAAAGATTACCCTGACAAGGGATGTACAAAATATTGCAAAATATATAACAGCAGAGTTAAGTGAGTCTACCTTGTCTTCTGAGTTGAAGGCTATTATCTGTCGGTGAGTCTCCTCGTCTTTTGAGACGAATGGGTTAATTAACTCAAAGAACTCACTGTTTGGGAAAAAAAATTTACATTCAAAAAACAAGAAGAAATTAATGAACTTCAAATGTTTTATTTTCAACTTAAATTAAAAAAAAAAATTTTAAGATACACGACAAATGAAATGTTAAATTTCAAGATATTATTTGTAAACAGAAGGAGTGAGAGGTGGCTCTTCAAGACAATCAGAACAATGATCACAAAATTACTGAAGATGGAACTGGAATATAAATTTCTGAAATTAGTATAAAAAAGAAGAAGAATATGAGATGAGTGATAAAAGTTTACCTAAACTGATATATTTTTTTAATAATGATGAATTTTTATAATTTTGAATCACTCTATATATTAATAAGCTTTACTTACAGATTCTACAGCTCTCTTCTGTGTCAAAAAAAGTTCCCCACTTGCTTGACAAGCAGCACGTGCCACTTGGGAGCGCAAATTACGTACTTGCTTTGCCAGAGCCACAATTGCAGAATGCAGATGTGTATTAACAGTATCTGGGTTATGTCTCATCAGTCTTACAAGTAACTGCAATCCCTGCATCACAACCTCCCTGCAAAACACAATATCCCCACAGTATGATACTCGCTACACTTCATTCTTATTTGAATCACTTCTCTCAGTCCATTTTTTATGAAATTGAAATTTTTTGCATTCCTACAAACACACAATTTTTTCATTCCTGTTGGGTTTGTCTTTCGGGCTAAATGGCCGTGGTCTGGTTTTCATAAAACTCAAAGTTTCGTCTACTACTGTGGTAGACATCCTCAGGAGATTCTGCGTGTTCTATGAATTCCTAACTTCTTAACTGTCGGCTGCAGACTGGCTGTGCATTGGAAATCTTATCTTAATATATAAAAATTACGTGTCACGTTGTTTGTCTGCGATGGAATCCTAAACTACTGAACCGATTTTAATAAAATTTTGCACACTGTGTGCAGTTTGATCCAATTTGAGACCTAGCATAGTTTATAACTAAATTTATAGTCGCATTATTTTTTATTGCAAATTATTTGTTTATTATTTAACAAAGAGTTATAATTATCTGTGAGTTCCATACGATTCTAACAGATGGCAGTCTAAGGTAATTTGGTAAGGTAATTGGTCTATTATTTAACAAAGAGAGATCCAGATGGCTGTGCTTTTTGTTGCAACCGCGAATTTCAATTGAATTACAAATATTGATTATTTCATAATTTAAGTGTGTTCAGTGTTTATTCTATTTTCAATATTATTAATTTCGTGTGTAAGTATTAGTTTTAAGTAATCTGGCTGAAAGACAGCAACTTAATTAAAATTTTTAATGTATACCTTAGCTACAGCAACGCGTGGCCGGGACTTCTAGTCCTTATATATAGGCGAGTCTTGGGTGGTGACTTTTCTATGTGGTCCGTTATTTTAGAGCTATTTTTTTATTGGTTGTCACTGGCGAGAATCACAGGCTTTATTCTGGTGTTATATAGTGCAGGGATCCAAATTTTATTTCACCTATAAATAAGGAAACAATTTCCAATGCACAGCCAGTCTGCAGCAGACAGTTGAGGAGTTAGGAGTTCATACAGCATGTAGAATCTCCTGAGGATGTCTACCGCAGTAGTAGATGAAATGTTGAATTTAAAAAAAAATCAGACCACGGCCATTTAGCCTGAAAGACAAACCCAACAGCAATCAAGACACCTGGTGTGAAAGCCTACAATTTTACATATATTATTTTTTAATATGCAGATAGATCTCATAGCAGCAAAGCTAGACTGAAGCCATTTCACTGAAAAAAATGAAGGATGTAGAAGGAAATAATATGTTAAACATAATTTAAATTAAAATGTTTTATACCTCACCTCATATCCAGTCTTCTAATTATTCTGGTTTCGAAGCTTGTGCAGCTTCATCTTCAGTAATTTCTTGTCAACTGATGTTATGTTGATCAGGAGAACTGCTTCTTCCTCCCTCTGTTGGTGGAGCAATGAACATCCAGATCAAATCAAATTGAGTTTCATCAGTCCACCAACAGAGGGAGGAAGAAGCAGTTCTCCTTAAGTTATGTACGGGGTGAATCATAAATATGGCTATACGTTTGATCGCGTTGTGTGATGAAAATATTACCTTTACAGGAAATATGAAATTACCATTGGAAAGGCAATTATTCAAGTTACAACAATGGAATAAAACAAAACAGTGTAGAACTTACGTCATCAGTCAAAATGGTGTTGAATATGCAACAGCAAATTACAATTGCTGCATGGGCAATAACGTATGCTAATGATCGTGAGGCCGCAAGATGTGAGTTTAACGTAGCATTGCAGCCGTTGACTGTGGGGAAGTGGAAAATACGACTGCTGAAAATGGGAAGAATGCAGAAAATCAAACCTCCTGGAAGGCCTCACATTAGCACGGATGCAGAAACAACGAAGAGAATTGTGGAGACATTCGACGCTAACCCACAAAAATCAACCCGCCAAGCTGTACGTGAGCAGTGATTAGTTTTGTTTTGTTCTATTGTTGTAATTTGAAGGATTCCCTTTCCAATGATAACATAATATTTCCTTTAATAATAATATTTTCGTCACAAAATGCGATCAAACGTACAGCCATATTTCAGAATCGCTCTGTAGGTAGGAAATAACACTATGAGGTTTATTTTAATTTTGTTTAGTTGTTTGTTGACTCACCTCATACTTCTTAACTCCCTTGCATATCTAGATTTTGTCACTGTATTTGTGACGTTCACAACTGTGAACAGCATTGAGAATGTCACAAATACAGTGACAAAATCTAGATATGCAAGGGAGTTGAGAAGTATGAGGTGAGTCAGGAAACAACTAAACAAAAGCAGTTCTCATGTTCGACATAACATCAGTCGACAAGAAATTACTGAAGAAGAAGCTGCCCAAGCTTTGAAATCGGTTTAATTAGAAGACTTGATATGATGTGAGATATAAAACATTTTGCTCAGCCTGTGAAGTATTACCTGTTGGATCCACCATAGAGAAATATTGGAGAGCAAGAACGCTAATGGCTTCGTTGCAAAGGCTCAGCATTTGAAAACAACAACATTTTAATTTAAATCTTAAATTAAAAAAAACTCCTGACGCGACAGGCCTAGAAGGCCCTTAACCTACCGCCCGGCTGCTAGCCTCACATCCACATGTGTCAATCACAGAGGTAGTTGATCATCCAACCAGTGTAAGGGTGACATGAGGTCAGCATATCGAATCCCCAGCCGTTATAGCTGGTTTTCTCAACCTGGAGCCGCTACTTATTGTAGCTACCCAAATGCCTCACAATGCTGGGTGGGCACCGGTCCCATACTGGCCGAAATACCATGAGAAAATTTCTTCCCCCATGGGGACTCAAACCAGCACAATTCTCATAGCTCTGCGCCAAGGCTTCCAGCCTTAACCACTCGGCTACGGCACGGGACTCTTAAATTAAACCTCATAGTAATTTTTTCCTATAAAGGTTTAATGCTAAACAAAATTTTAATTTCATAAAAAATGGACCAAGGTCATTTCTGCATGAATCAATTAATTTATAAATGTACCTTCAGATGTATCCAGAATGTTTATGTTGATTTTATTGTGTTTTCATGTGTTGGTAATGTAATTCCAATCCAACATTTGCCTTGACAACAAAAGAAAAAGAAAAAACAGGTTGGTTGCCAGTGATTTGAACCTGGGACCTCCTGAATACAAATATCTGCTACTGCTTGAGCCAATTCATTCAGATGTGAGCATTGAAGTTTGTATTTTCTTTCATTACATATCAACTTCTTGCTATGACCTCTTATCTGCTATACCTGTACATCCTTACATGGAGCAACAGCACTCTCTTGTGGGAGTTTCTTAATCATCATCATCATCATCATCCATGCAAGTATTAGGCCATGTGGCCTGTCACGGTCTCAAAGATGAATTTTTCATCCAGCACTTTTTGGATGTCCCAGGGATCTTTTGCCTTGGGAGTAGTAACGAAGCATAGCTTTTGGAATTCTGTGAGATGGCATTCGTTGAAGATGGACTTTCCAGTTGTTCTGGTTGTTTTGTATATGATGGAGAATGGGTTATTACCCAACTCTTCCATAATTTCCATATTTCTTTTATGATCCCACTGTGTATAGCCTGCTGTACAGCACACAAATTACATCTCAAGGGTTGCAAGGGATAATGACGTGCATTTCATCACCAAATCCTGCTCATGGTGCAACCTGCTATTACAAATGAGGCTGTGGGGACCAAGCACTAGCAGTATAACCACATCACCTTAATACAGAGGAAATGCTACATTAGGGAACCCCACAATAATACCCCTCTGGGTACCCATTGGGCAAAAAAATTACATTTGCTTTCAAGTCTCAAACCAAGCCTCGGATGAATCAGATGGATCAACCTGTTGAGGACATTCGTGAGATTAAAGACACGACATGGAAGAAGGAAAATATAGGGCTATTCAAAAAGAAGGAACCGACTTGAAATATTTATTTCTTCCAAACCACAAAAAATAGAAAAACAATTCTAACATTCCTGGAAAGAGAAAAGTTTGAAGTTCCGATCACGGCCACATTGGCGCTGTTGCTTGTCATGTTGATTGTTTGTATTAAAATGACGACACAACAGGACGTTGGATTGGAGAAGGGGGAGCAGAAGACCAACTTCATCGCCGGTGGCCTTACAGGTCACCAGACCTAACCACATATGATTTATATCTGTAGGTATACGTAAAAGACTGTGTTTTTATCCCCTCTATGCCTGACACTTTTGAAAATCTATGACATCGAATTGTTGAAGCTGTGAACTTGATAACTAGAGACTAGCTGATTCATGTGCGGCAAGAAATGAGCCATCATTTTGATATTTGTCATGTAACACATGGTGCTCATATTCTTCTCCTTCCTTCCAAGTATTAGGCAAAGGCCTGTTACGATCCTATAGAAAATTTACCCTCCAGTGTTTCATATATATAATTATAAACAGCTTTGGGGATCCGATTTGAACTCATTCTTTCTAGATGGTGTTTCCAATTTAGTTGGTACTGTTTAATATATTCCAAAATTGGTGCTCATATTGAAAGCATAAAATTGTGAAATTTGAACTTATCTCTTTCCAGGAAAGTTGTAATTGTGTTTAAATATTTTGTAGTTTGGAAGAAATAAATGTTTGAAGTCTGCTCCTTCTTTCTGAATAGCCCTATATTTTAAAATTTGCAACGTGGAATGTACAGGGAATTTCTCATAAAGAGGACCAACTAGACGACATTCTGGCAAAGGAATTTCTTAATAAGCTATTTATTTATATCTATTTCCCTACAGATTGTATCAAGTGAGAAGTGGTTAGATCATATCTCAAAGGGACATTAGTAGGCAATTCAGGTACTACTTGGAGGTGAAGGCCAATTAAATCTTGCTCATAGGATCTAATTTAGTCTTAATGTGTTTTCATATAGAAACTCATATTGCCTTCATTGACTTCATAAAGGCTTTTGACAAAGTAGACAGAAATATATTACTACAAATTTTAGCTGATGATAACGTTCCACAACAATATATTACTAATATCTTCAACATCTATAAAGGTAATGAAATCTCTGTTAAACAAGATGGCAAATTATCTTCTTGGGAAAAGATCAACACTGGAGTAAGACAGGGATGTGGACTTTCACCGGTGCTTTTCATTATATACATGAATAAATTAATAAATGAATGGAGGAAAACACAACGAGGATATATACCCATCAATAGGAACCTCAAACTCGATGCTATTCTTTTTGCAGACGATTTAGCTCTTCTGGCACTTTCCAAAAATGATTTGCAACGATCAATTTATAATTTACAAAAAATAGGTGCCAAATTTAATATGGAAATATCAATTAACAAAACTAAAATTATGGCATTTCATGGGAAGGACCCCATACAAAGTAAAATCTGTCTCCAGAATAAAATTTTAGAGAGATCTAATCAATTTAAATATCTTGGATATTATCTCTCTATCTGGGATGAAAAGGATATCCCTGAAAAAGTTACTAGTTATAATAAAAGTTTAGGAATTATAATCAAGTTATGAAACCATCCCGTGTACAAAAAAACACCAGATTACGTTTATATAACACTTTGGCTAGACCAGTGTTGACCTATGGTAGTGAAGCATGGACACTAAAAAAACAACATGAAAGCAGAATAACGGCTTGTGAAATGAGATTCATGCGCAGAACAGCGGGTTACACCAGATGGGATCGGAAAAGGAACACCGATATCTTAAAAGAATTGAAGACTACGCCAATTTTGGAATATATTAAACAGTACCAACTAAATTGGAAACACCATCTTGAAAGAATGAGTTCAAATCGGATCCCCAAAGCTGTTTATAATTATATACCAAGAGGACGAAGATCACTGGGCCGTCCTATGAAACGCTGGAAGGAAAATTTTCTATAGGATCGTAACAGGCCTTGGCCTAATACTTGGAAGGAAGAAGTGTTTTCATAGACCCAAAAATCTTCTCACTGAGGAACCAGAGTTTAAAGACCCTTCCAGAGAACTTTTCCCTAGGATTTTTTCATTTTAAAAAATCCAACAACTCCAGCTGGGACTGAATTTGTGACCCATATGTCCTCTTATTGTATTTTGAATTGATTTTCGACATTTTGATACAAGAATAATCTTTTTTATACAAAAAAAAGATTGTTTTTTTTATTTAAATAAATTGTGAAGTTTTGAGTTTCCATCTATCTTTGGGTTTTACAGCTGCTGCAGTCTTCCCTTGACAAACCTCCAAATACTACGATCTTGGGCAACTTCAATGCTTAGCCCTCTTCTTTGCATTACTACCCTCATGCTTTCCTTCCATGTTAACTTTGGTCTCCCTCTTTTCTTCTTTCGGGTTGGTAGTCATTGATATAGTAGTTTTGGCCATCGCTCATCTTCCATTCTTAAAATATGTCCTAACCATTTTAATTCCTTCTCCTCAATTCTTTCAATTATGCTTTCTTCTGGTTCCATTATGTTCCTAATTTCCTTATTTGTGACATGTTCTAATTTTGACTTTCTAGCACTTCTACGTAAATAATCCATTTCTAGAGCTATTCGTCTATTCTTGTAGTACATACTTATTGATTGTCTATACCTCACTTCCATACATTGCAACAGATTCCACCAATATTTTACCAATATATTTATTTGTGTCTTTCCAAATATGCTTATCCCACCATATGGAATTTAACAATGATATTATTTTGCTACTCAATTTAATTCTATGCTCTATGTTTTCTTTGCCTATACCTTCAATGTTATCCATAATTATTCCCAAATATTTAGTTTCCTTCGCTTGCTTTATTTGAATTCCTTCTTCCAACATTAAATATTTTCTTTCATTGTTATTTATTGCTAAATATTCTCTTTTTTGTAAATTTACTGTGAGATCCCATGATTCATATGTGTTTTCCAACCTTTTTATCATGAATTCCATATCAAATTTGTCTCAAGTTTTGGGTTTTTATTAAAAATAAAGAAGAAACATGAACTGAATGATGATAACTTACCATTCTGGACTATCAAGTTGTGCAAAACACAGCTGCATTGACTCTCTTGGCTTGTCCACTGGACGCAGAGTGTCAGGAAACAAACCTGGGTTTGTCTGTGACCTTGATGTATCCCGAACTTGTCTGTAAAAAATGCTAATATTCATTCAGGGAAAATAAGGAAGGTCTGTATTTAATGGTATGTATTAGTCTATTACATAAAAATGAATGTTTGTTTGTTCGTACTTTATGCGCGGCCATACCGTTGATCCGATTGTGATGGGGCTTTTTGCAAAATGTTCAGGAGGTTCCTAGGATGAACATAGGCTATAAGAGAGTTGTGATACTCAATTCCTACACCCTTAAAAAATGCCCTTTGTAGTGGAAAATGTGAAAAAAGTAGCTCTTTGGACGCTTAAATGGGCTTATGCTGCCTAAACCATAACAAATACACAAAATTAATGTACACAGAATTGAATATCTCAAAAAGCTCTACAAAAGTCTACAACAGCATATGTTTATCTCTTACGGATAACTCACAATAACCATTTTAGTCTTTCATTGATGTCAAGAAAATCAAGACAAGTACGTAGATTCCTGTGCAAGCATAGCAGCACATGGCGGGTATTATTTTATGGATAACTCACAATAACGAATTTTGTCTTTTAGCTCATTTATGCCAAAAAGATCAAGATAAGTAGATTTCCAGGCAACACTGGGTAATCAGCATGGGGAATCTTTAAAAAAATAACGATATACATTTATAATTTTATTTTTCATTTTACTTATTCAACTAATCATAAGAAGTACATTAATTTTTGCCTTTCAGCTCATTTATGCCAAGTAGATCACGATGAGTAGATTCCCGGACAACGCCAGGTAAACAGCACGGGGTATCTAAAAATAATTACGATATAAATTTTTCCCCTAACTTATTTAACTAAGCATAAAACACATTAATTTTTGTATTTCAGCTCTTTTATGTCAGGAAGATCGGGATATGTAGATTCCCGGGCAACGCCAGGTAATCAGCATGGGGTATCTAGAAATACAAATTTATAATTATTCTTCCCTTTTACTTATTCAACTAAACATAAAAGCACATTCATTTTAATTTATTTAGGCGTAGCAGGTAATAGCTAGCATTTAATAAGTTTCAAAACAATTTGAGCAAATTTAATAAGTTTCAAAACAATTTGAGCAAATTTAATAAGTTTCAAAACAATTTCAGCAAATTTAATAAGTTTCAAAACAATTTCAGCAAATTTAATAAGTTTCAAAACAATTTCAGCAAATTTAATAAGTTTCAAAACAATTTCAGCAAATTTAATAAGTTTCAAAACAATTTCAGCAAATTTAACATTAAATTAGCACTAAAAAGTGATTACTGTTCCAATAAATTAATTGAAATCAACAAAAATGAGAAGACTGAAGACGGCAACAAATCCGGGATTTATCATAATTATTGTAAAGATTGTGAAGAAATATGCATAGGAAAAATAAAAAGGAACTTACATACAAGATTGAAAGATCTTAAATGTTAAAAATGGAGAAATAGAAAAATCTGCAAATAGCTGCACATGCATGGTCAGAAAAATACAGAATTGAAACTAAGGCCAAATTACTAAAATAGTTAAAAAAATCTAAGGAACTCACAATTTGGGAGAAAATTTACATCTGCAAGAATAAAAAGAAAACCATGAATTTTGAAATTCCCAGAGAAAAAGAAAAACATTTGATTTGGAAGTTCATCCATCTTTTATGGATAACTGACAATAACGAATTTTGTCTTTCAGCTCATTTATGCCAAGAAGATCAGGAAAAATAGATTTCTGTGTAATGCTAAGCAATCAGTATGGGGCATCTAAAAATAATTATGATATACATTTATAATTATTTTTCCTTTTCCTTTAATCAAATAATTAAACATAAAAACAAATTCAATTTTTATTTATCTAGGCATAGCAGCGCACGCCGGGTATTAGCTAGTTCTTAATATAGGATGTAATTTCAAACAGAACTGTCGGCCGCGGTGGACTAGTGGTTATGCTCCTTGCCTCTGGTCTCGAGGGTCACGGGTTCAAACCCGCCGGGGTCAATGGATTTTTAGGATGGAAAAATCCAAGGAGCAAGTCCTCCGGGAGGGACTTTAAGCCATGGGTCCCGAGTCTGAAGATTTTCAGGCTCGTAAAATATCCTTAAGCCTGAATGAAAAGGCCTCTAAACAAAATTTAGCCAATTTTCCCGTCCTAGGACTACCTTGGTTTCCTGGATGTCAATAAGAGGCGGAACGCTGACCACGGACCACTCAAAATGACATCTATACAAAAACAAGTGTAACTAAATTCGTATGGTTCAAATTCTTCCCTGTAGGGGGATAGTGCCTAAATCTCTGTAAAGGGAAAACATAGGCTTACAATACAATATAATCAAACAGAACAAGGCAAAAAAAAATGCTGGACAAATGTACAATTAGACAAGGGTGAAGTAAGGACCAAATGAAAATTTAATCAAAATATACAATATGAATATTCTGTGAACTATAAATACTTACCCTCCTCTCAAAGTCCTGACAGAATTTTTTGTGCTAGTGCTGCCATGTTTTATACGACGAACTTGTGTGATGGGAGACACAGTGACAGCATTCTGCAATGGCTGCTCAACATCTAGATGTAGATCTATTATAGAAGTTCCGTTGGAAGTGTGCTGCTCACTTTTAATAGCTTCATTACTCGCTTGCCGTGAGAATACCTCACTGGGAGGAGTGGGGGGTTTGTGTAATGCAGTCACACTTCCACATATATTACTATCCAGTTCAATTAATTGTGTTGTCATTACTGGATTTTCAATGCCACCTGGAGCTGAAGCTACTGATATGGGGGACATTGTGGTGGATTCCAACTGCTCTTGTTCCTAAAAATCCAAAAATAGAAAGTGCTTTTAATCAAAATCAAAATGGGAAGTAACACTATGAGGTATTTACAATTTATAAATGAGTTGGAGAAATGTTATGGTTAAATTAAATGTTTCTTACCTCTCCTCATATAAATCTTCTAAGTAGATCACGATTTCGAGACCATAACGGTCTCATCTTCAGTACTTCTTTGGCAACTGATGTTATGTCAATCGGAAGAAACTCTTCTTCTTCCCTCTGTTGAGGGAAGAGTTTCTTCCGATCAACATAACATCAGTTAATAGTGAGTGGAGAACATATTTTAATCGAATCACCTCATACATTTTCAAAGTGAGTCGATTAAAATATGTTCTCCACTCACTATTAATGATATAACCTCATAATGTTTACTTCCCAATATTAATTTAAATATAACATCAGTTATATTTGAAGAGAAAAATTTTCGCCTAGACCGAGACTCGAACCCGGGACCTTTGGCTTGCCGGGCCAAATGCTCTACCTACTGAGCTACCAAGGCGAGTTACGATCTAGGCGAAAATTTTTCTCTTCAAATATAATTTATCTTTCATTGAGAAATGTTAAATTAATAATAAAAAATCATAACATCAGTTGCCTAAGAAGTACTGAAGATGAGACCGTTATGGTCTTGAAATCGCGATCTACGTAGAAGATTTATATGAGGAGAGGTAAGAAACATTTAATTTCACCATAAATTAAACTTCATAGTGATTAATTCCTATAAAAGTTAAATGGAGAAATGTTTTTTATCTCTCACCTCATAAAATTGTGTGTTTTCGTGATACTGGTTTCAAAAATAAATTTTACTTCCATCTTAGTAAAACTCCAACTTTAGAAATTTCACTGTTAACATCATCTTCTGAACTGCCATCTGTTGTCGATTTTATGAACTTGGAGATCAAATTATTCTTGTTGGGAATTTCAAAATTCATGGCTCTATATTTATTCTTCTGAATGTATATCTTTTCCCAAACTGTTAATTCCAAAGAAATACTGAAGATGAGACCATTATGGTCTCGAAATCGCGATCTACTTAGAAGATTTATATGAGGAGAGGTAAGAAACATTTAATTTCACCATAAATTAAACTTTATAGTGATTAATTCCTATAAAAGTTAAATGGAGAAATGTTTTTTATCTCTCACCTCATAAAATTGTGTTTTCATGATACCGGTTTCAAAAGTAAATTTTACTTCCATCTTAGTCAAACTCCAACTTTAGAAATTTCACTGTTAACACCACCTTCTGAACTGCCATCTGTTGTCGATTTTATGAACTTGGAGATCAAATTATTCTTGTCGGGAATTTCAAAATTCATGGCTCTATATTTATTCTTCTGAAAGTACACCTTTTCCCAAACTGTTAATTCCAAAGGCTTCTCTAAATGTTTTAAAACTTAACTTTCTCTTCCAATTTTGTGATTCTCTAGCAAACTATGAGCCGCAATTGCCGATTTTTAAATGTTGCCATTTTTAATATTTCTAAAGTGTTCTTTGGTACAAATTTTTAAATTCCTTTTAGTTTTTCCTATATATACCTTCTTGCAATCATTGCAATTAATTTGATAAATTTTAGATTTTTTACTATCTGGGACGTTAACTTTTTTATTAGTTATTAGTAGATTATCAGTCCACCGCTGTGGTCTCGAGGTAGCGAGCTGCCTTGTCACACAGCGGGCCCGGGTTCGATTCCCAGTCAGGGCAGTTTTTCTGGGTGATGTTTTTCTCTGGGTTTTTCCTGAACTGTAAGACAAATGTCAGGAAAACTTTAAGGCCCAAACGGTCCCCAAAAATCATATGGCCATCATCATCTTTATCATCTCATCATCATCATCCTTCATCGGTGTGGAAAGCAACGGGAAGCTACCACACCTACAATTCCCTAGTAAAACTGCAAAGCATAACATGAAATGCTATGATTGCAGTGAAAGACCTGCCATTGGGCAGAATTACTATCGATGGATGGAGTAGATTATCTATACTAAATTTGTTAATCGGTGCTAATGTAATACTGAATTTCTTAAATTTTTTTTTATAATTTTCTGTGTGTTCCAGGATGGTAAGTAATTTTCCTGAATTGTTTCTTTTATTTTGAATCAGGTTGTAGGGTGATGTATCCTTTAAGTCTTTTTTGTTGTTTGAATCTCGAAATTTCAACAGTTAGAGTCTGACTGAAGATGGAAGTAAAATTTACTTTTGAAACCAGTATCGTGAAAACATGTAATTTTATGAGGTGAGATATAAAAAAAACATTTCCTCCAACTCATTCATAAATTACAAAGTGTTTTACTTGAAAAAACAAATATTTTGTAAAAACTTATCTCTTAACATAGTATTCTCATAAGGAAGTCTTTAAAAAATTCAACTCCCTGAACTTCTTTTCATTCCCAAAAAAGTAGTTACTCCTATCAGGTGGTTGAAGACATTATGATTGGATATCTGATATTATCATCATCATCCGGTATCATGGCAGCTTCCGCCGTCTTCCGGAAACCAAATGTCATTTCTCTCTGTCCATCCATTGATCTTCCTCCAATCCTCTGATATTCAAAGCTGCTTGTACCCCTTCTATCTAAGTTCTCTTTGGTCTTCCACTCTTTCTCCTTTCCATTGGGATCCATTCCATAACAATTTTAGGCAATCTTTGCTCTGGCATTATTTTAACAGTACCATACTACTGTAATCTTTTCTTTTCTATAATGTCTATGATGTGCGGCTCCTCTTGTACATCCATAATTTCCCTTTATTTCATATTCTATCCATTCTAGATTTTCCAGCTGATCTTCTTAAAACATCCATTTCTGTACTTAAAATTCTTTTCATTTCCCTGGTAGGAATTTGTCAAACTTCAGCACCATATGTTAAAATGCTCTGAATTATGGTTTGATATATTTGTAATTTTCTATTTTTTGTAATATTCTTGCTCCACCAAACAGAGTTTAATGCATTTATTGCTTTGATGTTTTTATTATTAATTTAACACTTCTCACTGAAGGATAAATTATATTTGAAGAGAAAAATTTTTCGCCCATGCTGAGACTCGAACCCGGGACCATTGGCTTTCCGGGTCAAATGCTCTACCAACTGAGCAACCGAGGCGAGTGCGATCTAGATACAAATTCTCGATCTGGGCGAAAATTTTTTCTCTTCAAAAATAATTTATCCTTCAGTAAGAAGTGTTAAATTAATAATAAGAACATCAATAGAAGCCCTACTGGCTTTATAAAGTAGTGTTTAAATTCCCAATAAATGTCTTCTTAATTAAGAGGCCGCCATATGCAAAGATAGAAGCAAAGGTTTCAAAGCATTTGGCACAATGGAATTACAACGTATAAAGAGAAAAAATTTGAGGTTCGAGTCTCGGTCTGGGCGAAAATCTTTCTCTTGAAACACAATTTATCCTTCAGTGAACATCAATAGAAGCTCTGGCATTATTTTAACAAGGCCAGACCACTGTAATCTTTTCTTTTCTATAATGTCTATGATGTAGCTCATTGCCTAGAAAGCCACCTGCTGATGGCTATTTGTAAAAATAGAGTAAAAGGATAAATTATATTCGAAGAGAAAATAGTGATTCAAACCTTACTATCAACTCCGCCATGGCCGGTCCCAAGCCCGGATGAGAATGGAGGAGGGGGAGGAGTAACAACCTCGTTAAAAAACCAGGGTTCAGTTGGCTCCGACTGATAGTACTCTGTAAGGGTCCCTAGCCAGGGTTACGGTGAAGACCTCAATGGCAGAGTCGACGCAGAAGGAGTCCTTCATCACGGCGGATCTGGCGGAAGAGGCAACCCTATCTCTAAGGGAAATAGAGAAACGCTGCCTTGCGGTGAAGAGGGATCTTCAAAGGCTATGGGAGGAAAACCCAGACAGAAATTTTCCTGGTCCTCCAGGTTGGGGGTTTATGCTGTGGGCCAGCTCCCCACACATTAGAAAAAAAAAACAAAATGCTAAAAGACCAAATCAATCAAAGCCGGACAGAAAAAAGTACGAAACATAATTGAAAGAATTGAGGAGAAGGAATTAAAGTGGTTAGGACATGTCTTAAGAATGGAAGATGAGCGATGGCCAAAGCAACTATATGAATGGCATCCGAACAGAAAGAAGAAAAGAGGGAGACCAAGGTTAACATGGAAGGAAAACATGAAGACAGTAATGCAAGCTAGAGGTCTAAGCATCGAAGATGCCCAAGACCGTAGGCTTTGGAAGTTTGGCACGGGAAGACGGCAGCAGCTGTAAAAACCCGAAGGTAGATAGAGAACTTTACTATCACAAAAGCTAAAGTTCATTGTTAAAAGCAGTTGTATTTCGGCTTAGGGTGATAAAGACACCCCCACTTAAGGGTTAATAAACAAATTACAACACTGATGTAAATACCTTCAAGAGCTGGAACTTCAAGGCACGTTCTTCAGCTTCGAGGGCATCAATTGCTGCTACAGCTGCACTTGTCACCTAATAAAAAATTAAAAAATATGTGTGAAAACCTCAGGAAGAATTATGAAACATTAAATGAAACATAATATCATTAGATGTGGAGAAAAAACTATTCTAGAACATTAAAATATTATTATATTGTAATATTGTAATTATTATTATATGGAGAAGTGTACATAACAATGAATTACATGGTCTTTATAGGAAGCCAGATGTAATGAGAACGTCCACCGCTGTGGTCTCGGGGTAGTGTGCTGCCTTGTCACGCAGCGGGCCCGGGTTATAATAATATTAATATTTAATTTTAGGAAGTTATATTTTGAGGTTATTTTAATTATATTATTTTTGGTCTGGACATCTTACCTCAATATTAATGTTGATTTGTTCTTGGACATGTTTCAAAACAATTCTGTTTTATCATCAGCTTTCCCAGTCTGGGACATCTTACCTCAATATTAATGTTGATTTCTTCTTGGACATATTTCAAAACAATTCTGTTTTATCGTCAGCTTTCCCAGTCTGGGACATCTTACCTCAATATTAATGTTGATTTCTTCTTGGACATATTTCAAAACAATTCTGTTTTATCGTCAGCTGTCAGTCTGGGAAAGCTGATGATAAAACAGAATTGTTTTGAAACATGTCCAAGAAGAAATCAACATTAATATTGAGGTAAGATGTCCAGACCAAAAATAATATAATTAATATTAATATTAATAATAGCTTTATTTTACCTGACAGAGTTAAGGCCTTAAGGCCTTGTCTACCACTCAACCAGGCTAAAAAAAATACAAACAAAAAAAAGTCTTAAATCTAAATTACAATATATATATAAACGATTACAAGTTATGAATACAATACAATTAATATTTATAATGTAATTTGATTTACTCTAAATTCGGGTTCGATCCCCGGTCGGGACAGTTTTTCTGGGTGAGGTTTTTATCGGGGTTTTTCCTCACCTGTAAGACAAATGTCAGGAAAACTTTAAGGCCCAAATGGTCCCTGAAATCATATGGCCATCGCAATCATCATCATTCATATTCATCTTAGGTTAAGCTTAGGATTAGGGACTCTCCTGGCGCACCATTATCATCATCATCACCCATCATATCATCAGGGCAACGTAACCCCACCTTCCAAGTGCCCCAACCTCAGAAGTGGGTTATAAGTACGCCATGCCAGGAGAGAAACCAGGAATGTCGAACGACAAACCTGGGGCATTTGAAAAAAAAAATATATAATGAGAACAGTTAAGTCTCATAGACTGCGATGGACAGTACATGTGGCACGAATGGAGAATGAAAGGCATGCATGGAAGCTTCTTGTAGGAAAACCAGAGGGAAAACTCCCAGTTGGTAGACCAAGAATGAGATGGGAGAATAATATTAACTATGATTTGAGGGAAGTAGATTATACAGGGGATGATTGGAAAACAGGATAGGGACGTATGGAAAGCTTATGTCCGCGCGGCCATGAACCTATGGGTTCGATAGTGCCAGTGAGTAAGTAAGTAAGTAAGTAAGTATTGTAATTATTATTATTTGGAGAAGACTGCATAACAGTGAATTACATGGTCTTTATAGAAAGCCAGATATAATGAGAACAGTTAAGTCTCATAGATTGCGATGGCCAGGACATGAGGCACGAATGGAGAATGAAAGGCATGCATGGAAGCTTCTTGTAGGAAAACCAGAGGGAAAACGCCCAGTTCGTAGACCAAGAATGACATGGGAGAATAATATTAACTATGATTTGAGGGAAGTAGATTATACAGGGGATGATTGGAAAACAGGATAGGGACGTATGGAAAGCTTATGTCCGCGCGGCCATGAACCTATGGGTTCGATAGTGCCAGTGAGTAAGTAAGTAAGTAAGTAAGTATTGTAATTATTATTATTTGGAGAAGACTGCATAACAGTGAATTACATGGTCTTTATAGAAAGCCAGATATAATGAGAACAGTTAAGTCTCATAGATTGCGATGGCCAGGACATGAGGCACGAATGGAGAATGAAAGGCATGCATGGAAGCTTCTTGTAGGAAAACCAGAGGGAAAACGCCCAGTTCGTAGACCAAGAATGACATGGGAGAATAATATTAACT
Source organism: Diploptera punctata (assembly GCA_030220185.1). NCBI lineage: Eukaryota > Metazoa > Arthropoda > Insecta > Blattodea > Blaberidae > Diploptera > Diploptera punctata. Next base: position 1,389,413 of record JASPKZ010006477.1, on the reverse strand, counting down.
ATGATTTGAGGGAAGTAGATTATACAGGGGATGATTGGAAAACATTGGCTCAGGTTAGGGATGTATGGAGAGCTTATGTCTGCGTGGTCATGAACCTACGAGTTCGATAGTGCCAGTGAGTTAGTTAGTGAGTTGTAATATTTTAAGTATTGTAGTACTGCATTGAAACCAAATGTTATATGGCATGAAAGGAAGATGATATACTGTATTAACCTTTTTTTTTATTTATTTTTTATAGGAATTATCACTGTGAGGTTCAATTCAATATTAAATTAAAAGATTCTTACCTCTCCTCACATTATTCTGTTAAGTAGATCGGATTTCAGGCCTATAGCAGGCCCATCTTCAGTACACTGTTGTTGACCGGTGTTATGTCTCTCGGAAGAACCACTTCTTCTTCCCTCTGTTGGTGGACCGATGAACCTCTTGATAAGGTCAAAATTTGCGGGAACTTCGAAGTTCATAAGTTTTCCTTTGTTTTTCTGAATGTGGATCTTTTCCCAAACTGTAAGTTCCTTAGGTGTCTCTATTTGTTTAATTAGACTAGCTTTTGATTCAATTCGATGTTTTTCGTACCAAGCATGAGCAGCTACTGCTGACTTTTCCAATTCTCCATTTTTGACATTTCTAAGATGTTCCTTCACCCTTGTTTTCAAATTTCTTTTCGTTTTTCCTATATAAATTTTGTCACAATCTTTACATTTGATCTGATAAATTCCTGATTTATTTTCTTCTTCAATTTTTTCATTTTTGTTGGTTTTAATTATCCTATTAAGGCTGTATTCATTCTTAGGTGCTAGTCTTATATTAAACTTTTTGAAAATTTTTTGAAATTTGTAGTGTTTCAATGGATGGTAAGTGAATTTCTTGAATTTTATTTTTTCTGTTTGTTTTATCAGTGTGCTTTCATTAATTAATTTTTGTCTTTTGAATTTATTTATTTTCCTGTGTACCATGCTTTCATCATAACCATTATCTGTTGCCACATTAATTATGTATTCTTTTTCTCTTTTATAGTTTTCTGGGCTCATAGGAATATTTACTAATCTGTATGCTAAGCTATTGAACACTGCCTCTTTGTGAGCAAAATGTTTGAAACCCGAAGCTTTAATATAGTTGTCTATATGAGTATTCTTTCTATATATTCCAAATTCTATCCTGTTTTCTTTGTTTCGTGTTAAATTAAGATCCAAAAATGGGATTTGTCTTTCAATCTCAGTTTCCATGGTGAATTTTATCGTTCTACTCTGGATGTTCAAAAGCTTCAAAGCATCCTCAATTTGTTTCTGTTTGACAATAGCAATTACGTCATCAACGTATCTGGTCCAAAATTTGAAGATCTACTTAACAGAATAATGTGAGGAGAGGTAAGAATCTTTTAATTTAATAATAATGATATACTGTATTATATCATGATTATTCATTCATTTATTCAACTCCTTCCCCAACTTGGTGTGGTCCACTAGGATTCAGTACACTTAAATAAATAAAAAAATAAATACAATATTAATAATATTATTAATTAATATATCACTTCCTTTGGCCAGCAACCAATCGAAGGGACTATTATTATGCTTTCAAGTCTTATACGAGAATTTCCCTCAAATGCTGGAGGGTAAATTTTCTATAGGATCGTAACAGGCCTTGGCCTAATACTTGGAAGGAAGAAGAAGAAGAAGAAGAATTAATATATCAATATGGTAAGTATTTTCCACGTTTTTAATTTAAATTGTCACATTCAAGAACAAATTAATGTTTTAAGATAAAATGTTTAATTTAAACTGGGATTTGAACTCAAGATCACTGATTCTCCATTCCAGAGCTTTGCCCATTTAAGCTATCTAGACTCCCGATTACAGTAAAAGCTCCTTCCTTATTCATGGGTAATATGTTCCGCAAATACATCGCAAATACAGAAACCACAAATATGGAATGGTAATTTGTGTGGGTATATAGGGGATATGTTCCAAGGTTACAGAATAAAATAAAAATGATCATAAGTAATGCCACGAGTGATTTCCAAACAAATTATCGATAAATTCAAGACTCACGAAGTGAGGAGGGAATTTATCTAGAGAATTTGGAAATCAAGAGTGGCATTTGTTAGGACTATTTAACGAATAAAATTAAGCTGTTTACTCACAAATCATTATTTAAATATAATTATTTTAAAATATTTATATATTTAATGTAAACGGCGATGTTTGAAAACAAGTGAGAAATGATTGGTATGCTTCATTTGCTTCTTTTGTTCATCACTGCAACCAGATCATATTATTTATTGCCAAAGGAATGCAATATTGTAAGAATGCACTCTAGTGGAGAAAAATGAAACACATCAAACTGTATATTAATTCATTTCTGATGTCGTATGATGTAAATATGACAATTATATTTTTCTGGATTATTACCTGGGAAAAAATACATTTAAGAAAGTGCAAACAGTGGTTTCTTTTTTTGGTGGTATAATCAATTGCTACAAATGTTTTTATATTAACTCCTGCATGCGCTATGTGTTGATATTCATACACTAATTATACAATCTGGTAGCCGTATTTCTTAGGGAGTCATTCACTACAAAATAATGCTATGACCTATTCAGAATGTTAAAAAGGAGGTGCTTTCTTTATTATGATAAACTTTAGTTGGTAAATTCTAGGCAAAACACGACTGTGATTGGTTGTAAATCGAAAATCATTGAAATGTGATTGGTCATTGACTCCCATTTGGGGTATGAGTTAAATAGTCAGACCCATATTACGTTATGACAGTGAGGCCTGGACAATTCGCAGTGTAGATGAACAAAGACTAACTGCGGCAGAAATTAAATTTATGAGACGTACTGCAGGTTACTCAAGAACAGACCATAAAAGGAATTCTGAGATCCTCAAAGAATTACAAACATAATCAGTCATGGAATATGTACAAAAATACAGAAACAACTGGAAATCTCACATAAGAAGAATGGGCAGAACAAGAATACCACATCAAATCTTAAATTACCAGCCACCAGGCAAGAGATCTTTGGGCAGACCCTTCGAACGTTGGATTGAGACAGTAACAGACCATTAGGTCTATCACATGAAAGGAAGAAGAAGAAGAAATTTACAACATATGACTTAATACCTTTATTTTCCTTCTAAAGGAAGTCACATTCAGATTTTTACCTGCCCACCAAAAGAAAAAAAAATCTGGAACTGATATTTATTGTAGTTATGCAAATTCCCCATGAAGCTGGTTTACATCAGTCCCATACTGACAAAAATTTCACGAAAAGCTTTTTTCCCCCATGGGGACTTGAATCAGTGCAGTTCCTATAGGTCTGCACTAAGGCAGGATACTTGAAACTGCTTGAATACAGCACAGGAGCATAATTTATTCAAATGAGAATATATTTGTACTTACAGGATTAGCTGGTGGTGTTTCTTCAGTGGGTACATCATTTTCATCCAAACTTCTGAACTCCAGATCATCTTGTTCAGGAGGAGGAGGAGGTGACAATTGAGATCTTGATATCTGTGGAGTTGATGAATCCACTGGAGGCAAGAATGGTTCAGCTGGTGGTGTGAACAGCCCATTTGAAATCTTGTTTCCATTTTCAGTTAGCATGCCAACTATAGATTTAAAAAAAGTGCCACTGCATAATTATGTTTGGTAAATATTACATAAATACATCAACAAATTTTGAATAACTTTTTAACTCTTTTTAAAGTCAAGTTGGCTAGTTCTTGATTGATTCAGTTCACATCATTTCTAGACTTGTCATATCTAAAAACTAATATAAAAAATGTAAGTGCTTCCATAAACAGAGTGTTTCAAAAAGAACTTTACAACTTTAGGAGTATGTTATACGTTATGTAATAGACTTAGGCTCGAATCTATGAACGCATTAGACCGTAAAAGTCGTTCTCTGCCTGTACTCTGCTGAGAAAGTTGCATCCAAATACGCTTTTGCATACTCAAAAATCTGTTCATGCGATAATAATTGTTGAAATTCCTAAGCTACCTGGCGAGGTGACTTGGCAGAGAAACGAATCGTGAGCAACCCGATGGTAACCGATGTAGTTTGAAACCTTGCCGCGTACCTTGCTGCTTTATCCAAGATGTCGGACCTTGAACACTTTGATCATATTTTCGGTATACGCGGAGAAGAGGAATTTGATAGAGTCTATCAAAGAATTCAACTGGAGAACAGGAGAATCGCGCGAAATATTGCGCGACGCAGACGTCGTCGTATACTGTATTATTTGCGGGACGCAAGCGCAAATGCGTTCCTCTAGCAGACGAAAATAACGGAAGTGGTTTTACCACTGAGAATTCTGGGTAATTTCTTGCCAATATTACGAAAACGACGACTTTCATGCATGACCAGTTAGTGGGTAGCTAATTCGATCTTTGCACTTGCTCACGGAAAGTCAGCTCACCAGTGACTGGAAGTAATTTGAGTAGAGACTAATGTATTTGCATGCGGCCCTTAGAAAATTTGTTGAAACATCAACTTTTAGGTAAACAGATCAAGTTTTTGTAACATGTAACTGTAGTATGGAATTCTGTCACAGTGTATGCCAGGGAAGTGAACGTCAATAAATATGAAATTATTGTATTGTCACGGGTCCTTTACAAGTATACAAAATTTCAAGTCGATCCAATTATTTTAAGTGGGTGAAAAACGCGTGATAGATTCAGTTACATAGATAGATACAGGTCAAGCTAATATAAAGCGTATAAAATAGCTACTTTCACGGGAATGGAACGTGCTAAATGTATGTTGTGGTTTGAAGAATCAAAGTCTGCAACAATTGTTCAATGGCAATTTCACACCCATTATTAGAGGAACCCCCCTAGCAGACCTATAATTTACTTTTGGCACCAGAAGTGGTTGTTCCATCAGTCATAAGAAATCCTCAGATTATCTGTCTGTTTGTGATGCTAACATGGAGCGAGTGAGAGAGAGTTTTGTACAAAGCTCGATTAAGTCAACATGACGAGCATCTCAAGAGATGGTATTCTACATATGACAGTTCGGCGTGTGTTCAGGAAATGACTACACTTAACCCTTAAATTGGCAAAACACAAATTTCTTCTGTTAGTTATTTGAATGTGGTGGACCGCAGTGAAAACGGAATCTTGTATAATTTATACTATTAGGTATATTGTATAATTAGACACACATTTAAGTTGTTTATTTTTGTTTGATTTCTTCTGATTTATTTTAAATATTAAATTAACTGAACCAACTGATGTGTCCAAAAGGATACATTACGAATTTAAGGGTTAAAACCATACCAGTTTACCATGATACAAGCAATCACTGACACTGATAAGGTGGCTTGTAAAGAATTCTGAACAGAAATGTTACATCAGATTGATGTAAATGATGCATTTCTGGCACAAATAATTTTTAGTGACGAGTCAACTTTTCATGTTAATGGGAAGGTAAACAACCACAATTTTTGGATTTGGGGGAGTGAAAAGCTGAATGCAATTATGCAACACGTACGTAACAGTCCTACAGTTAATATATTTTGTGTAATGAGCACAGGTGTCCAGCAAATTACAAATATGAAATACCTGACTATTTCCTAGTTTTTTTCATAGTATCAAAAAAATAATTCCCGAGCTTTTAGTGCTAAATTGAAATAATTTTAGTAAAGCTATTTTTTTTGTAAAAATATATATTTTTAACATGATAATATTTTTTTAATGCGATAAAAACAATTTATTTTTATGGTAAGGGCTTAATAAGAATAGCAAAATAATATTTTTTATTATCTGAACATGAACTAGGTTACCACAAAACATTGCAAACATTCTCGCGTTAAGAATACTTTATTCATATCTTATGTTTTTAATCGTTTGACAATTGGTATAGACTTCAATAAACTATTAGGCTGTTCGAGTGTTCCTTGGGCCTATCATGGCTACTTTGATTATCCGATTGGGAAACAAGTGAGTGTTGAGGTCATAATCAGTGATAACCACACTAATAACCAGTGATAATGACACAAATAACCAGCGATAATGACACAAATAACCAGCGATAATGACACAACCAGCGATAACGACACAAATAACGAGCGATAACCACACTACTAGCCAACGATAAACCCACTGTCACATCTCTGTTGATTATAACTGGTTTCAACAACAAAGCTCTGCTGATAACGGTGCTTCTCTGCCAGTAACAAAGATTTGTGTCCGAATTTAACAGCGTAAAACATAAACGGATGCACATATTTAACCGTGTAAATAAATAAAAAGGGGAGAGTTCCGTGGAATTCATATGGGTTAGAGTAATTTAATTAGGTTAGGTTAGCTTTTAGGTTTGTTACATTTTAAACGTGTTTAAATACCTGAAATAAATATCTCTTCATCACAGTTAATCTATGGCAATTCAAAACGGCTAATTTATACTTAGCCTGCAGAGCACTAGTTTCCCCACAGTACATTGCGATACAAGTGAGGTAAGCACTTGTTACTGATCGAGAAAAAGTTTGAGAAAAACGAGGCGCTTGCGTCGAGTTTTTTTTATTTTTTTTATTTTCGAGATCTGTTACGTGCTTACCTCATGTGTATTGCATACTATTTTTTGGTCGATGTGACTAATTTTTATTAAATATAGTAATAAATGAATTAAAATATTGGTTGGATGTAAATGACTTCTATGTGAAAGAAACACTTGGTGATCGTTGCTATGTAGTTTTTCATTTGTTTTATTATAAGCAAGGATTGTTGGCTGTGGAGACATTTTAAATGTAGTACCGTGATTAGAATCTGTTTGATAATTTTATTATGGTAGGTGATAGAGAAATTGAAGAAGCCTGGAGAGTGGGATGTTCTGCATTAATTCCGGGAAAGTCTAAAGAAAGGTACGAGTTAGAGTACAAAACTTTCAAGAAATGTTTTATTTTACTTACCGAACGTGTGCTTTTTGAGTCCATATCAGCATTGCGATTTCTTTTGTTTGCATAGCAACCAGGTTAGATGTGGGAACTTTGACTTACTTCCAGTAACAACAATATTGCTAAGTATAAGAAATTAGGCACATCGACCAAAAAATATTAATAATAGGAAGAATTGGTCGATTGTATATAAAATGCGAAAGACCAAGCAAAAAACACTCGCTGAGAGTTACGTTATACATTTATATGTTCAATAAGCTGTCTGTAAGTTTACTGCACAGAGACCGAGTTGATCTGTCTTATTGAATGAACTATGTATGCTTAAGTATTATTTTGTATTACGATATCATGTTGGCACGAGCCGACATTTCTTTAAAATGGCAGCTTGACTCCGCCAAACATATGCTTTAGTTTCATAAACATTTCGTCCAAGAAGTATTCTAATGTCTGTACACATTTTTTGAATGTGGTTTAACGATTGCAATTCTCTTGAATTGGATTCAAGATAGATGCACGCCGCTTTTCTAATTTCCGTCTATTTCCCGGTTTTCCTGGTTACTTTCAAATTCCAAACTTATTCCCGGTTTTCAAGATTTTCCCGATTGCTAGACACCCTGAAAGTGTATGGTGTTTTCTTTTTTTTTTTTAAAGAAAAAACCATATCTTGATATGTTTGAAAAATTAAAATTTAATAAAAATTCACATCCACATACTGACGAATCTTAAGAAAAAGTATTTAATTGAATTGATTTTCAATAATATAAATACGTCATCATACGCATTTCTCAAAGATGAATAGCCATACAAAACATCCAATAAACAGATGCCACTTATTTGTAACATAATCTAGTGTATTTTAATCTACTCCCATCTAACCTAAACTAAATGATTTACATACTATATTGCATTCTACTGTAAAATAAAATAATAAGAAATATTATTAGAAGTTAAAGGGAATGTTTGTTCCTTTCTAAACAACTTCTCTGGTATACACTGACTGGGCCTCTTCTAACATAACAAAATCAGTTACCTACTACACTGATTCTACCATAAACTAATCTCACCACATCGCATTTTAAATTCAATCCGCTGTACTGATGTCGCTAATTTATCTAAATTCACCATGTTTTGTTGTATTGGATCTTATGTATTCATCTGCAAAGAAAAAATAACATCGCTCAGTGTTATACAGAATGATTCAAAAGTCTCTTGGCATTTTCCTCATATCGTTAATTTATATATTTTTGTTATAGGTAATTGGAAACTATGCTAACAATAGAGGAAAGATTAACTGTCATTTTCGCTCGTATACGAAGATTGACATACAGACAGGCCCAAGAAAAATTCTCTAGGAAGTTCAGAAAACCAGGTCCTAGCAGGCAAGCTATTAGAGATCTGGCACTGAAAATTAAACGGACGGGATCTATTGTTGATAAGGCACATAGAGGGAGGCCGGCTACAACACCAGAAGACGTGCAAACCATACAGGGTGCCATCTCACGAAGTCCCGGTGTATCAACCAGAAGACTCCGTAGAGAGTTGGGTATGTCCCAAAGCACTGTATGGCGTATCTTGCGCTTCAAAATGAACAAACGCCCTTATCACATCCGAATAGTGTACAAGCTTGAACCAGAAGACTATGCAGCTCGACAAGCTATGTATGACCTGTTAAATTCCATTGAAAATGAAGAATAAAACAAGAAGAGATACTAGATTGAAGTTTTATAAAACACTGGCAGTTCCTGCATTACTTTATGGGAGTGAAACTTGGTTAATGACCAAAAAATGCAAAGTAGAATACAAAGCGCAGAAATTAACTTCCTTAGAAGAACAAAAGGCTGCAGAAGATTGGATCGGATAAGGAATGAAGATATAAGAACAGAGTTAAATATATATCCATTGGATGAGAAAATCAGAGAATATAGAGAGAAATGGTTTACACATGTGGAAAGAATGAATGTATCAAGATTACCAAGAGCAGCATTCAACTACAAGCCAAGGGGTTCAAGGAATGTAGGAAGGCCAGTGAAAATATGGACAGAACAACTGTGAGGCGGAACAGACAATTTGCCTAGACCGTGAAGTGAAGAAGAAGGAGAAAATGAAGTCTTCATGGGACATGTGTTGTTCAGTGATGAGGCAACATTCCACACATGTGGGCATTTCAATAGGCATAATTGCAGGGTTTGGGCAGGCGAACGGCCAAACGCCATACAAAAGTTTCAGAGAGACACACCAAAGGTAAATGTGTGGCTGGGAATAACGAAAACAAAAATTTACGGGCCGTTCATGTTTGCGGAAACAACAGTATCTGGAAGTAACTATCTTGACATGTCAGAACAACACCTGGAATCGCAGCTGGCACAGGATGCTGTATAAGATACTGTGGTTTTCCAGCAAGATGGTGCACCACCCCATTTTGCTATCATTGCTCGTGACCACCACAACGAAGTTTTCCCTGGTAGGTGGATCGGACGTGGTTCACCGAGAATTTGGGCGGCCCGCTCTCCGGATCTGACACAACTAGACTTCTTTGTTTGGGGTTTCGTTAAGTCTCCAAAGTGTATGAAGTGAAGATCAACACCTTACAGGAATTGAGAAACCGAACAGCTGCAGCGGCAGCTGCAATCACACTAGGTATGCTGGCAAAAGCGTTTCGCTGTACATAAGAAAGAATCTGTGTCGTGGCCTAGAGGGCCACCACATTGAAATGTACTGAGTTTATCATCCAGTAATCATTACTTTCAATATGTAATAACAAGTTTGGCATAAAACATTGGTTTGACGAAAATGTCAAGAGACTTTAGAATCACCCTGTATTGTAGCAAGGAATTTGATGTGATGTGGATTGTGTAGTGGTTCATAAAATGTTATTTTACTGGTTTGTTTTTGGAAGATCCACAGTTTTTATTTCGTGTTTTCATCTTTAGTGTTCTTAATGTGTATCTAATGTACAAATATAAGCTGTGTTTGTAAGTTGAAGGTTTTCTTCTAGAGGTCAGCAAAAATTAGTGAAGTGAAATAGAGACATCTAACATATATACAGAGTGATTCAGAAATATGGCCATACGTTTATCGCATTTTGTGACAATGTTATCTTTAAAGGTAATATGATGTTATCATTGGAAAGGGAATCCTTCAAATTACAACAATAGAACAAAACAAATCACTGCTCACGTGCAGTTTGATTTTTGTGGGCTAGCGTCGAACGCCTCCACAATTCTCTTCGTTGTTTCTACATCCGTGCTAATGCGAGGCCTTCCAGGAGGTTTGATTTTCTGCATCCTTCCCGTTTCCAGCAGTCGTTTTCTCCACTTCCCCACAGTCAACGGCTGCAATGCTACGTTAAACTCACATCTTACCCGTCTTGTGGCCTCACAATCATTAGCATACGTCATTGCCCATGCAGCAATTGTAATTTGCTGTTGCATATTCAACGCCATTTTGACCAATGACGTAAGTTCTACACTGTTTTGTTTTATTCCATTGTTGTAATTTGAATAATTGCCTTTCCAACAGTAATTTCATATTTACTGTAATGGTAATAGTTTCATCACACAATGCGATCAAACGTATAGCCATATTTATGATTCACCCCGTACATACATATCACAAGATTTAAACTGTCAAACACTGCAAGCGTCTTGTCGATAATGCAGCTACTTTCAAAACAAAAACTTTGTGAATGCAGCAGTGCAAGACCAGGTATTAAAACCATGGCCGGCTTCCTGGCAATTTAAATGTCATGGTATAGTTACTATGCAGGGATTCAAAGTGTTAAGCTTAATTTTAAGACCAAAATTATCTCAAAATTCGAATGTCCACTTTTACGCTGTAACCTACATATATATTAACCTATTATTACCTTGTGACATTTCATGACGTACACCTTGTCGTGCTAGCATTGGCTTCTGAGGAATTGTACAGTCATCTGCTGCAACTTCTCCTTGGGTAAACGAGCTGAAATAAATAAATAAGTAGATAAATTACAGATCCATCTCACATCTCTCAATCATTTCACCGTATTCATTGCAAAATATCTAAAAAAAACTTTCACCATGGCATGACGGCTCATCGAGAGGGCATTCTAAAGTTCCAACAATAAATTATTACATAGTTTACAAATTAATATATATACTTTAAATAATATTTATAAAATATAAAAATAAATCTATGGCGCAGGAACTGCATAAACTAAGCAAATTTATCAGCAAGTTGAATGCCAGAATAAAGAAAGCAAAATATGCTTACAGAATTGAAATCAATTTGGAGATCGAAACAAATCTCCTTAAAACTTAAACTAAGATTATTTAATTAAAATGTGAAATCAATTATTTTTTACGGCTGTGAAACTTAGAAAGCTACTAAACAAATTAGAAGGAAATTGCAAATCTTTGTAAATCGTTGCCTGAGAAATATCTTGGGTAGATGGTGGCCAGAGATTATAACAAATAAATAACTTTGGAGAAGAACAAATCAAAATGGAATTTGTAAAGAAATATAATTTAGAAAATGGAAATGCTTTGGTCATGTTTTCAGATGAGAGAATGATATCACAAAAATGACATTTGATTGGAACCTCCAAGGATTGAGAAGGCGAAAAGGAAGACCTTAGGGCAACATGGAGTAATACCATTAGGGATGATGCTGAACAGGCAGGGATGAGTTGGAATGAAATTAAGTCATTGGCAAACAACAGAGTGCATTGGAGAGCTTTTATCAAGGCCGTATGCTTTCCAGTGGAGTAACCAGGAGTAGTACTACTACTACTACTACTACTACATTATACGATACATTGACAATTTGGTTACACGAAATGGGATAGAAAGAAAAATGTAGAAATCCTTCAAGAACTTAATGTGTCACCAATACTGGACTACATCTCCAGATATCAGCTAAACTGGAAGGAACATGTCTCAAGAATGGCTAGATCCAGGATCCCCAAGGCAATAACGAACTACTGTCCAAACGGGAAACGGTCACTTGGTCGACCTATGAAAAGATGGCACGAAAATCGCTTTCTCAGGCCGTAACAGTTCTTCTAGGACTAATACCTGGCAGGATGATGATGATTGACAATTTAATGGTCAATTGAATTGTATGGATACATTGCAATGAAGTAAACATGGCGGTTGCTAGAGCAATATATTTTTTAAATTTCGGATTTTAAGGTAAACTACCACTTTTAATAGCAAAATTTCGCTAAGTTTTGGAGGATTTCTTCCTCGTCTTATTTTAATAGCATTGCTGAGTTTCGTTGTGAAACATCGAAAATTGCGATCGCTAAACTATTTTTAAATTTTCGTTTCAGGTGAACTCGTACACCTAATGGTCCGAGTTTGTTGGTTAAAGTACGATTGTGAAACATAAAGAAACAAATGTTCTTGTTTAGGTACGGTTCAGTTCTTTATAGCGCATCTCGTTCATTGTGGTTTATTTATTCTCTAGTATATTTTTTGGGCGATAGTGCGTTTTGTCATACTTACAGCAATGGCGAACAAGATTGAAAGTTTAACTTCCTACATTTTGGGGTTGCCAACCTAAATAACATACTTACTTACTTAAGCACTGGCACTATGGAACCCGTAGGTTCATGGCCGCGCGGACATAAGCTCTCCATGCATCCCTATCCTGAGCTAATGCTTTCCAATCATTCCCTATATAATCTAATTCCCTCAAATCATACGTAATGTTATTCTCCCACCTCATTCTTGGTCTACCAACTGGGCGTTTTCCCTCTGGCTTCCCTACAAGCAGCTTCCATGCAAGTCTTTCATTCCCCATACGTGCAACATGTCCTGCCCATCGCAGTCTACGAGACTTAACTGTTCTTATTATATCTGGCTTCCTATAAAGACCATGTAGTTCATAGTTATGTAGTCTTCTCCATTCACCTGTCTGTTCATCTCTCTTTGGTCCAAAAATTTTCCTAAGTACTTTATTCTCAAAAATTTGTAATCTCCTTTCCTCCCTTAAAGTAAGAGTCCATGTTTCGCACCCATATAATATAACTGGTAGAATAATAGTTTTATATATTTTCAGTTTAACGTTTTTTGAAAGGAGTTGGGACATCAAGAGTCTCTGCAATGCATAATAGCACGCATTTCCAGAATTGAGCCTATGTTTAATTTCTTTGTGCATCTCATTCCTATTTGTGATTATTGTTCCTAGGTATTTGAATTCAGCCACTTCCTCAAAATTTCCCTCATTTGTCATTAGCTGTCCATGTCCATTATATAATGTATTTCTACGTGTGACCATATATTTAGTTTTATTGATATTTACTTCCAGTCCTAATTTTTTAGTGTTACTCAATAGTGTGTGCGTGTTGTCCTTTAGTATCTCCTCGCTATCGGCCAATAATACTACATCATCAGCATAAACTAACAGCTTATTAATACCATTGAGTTGTAAGCCTTCCTCATCCTCTAAAGATTTGATGGCAACCTAAATAACATAGTGTAATAAAATAACTATACTACATATTACAAACACGCATGTGGGAAGTAAAACCACTGCCCTCTATGTATACTACATACAATGTATATACAGAAAATATAAAAAATGTAGTGTTAATATACATTATACGAAACAAATCACTGCATTTTAAATGAACTGAACTTTATTTGAAACAATATACAACAATAAATACGAATCTGCCGCCATTTTATCACCAATTGGTCTCACAGCCTCCTGTTATTTTATCACTGATTGTTTCAACTAATATACATTGCCCACACTGTTAACGTTAGTTGTTTATAATGAATGCAAACATTTCCAATAAAGATGTTAGTATTTTACTAATATTTATTATTTTGAAAACACAATCGCTCAAAAAATAATGTACAACGCACGTTTGTGAAGTGTTTTACAGAATCTTGGAAATTAAAAACCTGGCTATCGCTCGGTTTTTAAACATTTTCCTTTATTCTGTAAAAACCATTTCCCAACCTCGCATCGTAATATACCATAAATAACTTATATTCACAATGTAATGTGTACACTATGTAGTTTTCTTCTCAAAAGTAAAACTCTTTAAAATTGTTATTCAATTTTACAGAAATTGTTTACAGAACAAACTCTTGCGGTCTCACAATTTAATGTTAAATTAGGCCTACTTGTATTATTATCAATGGTGTGGTATACATATCCGAAACATGGGATTTAAATACGTAATATTAGATTTATTGTTGTATGTTCGATTTATATCACGGATAGATCCAATGATTATGTACGCTCGGTCTAGCATTTTCTACGGTATTGATTATTTCCCTGCGATTTTTCGTACTAAACATGGAATGAAGAATTGCTTTTCCTTCTTTAACTTTCATGGACATTTCTCATTTGTATGAACAAGGGATCGGAATAGACCGGCAGCTCTAATCCTTGATGCTGATGATGATGATGATTAATTTGTATGCTGTTATTCATATCAAAAGAGACAATACTAATGAAATTTAAGATGTCTGACCAGTCACAATATTATTGAACAAAAATTTAATAACGTTCATAGAATCCTTTATTTGACTATTTAACTCATGCCCCAAATGAGAGTCAATGACCAATCACATTTCAATGATTTTTTATTTACAACCAATCACAGTCGTATTTTGCCTAGAATTTACCAACTAAAGTTTATCATAATACAGAAAGCACCTCCTTTTTAACATTCTGATTAGGTCACAGCATTATTTTGCACTGACTGACTCCCAAAGAAATACGGCTACCAGATTGTATATATATATTGCATGAATGTCAACACGTGGCGCATGCTGGAGTTAATATAAAAACATTTGTAGCAATTGATTATACCACCAAAAAAAGAAACCACTGTTTGCACTTTCTTAAATGTATTTTTTCCCAGACAATAACATTCCAGAAAAATATAATTGTCATAGGACATCAAAAATGAATTAATATACAATTTGATGTGTTTCATTTTTCCCCACTAGAGTGCATTCTTACAATATTGCGTTCCTTTGGCAATAAATAATATGATCTGGTTGCAGTGATGAACAAAAGAAGCAGATGAAGCGTACCAATCGTTTCTCATTTGTTTTGGAACATCGCCGTTTACATTAAATATATAAATATTTTAAAATAACTATATTTAAATAATGATTTGTGAGTAAACAGCTTAATTTTATTCGTTAAATAGTCCTAACAAATGCCACTCTTGATTTCCAAATTCTCTAGATAAATTCACTTCTCACTTCGTGAGTCGTGAATTTATCGATAATTTGGAAATCACTCGTGGCATTACTTATGATAATAATAAATAGAGTATAGAATAGACGTGACAAAAAAAGCATGCATATTCCATTGTTTTTTCTAAAGAATATTCTTGGCAATCTTGGGTATATAAACAGAAACCAATGATGATTTGAAGATCGACAATATTGCTATTTACATTTTATGCTTTCTGTAGTCTAAACTATCCGACAAGCTCAAACTCTCCGCTGATACAGCTCGCATCGCATGAAAACAATATGGATTAGATTAGTAGAGATGGGTCGGGTTTTAAGACCTTAGGGTCTTACTTTTGGTTCATTATATTACCCATCTTTACGGAATGAATGAGAAGATATGGTGATATGTACTGTTATAGTGTTCCTGGTTCGTCTAAAACAACATAGTAGTGCGTAGTTCTTAATATCGCCAGATCTTTAATAACTACTCTCCGATTTAGTTACTGGCTTATATTTGTATAGAGATCTTGGTGGAGAAGTGGGACAAGTGGCCGTCCAATGTTAAACGAGAATTAATACTTAAACTAACTAACTCAGTGGCACAATCGAACCCATAGACTCATGGCCGCGCGTACATAAGCTCTCCATACATCCCTATCGTCAACTAATGTTTTTCAATCAACCCCTATATTATCTAATTTCCTATAACCGAAAAAGGTTACCCTTATGTTAATAATAATTTGGAGATTCTTTTTATTTTTTATTTTTAATTTAAATAATGATTTAAATAATTTTAAACTAAATATTTATTTTATAATGATAAAATATAATAGATGATTTTTGTAACATCGATGTGAAATGTAACAGTGAATACGTCACATATATTGTTATGGTAAACAATAGATGCTGAATTCAAAGACAAATGATTACGACAAAAGAATGTTCAAATAATGTGGGCTTAAGTCGGCCGAAAGTTAAAAAATGATTGAATATTGAGAAATGAGGACCGAGCGAATCGTGTTCTTTCTTGATTAGGTCATTACCAACCAGAAACTGATAATATGATAATCTACAACAATGAAGAAGAGAGATAGCTACAAGAATATGATGGACTATATTCGCCATTGAATATATATTACCCAAGAACCTCCGTCGCATCCCTTAAATCATGGTTAATGTTTTTCTCCCACCTCATATTCGGCCTATTACTGGGCGCTTTATCTCTGGCTTTGCTACAACGAGTTTCTAGTGTAACAATATTATATAATGTCCCAACATCCCAAGTTCCTAGAAACATGTCCCTGTGTTCCAAGTCTTTGCCATGGATTCCCTGAAGTAGAACCGAATGATGGATTATTTAAATATATTTATTTAACCTGGTGGAGTTAAGGCCTTGTGGCCTTCTCTTCCACTTACCAGGACAAACATGTTACATATAAATACAAAACATTACAATAATAGTTATACTAAACAATTAATTATCTGTCAAATTGAATAGTAATGAAAATAATGTCTAATAATACAATGAAATTAAACACAATTAAAATTAAATTAGTGATAGAACGAATACAGAAAGGAATAACAGCTCGAATCTACTATACATAAAAAGAAAAGAAAGAAAAAATTCAAAGAAAGTAATAAACTATGATGAGTTAATCTGTCGCGTATTATACAAGGCATTAGGTAAATATATTTACAAATCTTTAAACTATTTTTATTAAATAATGAAAAAACTAATTATCAATTTTTAAAAAGTAATATTAGTGAGTTGTTTTTGTTAATAATTTTATTTTCAATTTGTTTCTGAAAGATTGTAAAGTTTGGCAGTCTCTGACATAGGGTACCAGGACGTCCACTCAAAAGACTTCTGGATGGTGTTTCTCTTGAGGCCGAAACAGGTCAACAAATGGCCTAAATTCGTGAATGTACTATGATGATGATGATGATGACATAGGGTGGAAGGGAATTCCATGTTCTAACAAGAGAAATTGTAAAATATTTCGAATAATAGATAGTATGGTGAGCAGGGATATAAAGGACAATGTGCTCAAGGGATTATTTTACCTCCGGAAAAATTTTACCCCAGTGGAACCCATGCCCGCGTTTCTTGATGGTTGTACTTTTCCGCCTGGCTTATCGCCTTCAATAACTCATATGGCATGAATGGGGAATGAAAGACTTGCATGGAAGCTTCTTGTAGGAAAGCCAGAGGGGAAACGCCCAGTTGGTAACCTAGAATGAGGTGGGAGAATAACATTAACCATGATTTGAGGGAAGTAGATTATACAGGGAATGACACCAAACATTAGCTCAGGATAGGGATGTATGGAGAGCTTACGTCCGTGCGGCCATGAACCTACGGGTTCGATAGTGCCAGTGAGTTAGTTAGTACCTACTATAAGGTTAGAATAAGGATCTTCGTGAGAACAAAATTGCTGAAGTACTTATAATAAGTAGCGAAATCCGGTTAAGAAAACAAATTGAGTTCTGTGCCACCTTAATCACGTGATTCCCTAACTCTGCTAAGCAGCAACAGCAACCACTTCAGTCAGACTTTATTCTTCGGAGCTCTCGTGTCATATATTTCATTACGTAATTTAGCCTAAATTTTAATAACAGAAAATATACGTACTTGTTGAAAGGAGGTGTAATGGGTATCACGGGAGTCGAACTGTTGCCTCCCATTTCCTGGTGAGATGTTTCTTCCTCGTTTTTAAATATTTGGGGTTCAGTTCTTGATGTCCTTTGTCGACATCGAAACAAACAAGGACAACAACAACACATAAGGCAACTTGTTTCCGACACCGGTGGCAGCTTCTTATTGTTGTTATTGTCATCCCCTTGTCCTCCAATGCAACAACAAAGCCTGAATATCATCGGTGCAGTGCACTATTTTACCGAACGTACACTAAAACCACCGTTGACACAGTCCATATTTCACACACGAAGTCAACTAATTAATTATATTATTGAATCTATTGATCTCTTCACATAATGCATATTTTGGTTATTGATGTAAAATGCATTCGTTGAACTGTTAGTATGCACACTTGGAAGTCAAAAACCTTTTGAATCGATATTCTCAGCGAATTGATTATTATAGCTACTCTCTTGATTTTACGATTACATAACTTAAAAATATAATAAATAATATATAAAATAATAATTAATTACATTAAATTATCATTCATAAAACATTTAAACATTGCGAGCACACGCTAATGTAGGAAATCACTCTTCAAATATTCCGAAATTTTAAAAATTAAAATAATTCCGTTGAAAATGAAATGAAATTCTTATTAGATTCCATAATACCAATTAATCCATTTAGCTGTGAATAATAACTGATTATATAAATCACTCGCCTATAAAAACCACTCTAAATATTCTTGTGTCATGATAGCTTGTAACAGTTTTAGTGATTCGTTGAAACATATAAATATTAACACTAAAAATAAAGTTTTGTATAAATTGATGTAATAGCTACTTGATGAATTTGGCTTTTTTAGTTTGTTTACAAAACTGATATTTAAACACACAAACTGATACGTTGTCGTCGCACATATGCGTGTGCATTTGAATGTCGGACAGGTATGTACGTCAAAAGAACGTCAACTGTCCGCCAGGTGACTCTGCGATCTACGTCCCTCCTACGCGCCATTTTCTTAATATCCATTGATTATTTGCACCTCATGCGGCCAACGTCCCGAATCAACAGCTTAAAAATGAGATTTTATAAAATTGTATCCTGCAGTTATTTATATAGCACCTCAACTGACATAAAAGGGTCAAGGTTTTCCCTAACGATGGAACCTAATTTAACACTCGCAAGCATATGAAAAAGAGTTGGATATCCGACATGTTGTTCGTATGTCACCCCTATACTGGCTGCATGATAAAATACCTCTGCGGTTATCATATGTAGATATGAATACAGCTGTGAACTGTAAAAGTAAGGGCTTCCTAGATTCGTCGCGCCATAAAAAAACACGTATAAGCTAACTCAACTAACTAACTCACTCGCTGGAACTATCGAACCCGTAGGTACATGGCCGCGCGGACATAAGCTCTCCATACATCCCTATCTTGAGCTAATGTTTTCCAATCATTCCCTGTATAATCTACTTCTCTCAAATCACAGTTAATGTTATTCTCCCGCCTCATTCTTGGTTTACCAACGGGGGTTTCCTTCTGGTTTCCTACAAGAAGTTCCATGCGCCTCTTTCATTCCCCATTAGTGCCACATGTCATGCCCATCGCAGCCTACGAGACTTAACTGTTCTTATTATATCTGGCTTCCTATAAATACCATGTAGTTTATTGTTATGTAAGTCTTCTCCATTCACCTGTCTGTTCATCTCTCTTTGGTCCAAAAATATTCCTTAGTACTTTATTCTCAAATACTCGTAATTTCCTTTCCTCCCTTAAAGTAAGAGTCCATGTTTCGCATCCATATAATATCCATCCATAGTAATTCTGCCCGAAGGTAGGTCCTTCACTGCAATCATAGCATTTTCATGCTATGCTTCCCGTTGCTTTCCACACCGGTGAAGGATGATGATGATAAGGATGATGACGATGGCCATATGATTTCGGGGACCGTTTGGGCCTTAAAGTTTTCCTGACATTTGTCTTACAGGTGAGGAAAAACCCCGATAAAAACCTCACCCAGAAAAACTGCCCCGACCGGGGATCGAACCCCGGCCCGCTGCGTGACAAGGCAGCACGCTACCTCGAGACCACAGCGGTGGACCCATATAATATAACTGGGATAACAGTTTTATATATTTTCAATTTAACGTTTTTTGAAAGGAGGGACGACGACAAGAGTCACTGTAATGTGCTGACACTAACATAAAATATTGCACTCTTCAAATAGCGCAAAATTTTTTAATTAAAACTGAAGGTGTATTTAATAAAGTTGATGACTTTATATCACAAATAGGTACCAATCAATTGACAAAACAAACGAAGAGCAGCAAGAATTTCAAGAAGGGAAAAAATTAGGAACTCAGTTATAAGGGAGAAAATGAAGATTGAAGACACTAGTTTAGATTATATTAAAATTCAGCAATTAAGATGGTACGGACATGTCCAGCGAATGAAACAAGATCGGCTACCAAAATGTGTTTTGGAATGGAAACCTGAGGGAAGACGAAGCAGAGGAAGACCTAAAACCTCCTGGAGTCAGGGAAAACATTTATACATGAAGGAGAAACATCTACAACCATAAGATTGAATGGACCAACAAAATTGGCTATTAGGAATCGGACGATGTCAGATGTATTAATCAACAGATAATCCATCTAAATAAATAATAGTATAAAAAACTAAAACCACACGCTTTATTAGAAAACCGAACTAAAAATGAAAAATAATTTTAATTTCCAACACGCTTGGGATAAAATTAAAGTGGTCAACAAAAAAATCATCTCCAACACATATAGAATAAAATTAGAGTTATCTACAAAAAAAAAATAATTTTACCATCAAAAGCGTGGGGCGCTTTTTATGATTTTTTACGTTTTCATCTTAGAGACTTTACTTTTACCAATATCTGTTTATAATCAAATATATTAATTGATAAGTGAGTAAACAGCTTAATTTTATTCGTTAAATAGTCCTAACAAATGCCACTCTTGATTTGCAAATTCTCTACATAAATTCACGACTCACGAAGTGAGTCGTGAATTTATCGATAATTTGGATATCACTTATGGCATTACCTATGATAATCTTGCTTTATCCACTCCCAACGCATTATATTCCTTTGTCACTAAATAAACGTATCCATCGAGAATGAAATTACGCACCAAACTAGTTTTTTTCGCGAAAAAAAATCACTTTTCTAAATGCTTCATACATTAAAGGACCAAAGTTAGTCCAAGAAGAATAGACCTATTATTAGCACGAAATATCATAATACGTATGCAACAGTTTGCATGCAGCAGTTATATAAAATATTGTTTCATGCAACCCATGACAACTTCCAAAAAGATTCATAGCTTGCACAAAACTGGCGGAAGCAACCAGTTGCATCATAAGAGTGTCAACTTTCTCTTAAAACTTCTAATGACTGTCGTGCTCTTAGCGGAAAACCGGAAGGGGCTTTGTTATGTTGTCAACGGATTGAGATAATGGAGGCCTTTTCATCATAAATGATCATCAACTTCACCTGGTGAAAAAAGGATTCAACATATTCAGACAGTGACATGTTTCCTATGTGACGCGTAAATCTTCTTTTTTTCCCAAACAAAAATGACATCTGAATAATATCGTGAATAATACTTCATGGCGCGTAAGGCCTAAAAAGGCCTTTTGCCTACTAGCCGGTTACTGACCTCACATCTGCATATGTTAATAACCGAGGTAGATGATTATGCAGTCAGTGTAATGGTGATAGCATATTGGGTCCCCCAGTCATTATAACTCGTTTTCTCAATCTGAAGCCGCTACTTATTGTAGCTACCAAAATTCCTCGCGATTCTGGTTGGGCACCGGTTAAAGGTGGGTTGTTGGATGTGATGTCCCACGTTGTAGATATATGATTGTAATAATTTAGATCATTGTTATTTGCCACGGCACTGATGACTCCCTTCAAGGGAATGAGGCAAAGTTTCTTACATAAACAAATATCGACACTTTGTTAACAGTTAAAAACTAAATGTCTTCTTCTTCTTCCTTCCAAGTATTAGGCCAAGGCCTGTTACGATCCTACAGAAAATTTTCCCTCCAGCGTTTCATAGGACGGCCCAGTGATCTTCGTCCTCTTGGTATATAATTATAAACAGCTTTGGGGATCCGATTTGAACTCATTCTTTCAAGATGGTGTTTCCAATTTAGTTGGTACTGTTTAATATATTCCAAAATTGGCTAAATGTTATTTTTAAAAAGGTTTCACTTCTGTTTAGATGAATCTTGTAAATGATCAATAATTAAAAAATATTCCGGCTCAAATTAATAAATTTCACTTATAGAAGATTATTACTTCATATATGTAATGGATGGCTATTTCCAACGGTCAATTTTTCACTCACTAACACTTTATTTTCACTTTATGGATTATTTATACTCCTGTTGAATTAAATGTATACTACAATATTATTTCCCATAACTGACACCATTTTGTCAACTAATATCAGGAAATGAACTATAATTCTCTTATTTCTTGATGACCTGTAGTTTTACATGTCTGACTTCTTTCAAGAATTATAGCCATCTTCTTGTTCTGGGAAAAATCCCATTTCATTTCTGTTATAATCTGGAAGTTCTGATTGGTTCTACTGAAAAGGAAGGAGTACTACTGGCTGACTCCTATCCAATTCGTCCAATCCCATTTATTTGTTTATAAAAATATCAATTCAAAAATTTAAAGTATTTTTACATATGAAATCCGTTAGAAATACATCTAGCTGTATTAACAATTTATATTGACCAGTTTGAATTTTTTATATACTACTTATAAAAAATTGAATTCTCTAAATCAATCTTATTTCCATTCTTAATAGAAATAAATATAATTATATTTAAATATTAAATAAAAAAAACCCTTATTATTTTTATATGGGGATAAATATCCGGTTTTACGGTCCCATACTGGCCGAAATTCCATGAGATTTTTTTTTTCCTCCACAGGGAATCAAACCAGCCCAAATTCCGTAAGTATGCACCAAGGCAGCATGTCTTAAACCGATCTGCTACGCACGGGACATCGTGAATAATAATTTTATTAATATTTCATATGGGGCTATGCCCCAATATTTTATTCATATATTCATGTGGAGCGAAAGACTTCTTGCTTCACTAGGCCTATATCGGCGCCTTTCTAGGCCTATTCAGAAACAAAAATGTAGACAATAAAAGTATGCTGCTATTTCAATAAAAATATTACATAAATTATCACTTGTTAATTTTCAAGTAGGCCTACTCGATGATCATCATCATCATGAACGTCTTTCACGGATTAGGTCCTTGCCTGTTCCGATCTCACATTTGTTCAACCCAGCGTTTTCTTGGTCTTCCTATCGATCTTTGTCCTCCAGGATTATACATCAGTGCCAACTTTCGTATCCTATGCTCTACCATTCTATGCAGATGCTCTATCCAGTTATTCTTGTCTTCTTCAATTTTTTGAAGAAGTGGTTGTACTTTTAGTTCCTCTCTATAATGTTCTCATTTCTAATATGTTCTCTTGTACAACGTTTCACCGCCCGTAGGAAGCTCATTTCCGCTGCCTGAATTTTATATTTGTCTTTTTCCTTGAGGACCCAGGCCTCACTTCTATACATCGCCACTGATAGTGCCACTGTTGAGTAATATCTTTGCTGCATATCTTTTCTAACTTTGTTCCTCAGTGTTCGTGTGATTGTTAATCTACTTGATAAAATAATTTATCGAATAAATGATAGAAAAGAGAGAAAAAAAAACTTATTTTTAATTATTTTTCATTTGCACACTTATTTATAATTTTAAAGTGCTAATTTATCGGACTTTTCAATACTGTCATTTATTACTTGTAAATTTATTAATTAGGAAGAATTAACACTGGATCATCAGAGCGCGGCCAGTCTAAGCCAAGTATTGTGCAGCAAGTTGCAACTAGCCAAGCAATTATCCGCTAAATAGAAACTTTGCATGAAAAGTCTGTTACTAAATACAAAAAATGTTTGACACGGAAGCTTGTCGTGCACAAACATAGGCATGTTTGATCAACTTACTGATAACATCGTCTTATGGACCGGGAGTTTATTCACATAACGTCAGATCAATATTCACACGTCTATATGTAGGTCAGAATATACTTTTCATTACTATCAAGTTAAAAACGAATATTTTGATATTCTTTACAACCTGTGACGCGACATTTTTAATTCCTTCTTAAACTCCTGTCAGATTTCATTCTTAGGGTTCCATTTTTCAAATTATTTCCCACCATTTACAGTGATTTTTCATTTCTTTCTAACGATTATTTGTGTATCAGATTCATATTTAATGTTCGAAAATACGATCACATTACTCCATTATTCCACGAATTGTCATGGCTACATCTAAAAGAGAGAAGAAAATCGCACTGTCTAATTCTCTTATTCAAGATCCTACATACCTCGATTCCCAATTATTTATCATCTCGTTTCCAGTATCTATCCTCAAACCATAACTTAAACACAAGATCACAACATAGTCTCTTACTTAATATACCGCAACATAGGACATCACATCACTCCATGTCATATACCATCTCCACTTCTCGCAACTGGAATTCCCTACCACAAGAAATAAGGGGCTGTCGGACATTGGCATCTTTTAAAAGAAATCTAAATTTATATTTACTGTAACTTTGACTTCTTTATTACCCAGTGTAAGGTACATATATTAATTGGCGTTTCTCGTATAATTTATCATTTTTACATTATTATTATTATTATTATTATTATTATTATTATTATTATTATTGTTATTATTATTATCGTAAGTATTATTATTGTTATTATCGTATAAAATGTTTGTTTGTACATTGCTACATTTAATGTATATTTAACTGTTTATAATTAGTAGCCTATAGTATATATCTATATTTGTAAAATATTTATTTGTATTTGTGCTGGTTGAGTGGAAGAGAAGGCCTTATGGCCTTAACTCTGCCAGAATAAATAAAATATTATTATTATTATTATTATTATTATTATTATTATTATTATTATTATTATTATTATTTCAATATATTAATCATAAGTAATGCCACGAGCGATTTCCAATTTATCTAGAGAATTTGGAAATCAAGAGTGGCATTTGTTAGGACTATTTAACGAATAAAATTAAGCTGTTTACTCACAAATAATTATTTAAATATAGTTATTTTAAAATATTTATATATTTAAAGTAAAAGGCGATGTTTGAAAACAAAAAATGTGAGGTTTTGTATATTCACTGCATCTTAATTATAATATTTATTGCAAAATACGATCGCAATATTGTAAGAATTCACCCTAGTGGATAAATAACGAAACACATCAAACTGTATATTATAATCAACATTATAGGATATTGATTTTTTTAGTAAACAACGCAGTAAAATCAAGGAATCTGTTTATTATTTTCTATGTTCAATGTATTTGTAAGAGAAAAATAATGCTCTGAGCTGTTCAGAATATTAAAAAAGAGGAGCTTTCTTTATCACAAAAGCAGGAGCTGATAAAGAGAAATCGATATAAAGCGAGGTGAAACACGACCGCCATTGGTTGTAAAACAAAATTCATTGAAACGTAATTGGTCATTCACTACCATATGAGGCATGAGTTAAATAGTCTATCATATTTAACTACATATGTAACATGCAAATGTGGCAGCCATATTCATTTAAACAAATATTTTAAGGAAAAACTAAGTCTTGTTCCAATGCAGTCAACATAGAGTATGTACTAATTAACTGTACACATATACTTCAGAATATCAGAACTTACTATTTATTTTTAGGCGTTGCATTCTTTCACAGGTTAAAGTGCTTAAATTGCATTAGGTTAGCTTTTAGGTTGGTCTTTCACACGTTGTAGTACTTAAATAGCGTTAGGTTAGCTTTTAGATTCGTTAAACATCGTTGGCTGCATCCCGTGACTCCACAGTGTAAACCGCTTCGCGTTTGTTGGCGCATGCGCATGGTTTATGATTGGAACTTAAACAATTTTTTCGCGTCACATATCGTAAAGAATCCACGAATATTTTGCAACTCTGTTTCAGAAAGCAAATTCAAGAACATAAAAGTTCAACATTTTTACCTAAACTAACTCACTGGTATTATTGAACCTATATGTTGACGGCCGCGTGGACAAACCGTAGTTTACGGACTATAAGACGCACTATTTCATCGAAAAATTGCCTCCAAAATTCAGATGCACTCGAATGCCACCACATCTGTTGTTAAGAGGATTGAAAATCAAACACTTAAATGGTATGGCCATCTACAAAGAATGGAAAATGAAAGATGGCCAAAAAATATATATCAACGGTCACCCCCTGGAAGAAATAAACGTGGCAGACCAAGATGGAAATGGAAAACTTACGTCAGAACTATAATGGATGATAGGAATTTGGAAAAAAGAGATTGAAATGATAGAAATACATGGAAACTGAAGACGGCAATCCTATAAACGGGGGAAATCCGAAGAAGAAGAAGAAGAAGAAGAAGAAGAAGAGAACCTAAAAATCATCATCATCATCAACAACAAGGATTAAGCACAATGGCCTGTTCCGATCTCATTATAGGTCGAATTGGTCCTTCCATCTCTTCAATGGTCTTCCCAACATTCTTCTCCCTTTTGGTTTATAATTATACATTCTTCTTGGTATGCGCTGTTCATTCATTCGTAATACGTGCTGAAGATAAGCATTTTGATAATATTTCATGCTTTTACAGAGATTAAATATATTAAGTTCTGTTCTTGTATCTTCGTTTTTCTTTTTTTCGGTTCTTTGGTATCCTGCTATTGCTCTCAACATCTTCATTTCAGCAGCCTCTATTTGTTTACTATCTGCCTTTGTTAATGTCCAGATTTCACATCCATAGATAAGAGATGGAACTTCCAATACTTCGTAAACTTCAAAATAGTTTATTTTCTAGTCTTATTCAATAAAGTGTGTTTAATTGTGCCACATAGATAATTGAATTGTTGTATTTTAGTGTGTTTATCTAAATTTCTGTCATTGCCTAAATGACATCCCAAATAATTAAAATTCTGAACTTGGTCTATAATTACACAGTTTATCATTATTTTTGTTCTTATTGCACATTTTCCTTTCAGAGCTAATATTTTTGTTTTAGATGTAGATATTCTTAAATTGTATTTTAGAGAGATATCATTTAAAGTATAAAGGAATTGTTGTAAAGCATTTTCCGATGCTGTCATTATTACTTGATCGTCTGCAAAAAGCAGAGTTGTCAATATGTCTAATTAAATCGAACAAAATTCGCATTGAGCAATTGCTGCAATGAAGGTAACGCCGAACCTGATGTACCTCTCGTTTAAGCTATGAACCACTGGCACTGGGTGAATATTCCGGGATATTTCGAAGATAGACTCGTGCCGTGCATAAGACATTTTCTTATACTAGGACATTCCATAAGTAATGACAACACTTGTATACATCAGCGATCCTATACCTTATCCGCTCTTAGAGCGATCCTAAAAACAAACGCCAATTGTATCCTTCCGCCACTCGTGCCACAATTACTGTCACATTGACAGGGAGCATGTGTGAAGTATATAAGACTCGATCGTTTAATGGGGTAGAATACAAGAAAGCTGGTGAGATTTTTCACCGAACTTGTGAAATACATTTAAATAACTGTTTTTTGACCACTAGTCAAAGCTTTTGCCAGTCTTGTGTTTTAAAAATTTAGATGGCGACACATCAACAGAAGACTCGATGCCTTCAGCTATTTTGTTGCACGAGACAGAAACATGACTCAAATGCATCATCCATATGTCCATCCATAGTAATTTTTCCCGAAGGCTGGTCCATCACTGCAATCATAGCATTTTCATGCTATGCTTGCAGCTTTACTAGAGAATTGTAGGTGTGATAGCTTCCCGTTGTTTTCCACACCGGTGAAGGATGATGATAATGAGAATGATGATGATGGCCATATGATTTCGGGGACCGTTTGGGCCTTAAAGTTTTCCTGACATTTGTCTTACAGGCGAGGATAAACCCCGATAAAAACCTCACCCAGAAAAACTGCCCCGACCGGGGATCGAACCCGGGTCCGCTGCGTGACAAGGCAGCACGCTACCTCGAGACGACAGCGGTGAACTATCCATATGTAATAAACTATTTTAAGTTGTAATTATTGATAAGGTATATTTTAGAATACTTTCTATCTTTTGAATATTATTTTGATTCAGGAAGAATAAGTATATTTTAGAGGAAATATATTTAATTTATTGAAGGGAACTAATTTTTGCGTACTAACTGCTTCTTCATCGGTCATAAAATAAAATAAGTTAAAATATGCCTTCTTAGGTAAAATCCGTCGTCCTCAACTTATAAAATATGTAATCTTTATGCCTGTAGGCCTTTCAGAACATCAGTTCCATCTTCAGCAGGTCACTCTTCGCTACAACATCAGGTATGATGGCTGATGCTGCTGGTCCTAATGTGGTGATGTCGTGAATAGATATTGTAAAAGTGACCAGCAGCATCAACCATCATACTGGATGTTGTAGCGAAGAGGGACCTGCTGAAGATGGAACGGATGTCCTGAAAGGCCTACAGGCATACATATTACATATTTTATAAGTTGAAGACGACGGATTTTACCTAAGAAGGTATATTTTAACTTATTTTATTTTATGACTCTCCACCTCAACGGTTTTAACAATGAATTTTATTTGTATTGATTCTACATCGGTGTCCATAACCAATGAAAAGTGAGCAGGTCACGTGGTTTAGTTTTGATGAGAATCGCTTCAAGAGCGGAGAGCCTTTAACGGTGATTATTGTGACCTTGTAGTATGTTGTTGATCAGTCTTTGTGGTATAAATTTGTAATATATCGATGGTAGGCAGTGAAAACCCCGTAACTCCATTTTGGTAAATTTTACAGGAGAAACAAATAACTGTTTTTAAATATTTATGAAAATTGATAAGTAGAGACCGGATGTTAGGGAAAATGCCTATAGTTATTTATTAGGTCCGTCGCCGTGGCTTAGTCGGTAGAGTCCCTACCTTCCACTCCGGCGACCCGGGTTCGATTCCTGGCGGGGTAGGGGATTTTAAATCTCCACCTTGGGTCTGGGTGTGTGTGTCTGTCCTTGTATCTATGTGAGAATTAAAGAAAGTAAACAAACAGGTAAAACAAAAAAAGAAAAAGGTAAAACGAGAAGGAAAACTAGTATAAACGAAAAAAAAGAAGTGCTCTTTTTAAAAAAAAAACTATAGATATTGTGAAAGTGACTTCATATAAGTTCATACCAACAACCCTAGAGTTGTTTTCCATGAAGTTAATTTTGCCTATAAATGCCTATTTCAGCTTACAATGCCTATAAATGCCTATTTGCCATTTTTTCTCGAAATCAACTTAATTGAAATGGACAAACTTTCATGACACATATAATTGCATAGAAACTTATTTTTCTCTTTAGAACAGTTGTTTTACGATGCCTAAAGAACGGACAACAGTAAGCATTAAGACAAACTGACCAATTTCGTGAAATAATTTAGTGCGGAAATATTCTCAAGTGACGGTTCAATATTGTTTTGCAAAGTGTGTAAAATATCGGTGAATTGCGCGAAGAAGTGCCATATTTCGCAGCACGTACACATTGACAAACACAAGTATGCTCTTTGTAAAAATGCAAAACAAGTTCCACAATCATCTCCGATATTTTCGTATGTTACTGATAGCATATGTTTATATAGTTTACGTAAGGCTGTAAAAAAATATGTTGTAGTCAATTTTTTGTAAGAGCCTATTTTGAATGTTTAGTGCCAATATTAATGATTTTAGTGCCTTTTTGCCTCCCTATTTTGCATTTTTTAAGTGTCTAACATCCGGACTCTACTGATAAGCAATAGTTCTCATATATTTTACTACAGAATACAAGTCAAGTTATTAATAAATGTGTAGTCCGTGTTCTCAACAGGTTATGCATCACATATTTCAGAGCTGACTACTGGAGTTATTTGGTTTTCAATGACTGATTGAGTTACGAGGTTTTCATTGCCTACTGTCGATATGCTTTTTTGTTCAATGTCACTATTTTGTCAT
The DNA here is from genome assembly GCA_030220185.1 of Diploptera punctata. Taxonomy (NCBI): domain Eukaryota; kingdom Metazoa; phylum Arthropoda; class Insecta; order Blattodea; family Blaberidae; genus Diploptera; species Diploptera punctata. Next base: position 1,359,559 of record JASPKZ010006477.1, on the reverse strand, counting down.
TCCGACATTCTGGTATCCTCTCCTGGCATGGCGTTATTGTAACCCACTTCTGAGGTTGGGGCGCCTGGAAGGGAGAGTTACGCTGCCCCTATGATATATAATGGGTGATGATGATGATGATGGTAATGATGCACCAGGACTTGCCTTAATCCTAAACTCAATGAATATATTTTATGATGATAAAGATGGCCATATGATATTCGGGGACAGTTTGGGCCTTAAAGTTGCCTGACATTTGCCTTACAGGTGAGGAAAAACCCCGAAAAAATTAAACATTACCCAGGAAATTTGTCCCGACCGGAGATCGAACCCGGACACGCTGTATAACAAGGCAACACGCTACCTCGAGACCACAGGGGTGGACTAAATCTGTAATATTGAAAGTTCGAAATAGCAATTTTTTTGTGAATACATTCACTGTTTCACCCATATAGTAAGTAATACCGCCCTAAAAGGATGTTCAGTAGAATTTGTTTAGAATATGAAATTGGGAAGCACTCGAACATCCACCAAATTCACGTGACAGGGGTCCTAGTGGCTGTAACTTATTCACAAAGATCAAAAAACGCATACGAGGCATTCCATTTCAATCAAGAGTAGATCGATCAGATGAGAGAGATATCCAGAAATGGTGCTGTAGATCGGATGATCCATCTTCCAAGAATTTAGCAATGTACAGTTAACTTAAGGGGAGTATGGGTGAAATTTCTATTTTCTGTATTTTTTTAGCTAGAGACTAGATTTTTTGTACAAATATTCACTGCATGATACATAATTATGTGTTTAAGTTTCATTCTTGTGAGACATTTATTTTATGAGTTATTAAATATTATATTAAAAAATGCATATATTATAATTAAATGGATTCCACAATTTTTTAATAAAATTGTCTGATTTTTTTACAAGACCCCTAAAATATTTAGAAAAAAACATCATGCATTAGAATTCTTATAATGTGAATACAAAGGGAGAAAAAAATGTTGTACCTCATGCGTGGAATTACAAAAACAAAAAAAACAAATATTTGCATACATTTTATGTTTTATTTCTTAAAATACTACTTCAATCATGAAACCCAATCACTTCTTTGTTTCCCATTATTTTTGGGAAATACAGTAAAGTTTTGAACCTTCTAAGACAAAATTTCTGAATTCCATTCAATTTTGAATGTACAAAAATGCAGTGGAAATAAAAGTGTGAAAAAAACGGTATAAAGTCCACCGCTGTGGTCTCGGGGTAGCGTGCTGCCTTCTCACGCAGCGGGCCCGGGTTCGATCCCCGGTCGGGATAGTTTTTTCTGGGTGAGGTTTTTATCGGGTTTTTTCCTCACCTGTAAGACAAATGTTCAGGAAAACTTTAAGGCCCAAACGGTCCCCGAAATCATATGGCCATCGCAATTATCATCATTCATATTCATCTTTCACCTTAGGTTAAGCTTAGGGACTCTCCTGGCGCACCATTATCATCATCATCACCCATCATATCATCGGGGCAACGTAACCCCGCCTTCCAGGCGCCCCAACCTCAGAAGTGGGTTACAAGTATGCCATGCCAGGAGAGAAACCAGGAATGTCGAAAGACAAACCTGGGGCATTTGGGGGGAAAAATTGCATGCAGGTAGTATTTAACTGTGGAAAGCAACGGGAAGCTACCACACCTACAATTCCCTAGTAAAGGTGCAAGCATAGCATAGCATAAAAATGCTATGATTGCAGTGAAGGACCTGGCTTCGGGCAGAATTACTATGGATGGATGGAGTATTTAACTGGAGCAGCCTTTTAACTCTGACGTAATTTAGGGCACTTAGAAGCGCCATTGGCCTCTGAAACTTTGCCAGAATACAGGCTATTTTTAGTACAAAAAAAACAAAAATTGCCAATTTTGATCTCAAATGGTCAATTTTTCACCCATCACTCCCTTAACAGGAGAATATAAATTAAGTTCATACTGTCAAAAGTAATCTAAATAATTGTTTTGTTATGTTATAGCGATGTTGCCATTACCTATCGAATGCCATAGTATTAATGCATACTACTTGCTATCTCATTACTGGAAACTTTCAGTTCATACTGTGTGTAAAATAAATTATTTTCAAGAAGTTATTTTTAAAATTATAAATATTAAAAATGTAATTAATTTTAGGAAAACAGCTAACATCCGTCCTACTTACAAAATAGCCGCAGAAGGTGCGAAATTGTAGATTTACATACATTATAAAGAAACCACTCGGGAATAAATGCCGGTGCTAGAAAATCCATTATGGCGTAACTATGGGCGAGAAAATGTGTATTCTCTGTTCCAAATTACCTCACTTACAATGCATTATGGTAATAACACAAAAAGTGCCCGCATCTACAAACATTTCCGTGTTCTTTCTCAGAAACACAGGACTATTAAAATACCTAAATTAAATCATAAAAATACAATTTATGGGCTCAACTGCACTTCTACTAGCGCTTGATTTTTCAGTTATATTGTTGTAAACTATAGCTCTTCTCTTCTGTATTTATAACATTATTTAATATTTTAAACCTTTTCAAATAATGTTTATAACATTATTAGACAATTTTCAAGTATTTATTTAAATATGCAAATCACAATATTATGACACTGTTAGACAATATTGTGATGCTAACTGCTATTTTCTCCACAGAGTATATTACTAGTCTATAATTTTTCTATCGCTGTTTTGGGTTATCGCTGGTCGGATCAGCGTTAGGGAGTGATAAATAAGTGTACACCCATTTTTAATAAACGTTTGGTAATTTTAATATTATTGATATATTTCTTTAACATAGATTTGGGGATTTGTTGCAAATATTGGTCATTTAAATTTCATAGCGACGGATAGTAATCAAGGATGATAATCGATATGTGGTTCGATCGTGGGTTATAGCTGGCTCTATAAACTCTGGCGCTAGCGCACTGTTGTAAAATATTTCACGCTAGTTTAAGTGCAGTTTTCCCCATTATGTACTACAGAGCGATCTGTGGCATTCTCAACAACACTCAGCAGCATGCAGAAACGGTATCATCACTTTCCATCCCGGTGAACGGGGACCGCAAGTGTCGGTTATTAAAATTACAGTATTCGTATTATTTGGTAACTTTGAAGGCAGGAAAAGAGAGAGAAGGCAAGGATAGAAAGAAAAGTATTGACAGCAGCATCTGATTGCAGCAGACTCCGGTTTACCGGGAGCAACAAGCGCTGACGACAAGTGCTATAGAGCAGGAGTGAGAACTGGAAAAAGGATGGAATATGTGACGTCATCCCATTTCAAACGCAGTTGGAATGAAAACCGTCTATCAGCATACAATGTATCTGTTTAATAAAAATATTGTTATTTTAACGTAGGTGCCTTTACTCATCCCCAGAATTTGAATGGTCCTCAAATTTGTCTCCATTCATATAATATACTAGTTCCAGTGTTTCTGGTAGTCTGGAATGAGAAACTGGAAAATGATAAAGTAGACATCCGAATTTCGAGATAATTTTGGTTTTAAAATTAAGCTTACGAACGTCGAAGATGAAAACATGAAAAAAAATTGCGGACCATCCAGAAACAAAGCTGGAAAATAACAATTTATAAAGCACTATTCCCTATATTACCTAAGGAAGTGGCTGCCATTATGATCGTGACGTCAGATTCTATATTCAGATGTTAGTCCAGGGTGAAAACATGTTTTGTTCAATAGGGATGCGAAAATAGAATAAATATTTTATTGTAATATAAGTGCACTGCTGTATTTCCAAATGCTATATTTTCAAAATTACATAGCAAAGAGTTTGAAATGTAATAAAAATCACATCCTCACATAGAGTCTCTTAAGTAAAAATGGTTTAACTGAATCGATTGTCGATAATAATCGATACGTCATCGTGTGTATTTCTCGAAAATGAACAACGGCGAAAACATAGATGTCACTTATTTATAACATAATCTTCGAAATTTGTAATATAATTTATTAGAACATATGTATAACCTAAAAGCTAACCTAACTTATTTAAATTACTCTAACCTGTGAAAGTAATAAATAGAATGGCATTTAGAAAATATTAAATTACAGGTAGGCTTATGTAAATAAATTATACTATATGTATAAGTGTGGAAAGCAACGGGAAGCTACCACACCTACAATTCCCTAGTAAAGCTGCAAGTATAGCCTTCGGGCAGAATTACTATGGATGGATATATATAAGAACTAAAAGCTAACCTAATTATGTATAAGAAACTAAAAGCTGACCTAACCAAATTCAATTACTCTAACCTAGTTTATTTAGTGATTGTCCGCAAATGTTCTTCGTGTTTTCATCTTTGGTGATCCTAAGCTTTATTTTAATACCAAATTTATATCGAAATAGGGATGTCTCGTATAGTAAACTAGTAAATGTGTAATTTGTAGCGCTTATAAAATTATATTTTACTGCTTTGTTTCTGGATGATCCGCTATTTGTTTTGTACTTTCATGTTTATTGGTCCTAAGCTTCATGTTAAAAGTAAAATTATCTCGAAATTCGGATGTCCACTTTTTGCGCCGTAACCTTCACTTTAAATATTTAAGCTCCCTTAAAAAGTTTTTGTTTTTGACAATATTTGTGTTTACTAAATCTACTAAACTACTGTTGCAGACTCAAATGAAAAATGTATTATGCACACAATTACAGGGTGTCCCATTCAAACCTCCCATATTTAAATTAATCATAACTAACAAAGTATGCAGAATTATGAAATGAGGCCGGTATTAAACGAAACAGAAACTCAAAGAATTTTTATTGCCCCACACTAAAATACCTCTATATGTGCACTGTAGCACGAACAATATCAAGTCTGTATTCGATTTCGTGCCACGTTCTGTCCGACATGTCCATTGGTACTGTTGCAATTGTGTCGAGGATACGGGTTCGTAAATCACGAAGATCTTGTACTGGAGTCGCAAACACACTGTCTTTTACATACCCCCACAGGAGAAAATAAATCGAGTATTTTTGTTTCATTTCATTATTGTCCAACATGCGACAAATGAATTAACTGCAACAATAAAAAAAAATTCTTCGAGTTTCTCTTTCTTTTAATACCAACCTCATTTCATAATTCCGGATACTTTGAGAGTTATGATTAATTAAAATGTGGGAGGTTTGAATGGGTCACGGTGTATATTTCAATTTATTATAAGACAAGAGGTTTATAAAATTTGCATAGCGTTTTAAAACGGAATTTTCGCGTAATGAAAACAATTTTAGTAGACTAGCGATGAAAAACGCAAGTACTGCAATGCTGATGCTATTAATAACAAGTGAGAGAAACGTTTAAAGAGTTATTATAATTTAAATTTTGGAAAAACTGCACTTAAACTAGCGTGAAATATTTTCAAAGTCCTATACAAAAACAGCGTGCATGCGCCAGATTTTATAGTCACCGATAACCCACAATCGAACCATATATCGATTATCATCCTTGATTACTATCCGTCGCTATGAAATATAAACGACGAATATTTGCAATACATCCCCAAATCTGTGTTAAAAATATATTAATAATATTAAAATTACCAAACGTTTATTAATAATGGGTATACACTTACTTATCATTCCCTAACGCTGATCCAACCAGCGATAACCCAAAACAGCGATAGAAAAATCATAGACTAAGTAATATACTCTGTGGAGAAAATAGCAGTTAGCATCACAAAATTGTCTAACAGTGTCATAATAGTGTGATTTGCATATTTAAATAAATACTTGAAAATTGTCTAATAATGGTATAAAAATTGTTTGAAAAAGTTTAAACTATTAAATAATGTTCATAAATACAGAAGAAGAGGTATAGTTTACAACAATATAACTGAAAAATCAAGCGCTAGTATAAGTGCAGTTGAGCCTAAATGTTAAATATTTCATAATAACAAACAAATTTTCCAAAACGTAGATCTATATTAAATATATGCCACACTTCAAAACTAAAAGAGCAACCTACAGTTTAAAGGTTACGATTGCGTACCTTAATGTAGCTTATATATGGTCTGCGCATATATTGTACATATATGTTTGATGTGATATTTTATCCTATGTTTGATTTATTTTACACTACCTAATACCCGGTGTGCACTGCTACGCCTAAATAAATGAAAATTAATGTGCTTTTACGTTAAGTTGAATAAGTAAAAGGAAAAATAATTATAAATTTATATTTTTAGATACCCTGTGCTCGTTGCCCGGGAATCTACTTATCCCGACCTTCTTCACATAAATGAACTGAAATTCGAAAATTAATGTGTTCTGTGTTTAGTTAAATAAGTAGAGGGAAATAATTATATCGTAATTATTTTTAGATACCCCGTGCTGTTTACCCGGCATTGTCCGGGAATCTACTCATCCCGATTTTTTTGGCATAAATGAGCTGAAAGACAAACATTAATATACTACTTATGATTAGTTGAATAATTAAAATGAAAAATAATTATAAATGTATATCGTAATTATTTTAAAATTACCCGTAATGATTAACCGGTGTTGACCGGGAATCTACTTATCTCGATCTTCTTGGCATAAATGAGCTAAAAGACAAATTCGTTATTGTGAGTTATCAGTAAAATAATATCCGCCATGTGCTGCTATGCTTGCACAGGTATCTACATACTTGTCTCGATCTTCTTGGCATCAATGAAAGACAAAAATGGTTATTGTGAGTTATCCGTAAGAGAGAAACATATGCTGTCGCGGACTTTTTTTTTTGGAGCTTTTTGAGGTATTCAATTCTGTATACATTAATGTTGTGTATTTGTTATGGTTTATGCAGCGTAAGCCATTTAAGCGTCCAAAGAACTACTTTTTTCACGTTTTTCACTACAAAGGGCAATTTTTAAGGGTGTAGGAATTGAGTATTACATGTCTCTTATAGCCTATGTTCATCCCGTGGATCTCCTGAACATTTTACAAAAAGCCCGATTACAATCGGATCAACGGTATGGCCGCGCATAAAGTATAAACAAACAAACATTCATTTATATATATATATATATATATATATATATATATGTATATTAGATTTAGCCTATTCTATTTCAGTGTATTTTTTCTGTGTTTCATCACTTGATTGCAAATTACTTATACATTTTTTTTCTGTTTATTTTTAATAATTTAATGCAATAATTTTTCTGGACAACGAAATGTATTATATGTCATAATAGTTTATCTGATGTTTCTATTTTGTTTAAGAACGAAAAACTAATGTTTGAACCGGGATTTGAACCCTGTACCCCTCTACGTACTAGTGTGCTGTCCAAGGTTCAAATCCCGGTTCAAACATTAATTTTTCTTTCTTAAATTAGATTCTATCCAGAACTGGAATATGTTAATTTAAATAAAAACATCGAAAATATTTTCTATCTTGTTCATTTTATATTTCAATCGTTAACTCTAGATTGAAACAAATATCTCGTAAATAATAATTATAATGTAGAAGTACCAAGTATATTTATGTTTATTGTAATTTAGATGTAAGAATAATGTTTGTACTTTTTTAACCTAGTTGAGCGGTAGACAAGGCCTCAAGGCCTTAACTCTGTCAGGTAAATTAAAGCTATTATTAAGATAGTATAATTTATGTCTCAGAATTATCTGTATGCTAATAGATCTAACTTTAAAATTCTTCGCCATGGAAGTTTCAACTCCTCTAATTTCGGGAATTTTTAAACGCTAATCCCAGACCCAGAATTTAGAACCCTCAACAGTTTTATAATACAGGAAGAGCTAACTGACCGTCTCCGTGGCGTAGTCGGTAGAGTCCCTACCTTCCACTCCGGCGACCCGGGTTCGATTCCTGGCGGGGTAGGGGATTTTAAATCTCCACCTTGGGTCTGGGTGTGTGTGTGTGTGTGTGTCCTGTCCTTGTGTCTATGTGAGAATTAAAGAAAGTTAACTAACAGGTAAAACAAACAAAGGAAAAGGTAAAACAATAAGGAAAACCAGTATAAAACTAAAAAATAAAACATAAAATGAAGTAAACAAATATAAAATACCTCAACAACTGTAGAAGAATGATATTTTTGTCTTCACTTAGTTGAAGTACGAATTAGACCATTTTAATCAGTTATCAAATGTCGTTTGAAATGAGAGAGCGTTTTCATGAAAATGACTTCATACTTGGACTTCGTCACTCATTATCGATATAAGAGTGCTTTCATAACATTTATGGACCGCGAGACAGCGCAGCGTTAGAAATTTCAGAGTATTTTCAAACTAAAGATTCGATTTATTATTAAATTAGAAACGACTTATTTTTAGACATAATATTATTAATATAGTCCACCGCTGTGGTCTCGAGGTAGCGTGCTGTCTTGTTACGCAGCGGGCCCGGGTTTGATTCCCGATCGGAACAGGCTCCGTTTGTTTCGGGGTCTTACCTCAGCTGTAAGACAAATGTCAGGATGTTTATGGCCGAACGGTCCCCGAAAATCTATCATCATCATCGTCCTTATCATTATCATCACCATCTTTCACCGGTGTGGAAAGCAACCGGAAGCTACCACACCTATAATTCCCTAGTAAAGCTGCAAAGCATATCATGAAAAAGCTATGATTGCAGTGAAAGACCTACCCTCGGACAGAATTACTATGGATGGATGGATGGTGGAGATATATATATATATATATTCAGTTTAACATTTATTATTCTGCCAGTTATATTATATGGATGTGAAATACCAACACTTACTTTAAGGGAGGAAATGATATTACGAGTATTAGAGAATAGAGTTCTAAGGACATTTTTTGGACCAAAGAGAGATAATCAGAAGGTGAATGGAGAAGACTACATAACAGTGAACTATATGGTCTTTATAGGAAGCCAGATATAATAAGAATAGTAAGTCTCGTAGACTGCGATGGGCAGGAAATGTGGCACAAATGGGGAATGAAAGACGTACATGGAAGCTTCTTGTAGGAAAACCAGATGGAAAACGCCCGATTGGTAGACCAAGAATGAGGTGGGAGAATAACATTAACTGTGATTTGAGGGAACTAGATTATACAGGGAATGATTGGAAAACATTAGCTCAGGATAGCGATGTATGGAGAGCTTATGTCCGTGCGGCCATGAACCTATGTTTACGATAGTGCCAGTGAGTTAGTTATACTGTATATTATTAATGGAAAACGGTATACCAAATGCTGTAGCCTGATTTATATGACAGTAGCGACATATTTATAAATATCTGTGCTGTTTTCTGGGAGGTCAGATTCCGACTTAAGATATATTTATTATTATATAGGGCTCGGAATTTGAGGGGAATTTTTTTTTTTATTTTATGTGTGAAGACGAGGCCCAACATGATATATATACATTTTCGGTAATTTTAGGCTAGAAATTGGTGGGTTTATTTGTCCTTTTTCCGCGTTTTTTTTGGCTTATTGGTCCTATTTAGCCTTTTTTAGGTCTTAACGGTTTTTCTGCAACTTTTCATTCTTTTGAATACATTTATACCATTTGTATAATTCAAGAATCCGAGTCTAGTCTCAATTCCAACTTGTTTTAAAAAATACTATCTAGTTTCAGTTTCCAAAGACTTCCATATTCCAAACACTTTGTTCCGTAAGATATTATTGAACCCTCTCAAAATACCCCGTTATTTTTAACCATCAGCCTACTGACCGCCTAAACTATTGTGTTTCGACTTAAAATTTTCTAAGAAGTTGCCACTTTGTGAATATTACCTCGAGCAGAGGGTGAAGGTTATCCACTCGTTAGCAACTGCAATACTTTTTACGTCTTTTTTTCAGTTTTTAGGTAAATTTTAGGATATGTGCATTCTATAACATCTCCTACCTAATAATTCTCAACCTCACCTGCACGTGGTACACCCTGCTTTTAACTAACGAGGTAATGGGGACCGAGTCACGGCGGTATAACCATATTTTGAACGCCTGACTAGAGGCTATAAGGTAGCACCCCTACCACTAGTCTTGCTCTGTGGATGGCTGGTAACCAACCCAGGGGACTTTCTACTACTCGAAGAAACTTAAGCAAAGACTGGAATGATAACTGTAGGTCTTTTTAAACGTCTTTTATAGGCATTTTATAAGTCCTCAACTTCCGGGCCGTAATTATAATCATCCAAATAACTTTACTTATTTAATGATTAAGTATTCCATCTTAGAAGCCAATAAACCCTCAAGTTCCGTGGATTACCTTCCTGTAATTCTATTACTTGTTGGCTTTTGAAAGAGATTTTTTAATACTTGTAAGATTTTTGCAAGGTTTGTAAATTCATACGTCTAATCCTGTCGCTTTTTTCTTTTTTTTTTTTGTACAACTGCTACAGAATTTTCACAGATTTGCATATGGCGAATTTCACGTAAAATTTGACGTAATAGATGAAAATTAAAGTTCCTTCCCTGTTTCCCAAAGTGGTATATGGACTATTAAAATATTGAAAAAATAAACAAACTCATACCTAACTAATAATTATTTATTTTAATTAAAACTCTTAAAGAGGCCCCTACACGATCAATATTTACGTCAAATATATTGCACAATAATATTGCACCGTGTGGATTGGCTAAGTAATACTATTGTACAAAATATTGATCGTGTAGGGGCCGCTTTATACCACGCAGAAGCGTTAGTTGTTTTCACATTTACTTTTATTTTGTATAAATAGTGACTAAAGTTTATTATAATTTAAAACTCAAAACATGTGTTTTGTAACTCCTCCTATATACACTACATTCACAATTGCTTGCTGAAATAAAATTAAAAACTTGAGAGATTATTATTCTATTCTTACTCTGTAAAACATTGTCATTCTGCAGTTACGTTACTTATCGATATAAAACCGTATGTTTTAAGTACAATTATTATTATTATTATTATTATTATTATTATTATTATTATTATTATTATTATTATTATTATTATTATTATTATTATTATTATTATTATTATTATTATTATTATTATTATTATTATTATTATTATTATTATTATTATTATTATTATTATTATTATTATTGTCTACCGCTGTGGTCTCGAGGTAGCGTGCTGTCTTGTCACGCAGCGGGCCCGGCTTCGATCCCCGGTCGGGGCAGTTTTTCTGGGTGAGGTTTTTATCGGGGTTTTTCCTCACCTGTAAGACAAATGTCAGGAAAACTTTAAGGCCCAAACGGTCCCCGAAATCATAAGGCCATCAACATCATCATCATCCTTCACCGGTGTGGAAAGCAACGGGAAGCTACCACACCTACAATTCCCTAGTAAAGCTGCAAGTATAGCATGAACATGCTATGATTGCAGTGAAGGACCTGCCTTCGGACAGAATTACTATGGATGCATGGATTATTATTATTATTATTATTATTATTATTATTATTATTATTATTATTATTATTATTTGGATAGAAGGGGTACAAGTAGCTATGAATATCAGAGGAATGGAGGAAGATCAATGGATGGACAGAGAGGAATGGCGTTTGGTTTCCGGAAGACGGCGGCAGCTGCCATGATACCGGATGATGATGACGATTATTATTATTATTATTATTATTATTATTATTATTATTATTATTAATATTATACTTCATGAAATTAGGCCTTTTGACCTGTTTTCACATCAAGTGGGATTTAATGAATCTTCCCATCTAGTACATGGGCGTCCAGCATTTCTATGTCCTATTGGTTTGTATTTTAATAACAGCTGGGAGATTGTATCTGTTGGCATTCTTTTAACATGTTCATACCAGTTGTTTCTCATATTGTCAATTATATTCGTTAAATTAAAAATATATAAGTATTTTCTAATATTTTCATTTCTTTTTCTGTCCAAAATTGTCACACCTGCTACTGAACGTAAGAACTTCATTTCTCCAGTTTCTACTTTAGTTCTGTCTGAACGGTTAAGAGTCCTATTTTCACTTGCATATGTTAAGACAACACCGCCATAATTTATTATTATTTTTATTATTATTATTATTATTATTATTAACTAACTCACTGGTACTTTCGAACCCGGAAGTTCATGGGTGCACGGACATAAGCTCTTCATACGAGTAGGCGTATACCCCTATCCTGAGCCAATGTTTTCTAATCATTCCTTGTATAAGTTACCTCCTGAAATCATGGATAGGGATATATGGATAGCATATGTCCAAACGGTCTTAAACCTCCGGGTTCGAAAGTGCCAGTGAGTTAGTGTTTTATTTAACTTCGCTCTTTAGCAGCTTAGGTCATTAGCGACGCTATTCAAATGTGGGCTTGAAAGAGCTGAACAAATTCTCAGATGCTTTTTTTTTTCACCGGGATCGACATAATTAATTATTTTTTTTATAATTTCATACAGAATATATAATAAGAACAATACTGATATATGGTTACGAGACATGGGTAATAACAAAATAAATAGAAAATACGTTAAATGCTCTTGAAAGAAAGATAAATAATAATATCCTCAAGGTGTCCAATTCAGGGTCTGTTTGAGATATGAGATGAGATGAACCCCTATATATAGAGGTCTGTGAATGATAATGGTGCCGGTCGACCACGCCCTGACGCACCATCACAGGGACACGTTAACGAAATGAAATGGATGATATGAGTATGGGGAAATGGTGGAATGAAATTATGGCAGGGGAAGATGGGAGAAATTCCGAGAAAAACCTGCCCAAGCTCTGTTTCGTCCACCACGAAACCTACATGGAGTGACCGAGACATGATTTCGAGACCCTAGCGGTGAGAGGCGAGTATCTAATGAAAGGAAGATGCTGAGGAAAATTCTGTGCCCTGTAAATTATAACGGATTATGGAAAATAATAATAATAATAATAATAATAATAATAATAATAATAATAATAATAATAATAATAATACTTTATTTATTCTGGCAGAGTTAAGGCCATAAGGCCCTCTCTTCCACTCAACCAGCACAAATACAAATAAATATTCGACAAATATAGATATACACTATACTAAGTATAAACAGTTAAAGATACAATAAATGTAGCAATGTAAATGTCATGTACAAACAACATTTTATAGGGTAATAACAATAATGATACGATAATAATAATAATAATACTAATAATAATAATATAAATATGATACATTATACGGGAAACACCAATTAATATATATATCTTACACTGGTTAATAATGAAGTCGAGTTCAGAGCAAATATAAATTTAGATTTCTTTTAAAAGATGCCAATGTCCGGCGTATATATGACATGATAAGAATTTTTTTGTTCAATGCCACCTGTCATTCGACATTTCAGGTATTCTCTCCTGGCATTGGCGTATTGTAAAGCACTTCTGAGGTTGGGACGCCTGAAAAGCGGGGTTATGTTGCCCCAGTGATATGATAGGTAATGACGATCGGTAATGATGCGCCAGGAGAGGCCTTAAACCTAAACTTAATCTAATGAGGTGAATATGATATTGATGATAATGATGGCCAGATGATATTCGGGGACGGTTTGGGCCATAACGTATCCTGACATTTCTCTTATAGGTGAGAAAAAAAAACCGAAAAAAAAACCTCACCCAGGAAACTTGTCCCGAGCGGGGATCGAACCCGGCCCGCTGCGTGACAAGGCAGTACGCTACCTCGAGACCATAGCTGTAGATTATGATTACAAAAATAAATATAAATAATATTGTTTTATTCAATCTTAACTTTATTTGTCTACAGATTAGTGCGCCTTATTATCATTGGATACCGAAACTCAGAATTTGGGATTTATAATAAATACAAAGAAATCAAAATTTATGTCAATTACCAAAAGACAAAACGTCATGACCAAGTAAAGGAAGTTAAATATATATATATTAGTTTGAAAAGGCAAATATTTACAATGATATATGGAATGAGATACATCGAAGAATATATCTGGATAAAGGGTATATTATTCACTCTTAACAATTATCAAAACAAAATAATATCTAGAGAAATCAAAATTAAGATTTATAAAACTTCAATACGACCCATTATAACATATGGTACCGAAACATTCGTCTTAAATAAAAATATATGCAAACAACTAGCAGTATTTGAAGGGAAAATCTTGAGAAGGATTTTCGGAACAATTCAAACAGAGGATGGATGGAGATCCAGATACAACGATGAAATATATGAATAATTGTATAAGGAATTGGATTTGGAGATATATATAAGATGTCAAATATTGAGATGGTTAGGACATGTCACAAGGAGGGAAACTACAAGGAAAGTGAAGACTATCTTCAAAAACAATCCAGATGGAATCATATTAAAAGGAAGAACAAAAATGGGATGGTGGAATTGTGTACAAGCAGAGTGAAAGGATTTGGAATAAAGAATTGGCGATGAATAGAGAAGAATGGAAGAAGGCCATAGGGGAGGTTAAGGCCCACTCAGGCTGTAACACCAAATAAGAAGAAGATATACAGGGTGAAAATTATATAAACCGACAAACTCTGGGAGGTTGTAGGGGACACCAAAACAAATATTTTCCCCTAATGCCATTTTTTTCTATGATGATTATTTAAACCGGTAGATGAATATTTCTCTAGCGGCAAATTAATTAAACCAACAAACACTTTTGCATTTTTATTACCAAGAGACAACACATTAACACAACGCGATTACTTAAATTACAGTAGAGGTTCAAAAATGCCTCCAGTGACATGTAAACAAAGGTTACACCAGCGGATCATGTTCTGTCTAACATGGGCAAAAACTCCAGGAGTATCGTTAATTGCTCCTGCTGCTACTATCCGGTAAACCAGATCCTTTTCTGATGCAACAGGAGTTCTGTAAACAAGGTTGCGATTCTCTCCCCACACAAAAAATCCAAAGGGGTCATATCTGGGGATCGAGCAGGCCATGGTACAGGACCACCTCTGCCAATCAACTTTCCTGAAAACTGTTGGTTCAAGAATCGACGCACACGACGACTGAAATGTGCCGACGCCCCGTCATGTTGGAACCACATGCGTTGTCTTGTAGGGAGCGGGACGTCTTCCAGCAACTCTGGCAATGCTCTGGCGAGAAAATTGTAATGGCCTAGGTAGAAGATATGTCCCAATTAAACAGTCCCCAACAACACCGGCCCACACATATCAGTGTACTCACTCCATGTGTATCGCTCCATTAGTAAACAGATACAATTCACTACTACATTGGTGGACAAAACAATTGCTACCATCAACAGCAGTTGCAGTCATGACAACTGAAGAGCGTAATACGCCCTCTACCGGTTTAAATAATCCTCATAGGAAAAAATGGCATTAGAGTAAAACATTTGTTTTGGTGTCCCCTGCAACCTCCCAGAGTTTGTCGGTTTAAATAATTTTCACCCTGTATTAAAGCACGAATACGGATAATAAAGAAAAATGTTCTGAAAAATGTAGTATGACCAATTTTAAGAATATTAAACAAATGTACTGCAGGTCTATAAATTATATACGCTAATTGACTCATATTTCAAATTGAACTCTCTTAACGCCATTCGAGAACAATAACGGAACATACAATTATCTATAATTATTTGAACAGATAAGAAGTGTCATTTGTTCCCGCATTATATTAATAATTGAATGGCGTGGAACTCATCGTTAGAATTCAGAGACAAGTACATTTATACGTGCGGGCGCCGTTATACATTCCAGACATTGGTCTTAACATACGCACTGTCTTGCTATAGTGGTTTCGACAAATCATATATCAATATTGTAGTACATTCCTCATACATCTTACGTTATGGAAAAGAAAAAAAAAAGAAAACACATAAATACATTAACTGTATACACACTATAGGGCAATTCAGAATATCTATTAGACAGATCTGCGGGTTGTAGAGTAAGTTTTGATGTGAAATCCATGTTCGGAAATGAACAACAACAAATCAAATCATCCGCTCCAATTAGGTCAATGAATCAAGCAGTTTTTATCTCTTGACCTTTATTCACATGTTCAGTAGAGATTTTGTCAGATGCCAAGTATTCTATTTGCACAACAATTTTAAAAAATACGTCTTCCAAAAAAACTTCACCATTACTTCCACATTGATGACTGTATTATGTGAAGCAATATATTTTTTGCGCGATAATGCGTTTTGTCGTACTTACAGCAATGATGGCCATGATTGAAAGTTCAACTTCCTACATTTCGCGGTTGCCAACCTAAATAACTATAGATTGTAATATTACATATTACAAACCACGTGTGGGAAGTAAAACCACTGCCCTCTATGTATTCTACGTACAATGTAGCCTATATACAAAATATATCCAAAAGGTAGTGTTGATATACGATATACGAAATAAATCACTGCATTTTAAATGAACTTAACTTTATTTGAAACAATATAAAACAATAAATACGTACTTGCAGCCATTTTATCACGGCCTCCTGTAATTTCAAATAATAAACACTGGTCACACTGTTAACGTTACAGTTGTTTATAATGAAAGCAAATATTTCCAACAAATATGTTATTAATTTACTATTATTTATTACTTTGAAAACACCATCGCGCAAAAAATAATATACAACGCACGTTTTGTGAAATGTTTTACAGAATCTCGAAACAGTTTCCGCAAAAAATAATATACAACGCACGTTTTGTGAAACGTTTTACAGAATCTCGAAACAGTTTCCTCACTACTGTAAAAACCACTTCTCCCAACCTCGCATCATAATATACTATGAAATATTTATTGCTGTCAACGATACAGTACTGTGTTCTCCATCAGATAGTATATTACTATGCAAGGTTGGGAAGTAGTTTTTACAGAATCGAGGAAAAATGTTTAAAAGCTGATCGATAGCGAGGTTTTTAATTTCCGAGATTCTGTAAAACACTTCACAAACGTGCGTTGTACATTATTTTTTTGCGCGATGATGTTTCCAAAATAATAAATAATAGTAAAATAATTACATTTTTTGTTGGAAATATTTGCGTTCATTATAAACAATTGACTAACATTAACAGTGTGGGCAATGTTTATTAGTTGAAACAACAGGAGGCCTTGAGAACAGTTATTGATAACATGGCCGCAAGTACGTATTTATTGTTTTATATTGTTTCAAATAAAGTTCAGTTCATTTAAAATGCAGTGATTTGTTTCGTATAATGTATATTAACACTACCTTTTGGATATTTTCTGTATATACATTGTACATACTATACATAGAGGGCAGTGGTTTTACTTCCCGCACGTGGGTATAAATGTAATATTACAGTATAGTTATTTAGGTTGGCAACCCCGAAATGTAGGAAGTTGAACTTTTAATAATGGTCGCCATTGCTGTAAGTACAACAAAACGCACTATCGCGCAAAAACTTTATTAAGTTCACTACAAAACCACCAGAAGAGCGTAATAAGAATTTAACAATCGTTCTTTATAATAAGCCTACCAGCCATTTATATTAATGCTCAAATATGGTACACACATAGTTTTATTCTACATTGTCACTCGAATGTGGAACTCAAGAGATTAAGAATAATTTCCACGAAAGATCATTATCAAGTTACATTAAGACGGTTAATATAATTAACGAAAAATAATTATTTAATTATATTTTTCAGATGTATAGGCCTAATGTTATTCTCCCACCTCATTCTTGGTCTACCAACTGGGCATTTTCCCTCTGGTTTTCCTACAAGAATCTTCCATGCACCTCTTTAATTCCCTACTCATGCCACATTTCCTGTCAATCGCAGTCTACGGACCTTATTGTTCTTATTATATCTGGCTTCCTATACATACCGTGTAGCTCACTATTATGTAGTTTTCTCTATTCACCTGTCTGTTCATCTCTTTTTGGCCAAACAAATTCTAAGAACTTTATTCTAAATGCTCGTAATCTTCTTTCCTCCCTTTAGCATAAGAGTCCATGTTTCGCATCCATATAATATAACTGTCCACCGCTGTGGTCTCGAGGTAGCGTGCTGCCTTGTCACGCAGCGGGCCCGGGTTCGATCCCCGGTTGGGGCAGTTTTTCTGGGTGAGGTTTTTATCGGGGTTTTTCCTCACCTGTAAGACAAATATCAGGAAAACTTTAAGGCCCAAACGGTCCCCGAAATCATGTGGCCATCATAATCATCATCATCCTTCACCGGTGTGCAAAGCAACGGGAAGCTACCACACCTATAATTCCTTAGTAAAGCTGCAAGCATAGCATGAAAATGCTATGATTGCAGTGAAGGACCTGCCTTCTGGCAGAATTACTATGGATGGATAATATAACTGGGAAAACAATTGTTTTATATATTTTCTGTTTAACATATTTTTAAAGGAGGTGGGACGACAAGAATCTATGTAATGCATAATAGCATGCATTTCCAGAATTGAATATGGGATAATCTATATCAAATCGCACAGTAAAAAATCTTGCAATTTATTTATTTCTTAATTTATATATCTCTAAATATAGTGAATACATTTATAAACGTATTAATATTAAAATGTAATTGCTATCACTTAGGCCTATATGTTCATAGTTATAACCATCTAAAATTATCGTAAATATGATAAACTAAAATGTTTACTAACTGATATTTATGAAAGAGTAAACAGTAAAAAGTGTTTGAAACTTATATATGTAGGTGATATCAAGTAGTTTAAGGGTTATATTTTTATAATTAGGATATTTTTATTTTC
Source organism: Diploptera punctata (assembly GCA_030220185.1). Classification (NCBI taxonomy): domain Eukaryota; kingdom Metazoa; phylum Arthropoda; class Insecta; order Blattodea; family Blaberidae; genus Diploptera; species Diploptera punctata. The sequence goes on along the minus strand of JASPKZ010006477.1, from coordinate 1,340,924 downwards.
GGTGTCAATTCTCTATTTTATGTCGGTTTACTGCAGTACACATCATAAAATGAAAACCAAAGAAATACTGGATATTATTCACGTAATAAGGACTAATTTCTAGTAATTATTTTTTCGGCGGGATCAATAGTTCAGACAATATAAATGTTTTTTATCTATTTTCGTTAAAACCTGGTGATCAACGGCGCAGCTGGTTCTTCTCACAACCAAGGTCGCGCGCATAGTTATTGAAACAGCTGACCCCGCTTCATCAGTGACTTTTTCAACTGCCATTAAATCTAATAGATTATTTAAATCATTAGAAAAGTTCTATTGCTGTGCTTATATGAACAAATTATTGTTTTTCCGCTACTTATGTGTGTGTATATATATATATGGTATGATAAGAAAAATAAATGCCTGGACGGGATTCGAACCCGGATCTCTGAGTCTGTACCTCAGTGTGGTATCCATTACACCACCAGGCGAATCCAACTCAAACATTTATTTTTCTTATATATGTATTATATTCTCCATTATTACTAGATGTCGCGAGAACTCAGTCTTCACTGCCATCTAGTAGCTGACTATAACAAGTAAGCAAATTAAAGAGAACATTTTTACTTTATAGCAGTGACGCTTTATCGATGTTATAATTAAATGTTTAACATTGAGCAATGCAAGCTTAATATGGTATGATAAGAAAAATAAATGCCTGGTATATATATACATGTGTGTGTATGTAAGTAAACACATAAAACAAAAATAACTAAATATGTAACGAAAACTGTTAACAGACTTCCTTCAAAAGTATCCATCTGTTGTTATATGAGCTCAGTGGAACAGTACCGCTAATTTATAAGAGTGACGATATTTTATTTCTTACGCAGTAGATACTGTAATATTAAAACATTTACTTACTTACTTACTTACTGGCACTATCGAACCCGTAGGTTCTAGGCCGCGCGGACATAAACTCTCCATACATCCCTATCCTGAGCTAATGTTTTCCAATCATTCCCTGTATAATCTACTTCACTCAAATCATAGTTAATGTTATTCTCCCACCTCATTCTTGGTCTACCAACTGGGCGTTTTCCCTCTGGCTTTCCTACAAGAAGGCTTCCATGCAAGTCTTTCATTCCACATATGTGTAAACATGTTCCTGGCCCCATCGCTGTCACGCGAGACTGAACTGTTCCTATCATATCTGGCTTCCTAGAAGAACCACGTAGTTCATTGTTATGTAGTCTTTCCCATTCACCCGTTTGTTCATCTCTCCGTGGTCCAAAAATTCTCCTAAGTACCGTAGTCTCAAATACTCGCAATCTCCTTCCCTCCCTTAAAGTAAGAGACCATGTTTCGCATCCATATAATATAACTGGTAGAATAATAGTTTTATATATTTTCAGTTTAACGTTTTTTGAAAGGAGTTGGGACATCAAGAGTCTCTGCAATGCATAATAGCATGCATTTCCAGAATTGAGCCTATGTTTAATTTCTTTGTGCATCTCATTCCTATGTGTGATTATTGTTCCTAGGTATTTGAATTCAGCCACTTCCTCAAAATTTCCCTCATTTGTCATTAGCTGTCCATTTCCATTATATAATGTATTTCTACGTGTGACCATATATTTAGTTTTATTGATATTTACTTCCAGTCCTAATTCCTTAGTGTTACTCAATAGTGTGTGCGTGTTGTCCTTTAGTAATATTTATGGAATTTAATTGCTGAAGCGAGAGTAAGGAGCTCTGTTATTCAGTTTACTGTGAATTATTAAAGAAACTATTTATTTTGTTACAACGTTTTTCATTACAAGTCAAATGCAATATTAATACAAACTCTTACATTATTTAATAAATAAACTGGTATTGATTTTATTTTGTTAATATTTAACAATTTTCATTTTGAAAACGTTTTATTCAGTGTACTTTATTGTACCTTGCAAACTATGACGAAATAATAATAATTTTAAAAGGCTTCACTTTCAAATAAACCCGAATGGTTTAATAAACGTTAATAATGTACAGTTAGCATGTCTAAAACATCTGCTCTTCCGTCAACAATTCTCGAGTTCAGATTATTTGTCACCAGACAGTTTTCTATAAACAGTGCGTGTGTTTGGTACCTCGTAATCTTCGTGTTACGTATCACATTCAAATTTAAGATATGTTTTAAATAATTTTTATTAACAATTTTGTATATTTAAGTGTTTTATTTTATTAGTGCAAGTATAATTATACTGCTTTTAGTATGAGTAAGCCTAACTGATGTTATGTCAATGGAAAGTGCTTCAATCCACTCGGACATCATAAGAAAAGTTTTAAAATTTGAGATCTGTCGCTCCGTAGATTACTGAGGAATTTGGGGTCAATAAAATATATTTATACCTCTTAAACATCGCTTATAGTTGCAGAACAATTAATTATTATAAATTATTATCCATAGCGTAACATCCTTTGCAATATTCAACGTCAGATTTTGGTGTAAGTGTACAGTACAAATTATTATTCTTCTTCTTCCTTCCAAGTATTAGGCCAAGGCCTGTTACGATCCTATAGAAAATTTTCCCCTCAGCGTACCTCGGGAAATTCTTGTATAAGACTTGAAAGCATAATAATAGTCCCTTCGATTGGTTGCTGGCCAAAGGAAGGCAAGACCAGTGATGGGGCTGCCATCTTATAGCCTCTGGTCAGGCTTTTCTGGAGAAGAATAGAAAATAAAGGAAAGAAGAAATGGAAGAAAGGAAAGACTCCCTAGTCCTCGGATGCCGTAATAGTGTCGGGGTCGAAAAAACAAGAGTTAACCAAGAGAGGTTAGATAGTAAAGTTAAAAGAGTGCAAAGCACAAGTAAGTGGAAGAAATGTTTTGCACAGCTTGGGCACCTATTACAACACATTACAAAACTACTCTCTAGAAAATAATTGTTTAATAGGCCTACAAATTTGAATTTGTTTATGTACATACATTTAAACGAAACTATTCATTGCCAAAAGCAGCACAAAATTAATCGCCTACTGGAGAGATCAATAAAGATTGTTACATTTAACGACGCTCATTAAGATGTGAGGTCATTATGTAGCAATTTATTTCAAGTGCGAGGTTCTCCTACGTATCGTAAATGTACGATACGAGACTCACCGGATTTCCTTCCCTCTGGAGAGAGCTACATTCAGAATTCTTACGCCTTTAAAATGCATTGATTCCTATCGAGTTTGAATCCGCGAACCTCGGAATCGGAGGCGTGCAGAGAAACCGCTAGTCCACGATGATGATGATGATGATGTAATAATAGTAATAATGATAATAAAAATAATGCAATGATGGCAATAACAATAAAAATGTTTGGAAGTGCACAAAGAACTATTACAAAGTAGCTCTGTCATTATTTGTACGAGCGAGCGATCTTTACTCACGCGAAAGGTATTGCGGGCAGTCTACACTAAGGATATTTTAGGAAAAATAATGATTTTTGGTAGTTTCCTTTCATCCCTCCACTTTAATACCAATTACAATCAATTAACTGGTCATCAAGTAATAATCTGGTATTTTTTGATTTTATAAAATGTTTGGTTGGAAAGGTCAAATGCATATTAATTGCATTTATGCCCTTCAGAAAACGTAAATATTAACATACTAATTTTCAAGCGATATAGCATAAAATCGTCTATAATGTGACCATCTTTTAAAGTTGAGGGAGTAGTTATACTTCGAGAATTTTATTTCTTAAAAGAGCTTTTAAAACAATACTATAAATTTATTGACAGCTCTATTACTCTTTAATTACATCAAACGAAGACCTGAAATTCGGTTCAGATATTTAGTGTATCAAAGTTTCACTGTAAAAACATGTAAGCTTTTAAAGATGCGAGTTCAATTTTCACAATTTGTTGGCCAATTTCATATAGAATGTCCCGTATGTGTTTAATTTCTTTGTGCATCTCATTCCAATTTGTAATTATTGTTCCTAAATATTTGAATTCAGCTACTTCTTCAAAATTACCCTCATTGTCCATTAGTTTTTCATTTCCATTATATAATGCAGTTCTATGTGTGAACATATATTTAGTTTATTGATGTTTACTTCCGGTCCCAATTTCTTGGTGTTACTCAATAGAGTGTGTGTGTTGGCCCTTAGTATCTCCTCGCTATCGCTCAATAATATTACATCATCAGCATAAACTAACAGCCTATTAATAGCATTGAGTTGTAGACCTTCCTCATTCTCCAAAGATTTGATGACATGCTTTTTACTACATATATGTTTTGGAAATGCCTGATTAAAACAACTTCAAATAAGTATTGAAACTAAAATAAGCAATGATCATCAACATTTTATGAATTTCAATTTTAAGATTTGTAGCTAGAATTAATAGACTCTATATTATAAAATGTAATTATACGATTAATAGTAATAACTGGAAGGCGCACAAACGTGCACATGAGTCTATTACCAATATAGGAACCCCAAACGAATGGTACCTACCCCTCTAAGGTATAATGAATAACATGTGCTTTTGGAGTGGGGAAGGTGACTTTATGGGAGGAGTCATCGTCCTTATAAGGCAAGGACACGTGACAAAACGCTCTCACATACTCTCACACTCATACGTTCTACAAGAAATAAGCCCTACAGCAACCGTCCGCGACCTTTAGTAAATTTTAAAATCTTAAGTATTTTAAAATCCAAGATAATTAGTAACTCAGAATTTTAAGTGAAATTAAATACACGTGGACTTAAATAAACTCATCAACTCCACTCCGAATATTAGTGAGATATAAAACGATTGTAATTCTCTATACATTGTTAATGCAAAATTATTCAATAAACTGGAGTAATAAGTTTAAAGTTATTTATAATTACATAAATAATATAAACATCCCTGAGTTATCATATTCTACCCTGAGCGAACTGGCACAGATTGTTGAATTTTAAGATCGCAATTTTTGTATATTTGAACAATATTTGGATTTTAGGCCATACATACTGATGTACTAATTCCTTGATATAAAACTCTTATTGATATTATTTCTTTCTTCTTCTTCTTCTTCTTCACTTCACGGGCTAGGGAAATTGCCTGTTCCGCCTAACAGTTGTTCTGTCCATCTTTTCACTGGACTTCCTACATTCCTTGAACCTCTTGGCTTGTAGTTGAATGCTGCTCTTGGTAATCTTGTTACATTCATTCTTTCCACGTGTGTAAACCATTTCTCTGTATATTCTCTGATTTTCTCATCTAATGGATATATATTTAATTCTGATCTTATATCTTCATTCCTTATCCGATCCAATCTTGTGCAGCCTTTTGTTCTTCTAAGGAAGTTAATTTCTGCACTTTGTATTCTACTTTGCATTTTTTTGTCATTACCCAAGTTTCGCTCCCATAAAGTAGTGCAGGAACTGCCAATGTTTTATAAAACTTTAATCTAGTATCACTTCTTATTTTATTCTTTAATGCGTTATGTATAGGCCTAGTTCCGCAAATAATTTGAAATTTCGACAGTTTCATGTGTATATCGTTTTCAGTTTTTTGTGTTGATGGTAAAATTACAACCCAAATAATTAAGAGTTGTTACTTGTTCCAGAGGTTTGTTGTCTATTACAATTTTTGATCTTATATGATCGTTTCCCCAAAATGCCATTCTTTTTGTTTTTTCTTTGGGTTTTCTTTCTAATAACGAATATTAAGTCCGATTTTTAAACATTCTTTTTTTTTTAATTTTCTGTTTTTCCGTTCTGTAAGTGAACTTGAATGTAAACCAAGCCAACTAAACTTACCCTTGTCCATCAACGTGTATAAAAATTAAATGTGGTTTTGAGAGCATATGGCTGTTCACATAAAGAAATCAATAATAAAACCTCAATGCAACTGAATAATTAATGAATAAACCGAATGTCAGGGCTACAAATTTATTTTAAAGATTCAATTATATAACAATTTAAAATACACAATTTTCTGATATTTACCAATAACATATTTTTAATTCGAGGAAAAGTCATCTTACTTACTCACTGGCACTATCGAACCCGTAGGTTCTTGGCCGCGCGGACATAAGTTCTCCATACATCCCTATCCTGAGCTAATGCTTTCCATTCATTCCCTATATAATCTAGTCCCTCAAATCATAGTTAATGTTATTCTCCCACCTCATTCTTGGTCTACCAACTGGGCGTTTTCCCTCTGGCTTTCCTACAAGAAGCTTCCATGCAAGTCTTTCATTCCCCATACGTTCAACATGTCCTGTCCATCGCAGTCTACGAGACTTAACCGTTCTTATTATATCTGGCTTCCTATAAAAACCATGTAGTTCATTGTTATGTAGTCGTCTCCATTCACCTGTCTGTTCATCTCTCTTTGGTCCAAACATTTTCCTAAGTACTTTATTTTCAAATACTTGTAATCTCCTTTCCTTCCTTAAAATAAGAGTCCATGTTTCGCACCCATATAATATAACTGGTAGAATACATTTTCAGTTTAACGTTTTTTGAAAGGAGTTGGGACATCAAGAGTCTCTGCAATGCATAATAGCACGCATTTCCGGAATTGAGCTTATGTTTAATTTATTTGTGCATCTCATTCCTATTTGTGATTATTGTTCCTAGGTATTTGAATTCAGCCACTTCCTCAAAATTTCCCTCATTTGTCATTACCTGTCCATTTCCATTATATAATGAATTTCTTTGTGTGACCATATATTTCGTTTTATTGATATTTACTTCCAGTCCTAATTTCTTAGTGCTACTCAATAGTGTGTGCGTGTTGTCCTTTAGTATCTCCTCGCTAATGGCCAATACTCAGATGCAAAATTGTCATAAATAATAATTACATCGAACATGTGAAATCCTACAATTATCTGGGTTTTAATGTATCATACTGCCAAAATAGGAGATACAAATATAACAATACAGAAATTTTAAAGAATGTGTGGAACAATAAGAAGAACTCTAAAGAATAAAACAACTCAAGATAATCAACTGAAATATTATAAAGTCATGGCCGTTTCTACTATTATGTATGGCACTGAAAATTGGACTTTGACTCATACAGATAAGAGAAACATAGAGGCAACGGAGATGAGATTTTTAAGGCCAACGGCGGGCTACACTCTTATGAATCAGAAAAGAAGTACAGAGATAAGAGATCAATTAAATATTTTTAAATTGACGGATAACATTGACAAAGAAAGACAAAATTGGTACGAACATCTACTTAGAATACCAGATGATAGACCTTCTAAAATGATTTTAAACTACAAACCTACAGGATATAGAAGTCAAGGAAGACCATTTGCTAGATGGAGAGACCAATTCTCCTGAACTCGGATCGGGCCAGAGGCACTAAGCCTAGATGTTGATGATGATATTTTTAATTCGTCCTTAATTTCACCAAAATTCTTAAAATACTTATTTAAATGGAATGAATATGTTGGTAGTTTTTCCCTCAGATGCCCTGTCGATCCCGATGGACTAATGGTTAAATATACTCACCTCTAGTCCTTATCGGGCTGGAGGCGATGAATTCTTTCATGTCTTAAAAATACTGGATAGGTACAATGACTTCCTTCGCAAAAAAAAAAAGCAGAGTGTCTCAGAATTACGACATGTAAAAATACTATTACTTTAAGGGAGGAAAGAAGATTACGAGTACTTGAGAGTAAAGTTCTTAGGAAAATGTTTGGACCAAAGAGAGAAGAAGAAACATGTGAATGGAGAAGACTTCATAACAGTGAACAACATGGTTTTTATAGGAAGCCAGATATAATGAGAACAGTTAAGTCTCGTAGACTGCGATGGGCAGGGCATGTGGCATGAATGGGGAATGAAAGACGTGCATAGGAGCTTCTTGTAGGAAAGCCAGAGGGAAAACGCCCAGTTGGTAGACCAATAATGAGGTGGAACAATAACATTAACTATGATTTGAGGGAAGTAATTATACAGGGAATGATTGGAAAACATTACCACAATATTGACACTAGGTCACAAGATAGCAGCTAACAATTCCTCTTCATAGCACTTCCTCCTATTCTACTTCCTTCACAGTAGCCTCTGCCCGCTCCTGGAATCTCCTTCATCAAGATATCAGGGGTTGCCGCACACTTGGTACCTTTAAGTCACGCTTATACAGTTACCTGTTGTCTAATAATTAATTTTTCTCCATTTATTTAATTTTATACTATGTCATTAATCTTTTCCTGTTTATATATATATATTATATATATATATATATATATATATTGTACATATATATTTAATTCGTTAAATTTAGAGTAAATCAAAATACATTATAAATATTAATTGTATTGTATTCATAACTTGTAATCGTTTATATTTTTATATATATATATATATATATATATATATATATTGTAATTTAGATTTAAGACTATTTTTTGTTTGTATTTTTTTTAAACCTGGTTGAGTGGTAGACAAGGCCTTAAGGCCTTAACTCTGCCAGGTAAAATAAAGCTATTATTATTATTATTATTATTATTATTATTATTATTATTATTATTATTATTATTATTATGTCCGCGCTACCATGAATCTAGGGGTTCGATAGTGCCAGAGAGTTAGTTAAAAGAATATTTATCATGAAATAAAATACCTCTTAGCCAAATTTTTCGGCCATTACACGCCCAGCTTTGAAATTGCGACCATAATGACCTGAGGTGTTAAGGAACACGGTTAAATAAATTACTATCCACCTAAACTTATATATAGGCTTAGTGTCCCATATCTCTTGCATCAAGATTCTACAGAAGATAAAGGGAATGTACAGATAAATGATATTTATAAGCTATATATATATATATATGCTGATGAAAAAGTATTAATGGACGATACTGAAGAAATACGAAAACACGCATTCTATTAAATAACACTAATGAAAATAATAGACTAAAAAGTCGATACGTCCGCAAGCTATTATACCGGTCTTTATTTCTTTGATGTCCTCATGATCTTGGCTAGGATCTTAGAAAAAATTATGAAATTATTATATTGTCATTGGTCCTTTACAAGTATACAAAGTTTCAAGTCGATCCAATGTTTTTAAGTGGGTGAAAATCGTGTTGAAAGAGTCCGTTACATAGATAGATACAGGTCAAGCTAATATAAAGCGTGTAATAAAACTAAATGCATTGCCATACGTAGATAGTTATTTAGACGAAAAATTACTAAACCTATTTTTGTAACGTGTTGTCTATAATAGTTTATCTATGTTCGGAGCATTTTAGTAGGCCTATATGTTGTAGACCTATATTTAGTATATTTAATGACATTTATTTATTGCGGAAACGATATGTTTAGAGAAGGAGTAATGTGCGCTTTGGAAAAAAAAAAAAAAGACATGATAAATCAACAAATGTTATATTGTCCAATTTTGGAAGATAGTTTCATAATAATAATAATAATAATAATAATAATAATAATAATAATAATAATAATAATAAACTGAAAATATATAAAACTATTATTCTCTCGTACATTTTATGGGTGCGAAACATGGACTCTTACGGAGGAAAGGAGATTACAAGTATTTGAGAATAAAGTACTTAGGAACATTTTTGGACCAAACAGAGATGAACAGACAGCTGAATGGAGAAGACTACATAACAATGAACTACATGGTCTTTATAGGAAGCCAGATATAATAAGAACAGTTAAGTCTCGTAGACTGCGATGGGCAGGACATGTTGCACGTATGGGGAATGAAAGACTTGCATGGAAGCTTCTTGTAGGAAAGCCAGAGGGGAATCGCCCAGTTGGTAGACCAAGAATGAGGTGGGAGAATAACATTAACTATGATTTGAGGGAAGTAGATTATACAGGGATTGATTGGAAAGCATTAGCTCAGGATAGGGATGTATGGAGAGCTTATGTCCGCGCGGCCATGAACCTACGGGTTCGATAGTGTCAGTGAGTAAGTAAGCAAGCAAGTAAGTAAGTAAGTAAGTAAGTAAGTAAGTAAGTAAGTAAGTAAGTAAGTAAGTAAGTAAGTAAGTAAGTAAGTAAATAATAATAATAATAATAATAATAATAATAATAATAATAATAACAATAATAATAATGTTTTATTTATTCTGGCAGAGTTAAGGCCATAAGGCCTTCTCTTCCACTCAACCAGCACAAATACAAATAAATATTTGACAAATATAGATATACACTATACTAATTATAAACAAGTAAAGATACATTAAATGTAGCAATGTAAATTTCATGTATAAACAACATTTTATACGATAATAACAATAATAATACTTACGATGATAATAATAATAATAATAATAATAATAATAATGTGGGGGCACGCCGTAGCGTAGTGGTTAAGGCACTGAGCTACAAGCCGGAGGGTCGAGGGTTCAAGTCCCGTTGGGGTCAGGATTTTTAAACTGACCCAAACCCTCTGCCGGCACTATGGCCCTGGGGTCGACTCAGCCTCTAACGGAAATGAGTACCAGACGCTTGTTCTGGGGGGTAAAGGCGGCCGTCACGCAGGGCTGACAACCCGGCTGACATAAAGTGCCGATTGTCTAAAAAAAGTGGGAGCCTTAACCTCCTACTACCCCAAGGGCCTCCGGGCCTGTTGTGGGATCACTTTACTTTACTTTAATAATAATAATAATATAATAATGATAATAATAATAATAATTATAATAATTTGTGGATTTAAAGTAAACATGAGCGGAGAGTGATTTTAACGGTTCATCAGGACACATCTTAAAAGCAGTTCAAGATGTAACTACTAATTCACTCTAAATAGTATATTTTTTTAGTCACGATATAATTTTATTGTAGGTTATGATATCCAATGTCAATATTGCTTTTTAGAACCAAAGTTAAACTGAGGGGACTATAATACGAACATATAAGGAAAGTCGGAAATGTTAATAATAAGATTTATAATCATCAAAAAAAATATACAAGAGGAAACCGGGAACTTGGAGAAAGTGATGAATGTATGTCATACTAGGAATAATCCCTTAGTCATAACCGGGAGGAAGACGTGTAGAGATTAACAAAGGTCAGCACGAGAATACAACTAAGGACCATTATCTCACGAAACCATCTCACTTACTTCCCACTTACGTACCTCCACGAATCGATATTTTCACTACGTATAATTTACTGAACTAAAGCTGATGTAAAGTCGAGAGAATTAATGCCCTGCATGTAGAGTATTCATGCAACAACGAAACATAAAACAAATTCTTTACAATTTGTCATTTAATAGTATATTGCGATGCGAGGTTGGGAAGTGGTTTTTACAGAATCGAGGAAAATGTTTAAAAACCGAGCTATAGCGAGGTTTTTAATTTCCGGGATTCTGTTAAACACTTCACAAACGTGCGCTGTACATTATTTTTTGCGCGATAGTGTTTCCAAATTATAAATAATAGTAAAATAATAACATCTTTGTTGGAAACATTTGCGTTCATTATAAACGTTAACAGTGTGGGCAATTATGATGATCTTGAAGAAGATTTTCGGGCTGTAGGCCATGGTCGTGAGGCTTGTAGTTCCCCGACGTTTCGCCAGAGACTGCGTCTGACATCCTCAAGGGTTGTCTTGAGACTTGCAATTCTGTCCACTGTCTGTCCTATTTATACGTGGACAGAATTTCCAGTCTCGAGACAACCCTTGAGGATGTAAGACGCAGTCTTTGGTGAAACGTCGGGAACTACAAGCCTCACGACCATGGCCTACAGCCCGAAAATCTTTTTCAAGATCATCATAGCAACTCCGGCCGTGAAAGTCTACGTCAATACAGTATGGGCAATGTTCATTAGTTGAAACAACAGGAGGCCTTGAGAACAGTGATTGATAACATGGCCGCAAGTACATATTTATTGTTTAATATCGTTTCAAATAAAGTTCAGTTCATTTAAAATGTAATGATTTGTTTCCTATAATGTATATTAACATTACCTTTTGGATATTTTTGTATATACATTGTACGTAGTATACATAGAAGGCAGTGGTTTTACTTCCCGCACGTAGGTGTAAATGTAATATTACAGTATAGTTATTTAGGTTGGCAACCCCGAAATGTAGGAAGTTGAACTTTCAATCATGGTCGCCATTGCTGTAAGTACGACAAAACGCACTATCACGCAAAAACGAAGATTATCTTTATACATAAAAAAATTAGCCTGTGCATGTTTGCGCTTTATACACTTCTAAATCATTTAACTGCTTCATGAAAATATTATACATATAGGTTTTCAGGTGTAGAGATTGTTTAACCGCTATCTATTATGTTCTAAAACAATTAGGTGTAGGAGTTCACCTGAAACGAAAATTGAAAAATCACTCTAACAGTCGCAATTTTCCATGTTTCACAATGAATCTCAGTATATCATATTAAAATAAATCTAGGTAGGTATTATCAAAAAATAAGCGAAATCCGACCATTAGAAATCCAACCATTAGAAATCCGACCTGAAATACGAAATTAAAAATTGACTCTAGCAACCACCATGTTTGGTTCGCAGCAGTGTATACCATATAATTTAATTAATATTTATTTATTTCGTCCAATTTTAAATCCAATGAACTATTTGTTTCCATTCGTCATGAATAGTAATAGAAGATAAAATGTTGGAACAGGATCCACACTTCCAATATTTGGGCTTCGATATAACTTATAAAGATGAACAAGATAGAAATAAAATTTAGAAATTTCAACATATTTGTGGAACAATCAGACGAACACTGAGGAACAAAGTAAGAAAGGATACGCAGCTAAGATTTTACTCAACGATGGCACTACCAGTGGCGATGTGTGGAAGTGAGGCCTGGGTCCTGAAGGAAAAAGAAAAAAGTAAAATTCAGGCGGCGGAAATGAGATTCCTACGGGCTATGAAAGGTTGTACAAGAGAAGAACATATTACAAATGAGAATATAAGAGAGGAACTGAAAGTATACAACCACTTCTTCAACAAATAGAAGATCTCAGGAACATTTTGATAGAACATCTGCAAAGAGGATAGGATACCAAAGATGTCACTGATGTATAATCCTGGAGAACGAAGATCGGTAGGAAGACCAAGAAAGCGCTGGGCTGAACAGATGTGAGATCTGAACAGGCAAAGACCTAATCCGTGAAGTTAATGATGATGATTTATTTAGACGTTACCGCACACGCCAGGTATTAGCTAGTCAACATTATAAAACAAAACACATTTCTGTGCAAAGTATTTTTTCTCAAAAAAAAACACTTGTAATCCAACATGTACAAGACATTTTTATCGTATTTACAAGGAATTTATACTAAAAATATGCGTACTTATATTACCTCCAATCTGTAAATTCATACTATATAAAGCTAGTATGATACAGATTTTTGTGATGGTCAGATGGTATCAAAGATTAGTTGAGCCTTAAGGTTCTTTACATTCCTCAGGTGAGGAAAACCATGGAGAGAAAAAAAAAACTCCATAAAAACTTCTCTCGTCGGGGATCAAACTCGAGGCTACTGGATTCGAGGCATCGAAATTACATATATACCGCGCGGGCATAAATGTAAGTACTAGTAGTAGTGGTATTCCTGGTCACTCCACTAGGAAGCATAGGGCCTTAATAAAAGCTCGCCAACGCACTCTGTTGTTTGCCAATGCCTTATTTTCATTCCAACTCATCCCTGATGATATTACTCCATGTTGCTCTAGGTCTTCCTCTTCTCCTTCTCAATACTTGGGGGTTCCAATCAAATGCCATTTTTGTGATGTTATCATTCGCTCTTCTTAACACGTGAGGCCAACCCATTTCCATTTTATAAAATATACTTCTTTACAAATTTCATTTTGATTTGTTCTTCTTCAAAGTTCTTTATTTGTTATAATCTCTGGCCACCATATACGCAATATATTTCTCAGGTAAGGATTTACAAAGATTTGCATATTTATTTCCAATTTGTTTAGTAGCCTTCTAGGTTTCACAGCCGTATAATAAAATTGATTTCACATTTGAATTAAAAATAAAACGTAGTTTTATTTGATTTTCATATTTATTATATAATTCAGTGACAGCTGTTTCGGTACACTGTACCTTCTTCAGACATGTTAATTATTTCATAATTTGTTAACATGTCTGAAGAAGGTACATGTACCGAAACAGCTGTCACTGAATTATATAATAAGTATGAAAATCAAATAAAACTACGTTTTATTTTTATTTTTATTTAATTAATAAATATGGATTTTCATTAAGTAAACACCAACTCAACTGATTAAATTATCTTAGTTTATATCTTAAGGATATTTGTTTTGACCTCCAAATTGATTTCAATTGAATGTAAGCATATCTTGCTTTCTTCATTCAGGCATCAACATCTTCATCTGAGCCAGGGCATGCATTTAAGAAGACATTCAATTGATGGAACATATAATTTTGATATTTAGCAAGAATTATCCTTCTCTCATACTATCTCCTTTATATGTTAGAAGAATAGAGCATTGCACTAATTCTCCTGTGTTTTACAAGGACAAGTTCCCCTCTGCAAACTCAGAATTTTCCAATATTCTCTCTGTTCTGCTTTTCTCTTCGTGTCTGCATACGATCAATTTATTTTATGTTGTCTGTCATATCATGTTTCCTTCTCTGGGCATTTATTCTGTCCACCATTTCTTTAAACGCATCTTTCAAGGGACAATTTCTCCTTAAACAGTCGCACAGAAAATTTATTGTCGTCTTCCTTACCATTTTCATCATCGTTCATCATTCGCCCACCGTTCATATTGTCTCCTTCTCTGTCCACCATTATTTTAAACGCATCCTTCAAGGGACAATTCATTTTTAAATAGTCGCACAGCAAATTTAATTTCCTCTTCTTTACCATTTTCATCATTGTTCATCATTCCCCCACCGTTCTTAATACAACTTAGTTTATTATTTCATATCTCTATTTCACAGTTCTATGTTTTGCATTTTCATATTTCTAGTGTTTCCAGTCTTCTCTCTGGATCGAGTCTTACTGTTAGGACTCTGCTATATACATTTCCACACTCCAAATCAAGTTCATCGATCTCTTCTTTAATTCTTTTTCTAGAAGTACAAAGAGAATGTTTATTTCTTGTACGAATATCATAAGAAGTGTCATCTTTAGCACTATGCCCATCTCCTAACATTCTTCTCCTTCTTCTTCCTCTACGCATGAAAGCTAGCAGCTTGTTGCGTGTTCATTCACTACAGGTCCGGGGTATGGTGACATCCTTCCATCGTAGTTGTGGTCGTCCTAATGGCCTTTTCTGCTGAGGTGTCCAGTCACGTACTTTCTTCACTAATCTACTGTTCTCCATTCTATCTATGTGATCATTCCAATTTAATCTTCTATCATTTATCCAAAGGTTTACAGGTTCAATTTCACATTCTTCTCTAATAACAGAGCTGCGAATTTTCTGTCTGAGCGATTTTCCTATGATTTTCCTTAAAAATTTCATTTCGGTTGTTTCATTGATTTGTTTTGTTTTTTGAGTTTCTGTTCGGCATTCACAACCATATGTTAGAAATGGTCTTATGACAGATTTGTAAATTCTTACTTTTGTATCTATTCTTAAATTTTTATTTTTCCAAACAGTATTGTTTAAACATCCCGATATTTTGTTTGCATTATTTGCTTGATGGAGGATTTCATCTTGGATCTCCTAACATATGTTTAAAAAATGAAATTATCTCGAAATCACGGAATCTTCATGTATCTAGTGTACGTGGTATACATGCTATTGTAACTAACTAACTCTCTGGCACTATCGAACCCGGAGGTTAATGGCCGCACGGACATAAGCTACATAACAGTTCATATCCTGAACTAATGTTTTCCAATCATTCCCTGTGTAATCTACTTCTCTCAAATCATGGAAATGTTATTCTCCCATATTTTTCTTTATCTACCAACTGGAGTTTTCCCTCTGGTTTTCCTACAAGAAACTTCCATGCTCCTCTTTCAATCCCCAATCGTACCACATGTTCTGCCCAACGCAGTCTACGAGACTTAACAGTTCTTATTATATCTGGTTTCCTATAAAGATCATGTAGCTTACTGTTATGTAGTCTTTTCCATTTGCCTGTCTGTTCATCTCTCTTTGATCGAAACATTTCCCTAAGAACTTTACTCTCAAATACTATATATTTAAAATGTCCTCATTATAAGAAAGGAATGTCCTGTAACTTGCTACGCTAATCAGAAGAAGTGTCACATTTACCATTATGTCCACCTCATGACATATGTTTCATCATCATCATAGTACATTCACGAATTTAGTCCATTTGTTGATCTGTTTTGGCCTCAAGAGAAACACCATCCAGAAGTCTTTTGAGTGGACGTTCTGGTCTTCTTCCTGCAGGTTGATATCTTAACACTTTTTGGGTATCCTGTGATCTTCCATTCGATGAATATGTTGCATCCATCTTGACTTATAATCAGAAATTATGTTTTCTAAAGGTTCCATATGTAATTCTTCTAAGATGTCTTCATTTTTTTGTGGCGTATCCTGCTGTCCTCCAAAAAATGGAATTATCTCGAAATCACGGAATCTTCATGTATCTAGTGTACTTGGTATACAGGCTATTATACAGTACAACAATAAATTGGTCATTCCAATGTATTATTTTCGAGCTGATTGCACAAATCCGTGAAGTTTCAAATTGTACACTAGCGTGACATTACTTATTGCGCGTTTGAAGACTTACACAACAGATAATTGCAGACCTAAGATTAATTACGTTTTCAATTCTGAATGAGTATTGTTTGCACTTCTATAACTGTCAAAAGCGTGTCTGAAACTTCTTTTCTCTTCTGGATATCGTGACCATTTCAATGAATAATGCAAAACACCTTTCTACAAAGTGGATCGACACAATCGATATTATGTTAGTATAAACATTGCAAATGGCGCACCGCTCGCCATATCAGCCTCAATTCGGTTTCCTCTCATTTACATGCATTTTAATAATGTTTATGCATAGAAACTGCTACATGAATGATTAAATACCAGCAATTAAATTAATTTATACAAGTTACAAGCGTTTCTCGATTATGAGAAAATAAAACAAAATTCGTGTTATTTTGTTAATAGTGAATTACGATGCGAGGTTGGGAAGTGGTTCTTACACAATCGAGGAAAATGCATAAAAACCGGGCGATAGCGAGGTTTTTAATTTGCGAGATTCTGTAAAACACTTCACAAACGTGTGTTGTACACTATTTTTTGCGCGATGGTATTTTCAAAAAAATAAATAATAGTACCTTTTGGCAACGGAAATGGATTTTATACGAAGGGCCGCAAGAATTTCAAGAAGAGAAAAAATTTGGAACTCAGTTATAAGGGAGAAAATGAAGATTGAAGACACTATTTTAGATTATATTAAAACTCAGCAATTAAGATGGTACGGACATGTCCAGCGAATGGAAGAGGATCGACTGCCAAAATCTGTTTTGGAATGGAAACCTGAGGGAAGACGAAGCAGAGGAAGACCTAAAACTTCCTGGAGTCAGGGAATATGTTTATATATGAAGGAGAAACATCTACAACCAAGAGATTGGATGGACCGACAAAACTGTCTGTTAGGAATCGGACGATGTCTAAGACATTAATCAACCGATGATCTGTCTATAAATAATAGTAAAATAATAACATCTTTGTTGGAAATATTTGCGTTCATTATAAACAATTGACTAACGTTAACAGTGTGGGCAATGTTTATTAGTTGAAACAACAGGAGGCCTTGAGAACAATTATTGATAACATGGCCGCAAGTACATATTTATTGTTTTATATGGTTTCAAATAAATTTCAGTTCATTTAAAATACAGTGATTTGTTTTGTATAATGTATATTAACACTACCTTTTGGATATTTTTTGTACATACATTATATGTAGTATACACAGAGGGCAGTGGTTTTACTTCCCACACGTGTTTTGTAATATGTAATATTACATTATAGTTATTTCATTGTCCACCGCTGTGGTCTCGAGGTATCGTGCTGCCTTGTCACGCAGCGGGCCCGGGTTCGATCCCCGGTTGGGGCAGTTTTTCTGGGTGAGGTTTTTATCGGAGATTTTCCTTACCAGTAAGACAAATGTCAGGAAAACTTTAAGGCCCAAACGGTCCCCGAAATCATATGGCCATCATCATCATCCTTATCATTATCATCATCATCATCCTTCACCGGTGTGGAAAGCAACGGGAAGCTACCACACCTACAATTCCCTAGTAAAGCTGCAAGCATAGCATGAAAATGCTATGATTGCAGTGAAGCACCTGCCTTCGGGCAGAATTACTATGGATGGAGTTATTTTATTACAGTATAGTTATTTAGGTTGGCAACCCCGAAATGTAGGAAGTTGAACTTCAATCATTGCTGTAAGTACGACAAAACGCACTATCGCGCAAAAAAATATATTAAATTAGAAGCGTCCAGATAACAGTACGGAGAGCAGGATTGCCATCACCCAATGATTTTGCGTCTGGTTAAATTAAAAATAAACCTAATTTAAAATCCACGAAGTCTGGATAATTTTAATGGTTCAGAATGAAAAGTTCATAGCTACCATCATTATGAAAAGCATTTTCAATACTTTAATGAAGTTAATCCATTAAAACGAGATTACTGAGTATTATGATGGAAAGGGCGTTTCTCTTAGACTTGAGTAATTTGACAGGAGAGTCTTGAAGAAAATTAATTTGAATCTATAGTTAGGCGGAATATTAGCCGTGTTTCAACGACCATTTAACTCATGCCCCAAATGGGAGTAAATGACCAATCACGGTTCAATGAATTTTGTGTTACAGCCAATGACAGTCGTGTTTCACCTCGCTATTTATCAAATTCTGTTTACCAAAATAAAGAAAGCTCCTCCTTTTTAATGTTCTGAACAGATAAGAACATTATATTGCAGTGACTGACTCTCCAACAAATACGTTGAATATAGCAAATAATGAACAGATTCCTTCGAACTACACATTTGATAAATGCGTGTTCAATAATTGTGTTTTTAAATAATGATTTTACTGAGTTGTTTCCTAAAAAAAAAAATTAATAACCTATAATGTTGGGTTATAATATACAGTTTGATGTGTTTCATTTTTTCTCCACTAGGGTGTATTCTTACAATATTGCGATCTTAGTGGGTTATCGCTGATTGCGATGCTATTTGGCAATACACAGTATGATTAAGTTGCAGTGAATAAACATAACCACACATTTCTGATATGTTTCCAAACATTGCCGTTTACATTAAATATATCAATATTTTAAAATACCGATAAGTGTATTTAAATAGTGATTTTTAGTAAATAGCTTAATTGTATTCGTTAAATTGTCACTTTTGTGACTCGTAAATTTATCATAAGTAATGCCACGAGTGATTTCCAAATTAGCGATAAATTCACGACTCACGAAGTGAGGAGTGAATTTATCTAGAGAATTTGGAAATCAAGAGTGGCATTTGTTAGGACTATTTAACGAATAAAATTAAGCTGTTTACTCACAAATCATTGTTTAACTATAGTCATTTTAAAATATTTGTATATTTAATGTAAACGGCGATGTTTGAAAACAAATCAGAAATGTGAGGTTATGTTCATTCACTGCTGCTTGATCATATTATTTATTGCCAAATAAGATCGCAATATTGTAAGAGTGCACACAAGTAGAGAAATAATGAAAAACATCAAACTATATATCATAATCAACATTACGGGTTATTCATTTATTTGTTTAGTAAACAACTCAGTAAAATCAAGGAATAATTTCATTATTTGCTATATTCAATGTATTTGTTGGAGAAAAATAATACTTTGACCTGTTCAGAACATTAAAAAGGAGGAGCTTTCTTTATCACAAAAGCAGGAGCTGATAAAGAGAAATCGATAAAGAGCGAGGTGAAACACGACTGTCATTGGTTGTAAAACAACATTCATTGAAACGTGATTGGTCATTGACTAGCATTTTTGGCATGAGTTAAATAGTCAATGATTTGGAAATAATTCGTGACATTACTTATAATTAGGGAGCGGATATTTATGTAATGAAAGATAAGATTGCAATGTAGATAGTATATATTATTCAACTGTTTGTGTGTGAAACAAGATAAAAGACAGTTAAAAAGTCTTACTTCCCTTTATACTATTCAACTGTTTGCGAGTGGAACCAAAACAAAAGACAGTTATAAGTCTAACTTCTCACTATACTATGTTCCAATCTTAACTTTTAGTACATAACATTCCTCTCCCTACTTATGATAAAGTGAAGTGTCTCTAAGATGAATCACAATATAGCCTACATTTTTAAATAACAGCAAACATTACCATGAAACGATTTACTTACATAAATAACTAACTCACTCACTGGCACTATCGAACCTGTAGGTTAATGGCTGCGCGGACATAAGCTCTCCATAATCCCTATTCTGGGCTGTTTTTCAATCATCCTCTGTATAATCTAATTTCCTCAAATCTTGGTTAATTGTTTCTCCCACCTCATTCTTGGTCTACCAACTGGGCATTTCTCCTCTGGTTTTCATACAAGAAGCTTCCATACACCTCTTTCATTTCCCAATCGTGCCACATGTCCTGCCCACCGCAGTCTACGAGATCTAACTGTTCTTATTATATCTGGACAATTGACTTACAATAATAATTGAATCGCTCCATGCTCAAAGGTTTTCAACGTATGATGCAATTTCTACTGCAGTGTTCATGATAAATTGAAATTATTTATAATGACTAACAATAATTATTTTTAAGATGGGCTGAAGTTCTTTATGCATAGAACTAGCTTAGACGACATTTTTATCTAGTAATTTACTTAACGAGTACGGAAAAGGAAGTAATCTTAGTAAATTTGATCGGCACCGGAATTTGAATCCTGGACCTCCTAAATACATGTCTAAAACGCTATCGCTTGAACCATCTCGCCAGATTTGTCCAATTTATCCTCGCTAATCGTTTCCAACCACGTCTGTTTCATCCAGTATCTTTATGTCACTTTTTGTCACAAACCAAACTTTCACAGAGATACGAGTATAATACATTTGAAGGTACGAACCTCCTTTTCACTTAAATCCAATGTTAAAATCCTGATGTTTAATACTTGTGATTTATTTTGGTGAATTATTTTATGGAATTAGGCAAAGATTTATTCGCCTGTTTATCAAGCATTAAGGGAACCAATCAGTTTCCGAATCCTCCAATTAAAATTGGTGCACGCCAATAGCATAGTGGTTAAGGCACTGCGCTACAAGTCGGAAGGTCGAGAATTCAAGTCCCGGTGGGTCAGGATTTTTAAACTGACCCAAACCTTCTGGCGGCACTATGGCCCTGGGATCGACTCAGCCTCTAACGGAAATGAGTACCGGAAGCTTGTTCTGGGGTAAAGGCGGCCGTCACGCAGGACTGACAACCCGGCTGACATTAAGTGCCCATTGTCCAGAAAAAAGTGGGAGCCTTAACCTCCTGCTACCCCAAGGGCCTCCCGAGGCCTGTAGTGGGATTACTTTACTATAACTATAAAGAAACAGGTGAATGGAGAAGACTACATAACAGTGAACTACGTGGCCTTTATAGAAAGCCAGATATAATAAGAAGAGTTAATTCTCGCAGACTGCGATGGACAGGACATGTGGCACGAATGGAGACTGAAAGAGTGCATGGAAGCTTCTTGTAGGAAAATCAGAGGGAAAACGCCCAGTTGGTAGACCAAGAATGAGGTGGGAGAATAACATTAACTACGATTCGAGGGAAGTTGATTATACAGGAAATTATTGGAAAACATTAGCTCAGGATAGGGATGTATGGAGAACTTACGTCGCGTGGGCATGAACTTACGGGTTTGATAGTGCCAGTGAGTTAATTAGTTAGTTATAACTATACAGAAAATTATAATAAAAACATGGGCTCTGTAATAGAAGGCGGCCTGAATTTTGGACCAAATATCACACATTAGGGTGTTGTTTATATGCTATTCACTATGTTGTGATCCAGGGATTCCTTATTTTCAAGACAACACTGGCTTGATCATAAGTGAAGCGGAAATAGGAAAAATAAATAATAGTTTTAAAAAATATAGCAAACACGCTTTATTAGAAAACCGCACTTAAAAAATAGAAAAATAATTTTAATTTCCAACATGCCTTGGGATAAATAATTTTACCATTAAAAGCGTTGGGTGCTTTTTATGGATTTGTACATTTTCTTCTTAGAGACTTTACTTTTACCAATATCTGTTTATTATCAAATATAATTGATAAAGAGTACCCCACGCTTTTGATGGTAATATTATTTATCCCAAGCATGTTGGAAATTAAAATTATTTTTCATTTTTATAGTTCGGTTTTCTAATAAAGCGTGTTGCTTTAGTTTTTTAAAACTATTATTTATTTTTTAGTTTTTAGTTTTAATATTTTACAGAATAAGATAAAAATGTAAATATCTTTAAATTCGATTCTATTGTTGTATGAGCTGAAAGTAATACTCTTCTAAAATAACCCTCCCAGCCGGATTTGAACCAGCGACCTGTGGATTACTGAAATTGTATACCACTAGAGTGTACCGCTCTACCAACTGAGTTCTTACAACGATTGACTAAAAAGTCGACTAGTCCGCAACCTATTATACCAGTTTTAATTTTTTTCTGATGATTCTGGCCGGGATTCTAGAAACAAAATATGAAATTATTATATTGTCACGCGTCCTTTACAAGTACACAAAGTTTCAAGTCGATCCAAAGTTTCTAAGTGGGTGAAAATCGTGTTCAAAGATTCCATTATATAGATACAAAGACAGTTTTTTTTTATTTTCTGACGATTCTGGCTAGGATTCTAGAAACAAATATGAAATTATTGTATTGTCACGCGTCCTTTACAAGTACACAAAGTTTCAATTCAATCCAATGTTTCTAAGTGGGTGAAAATCGTGTTCATAAAAATCCGTTACATAGATAAAAAGACACATTTTTTTATTTTCTAATTATTCTGGCCAGGATTTTAGAAAACAAATATGAAATTATTATATTGTCAGGGGTCCTTTACACGTATACAAAGCTTCACAGTCGGATCCAATCATTTTTAGTGGCGGTGAAAATTCGCGTAAAAAGATTTCAGTGTTACATATATATGACACAGGTCAAGCTAATATAAAGCGTGTAAAAAAAGAAATAAAAGTGTTATAGAATATCCCGTAATGATATAAACCTATTTACATAAATAATAAAAAGTCGACATATGAGAAAATTAAATCAGTGGAATCAAGGCCAGATAACTGACATGTGTGTAACGCACGCAATGTTTTTTCAGGTCATTAGTTACAACGTTGCATGCATATTATCGTGGACATTTGAACTATGAATAGCTTTAAATTACTATTATAGTGTATGGAAAGTAATTACTCTGACTATCTTTGAGATGATGAATAACTAATGTGTCTTTATAGTTTTTCGCTATAATCATTATGCCATGATTTTTTTCTTTTCATTTTTTTATACTGACAGGTCGCTAAAATAGTAAGGTCTAGGCTAGTTTAAGCTATTCTTTTTGTGCTATGGCCTATCCTTACATTTAAAAAATGTTAATATTACGAGAGTAATGGCTTTTCATAAGTAATGCCTCGAGTGATTTCCAAATTCTCTAGATAAATTCACTCCTCACTTCGTGAGTCGTAAATTTATCGATAATTTGGAAATCACTCGTGGCATTTTTTAGGACTATTTAACGAATAAAATTAAGCAGTTTACTCACAAATCATTGTTTAACTATAGTTATTTTAAAATATTTGTATATTTAATGTAAACGGCGTTGTTTGAAAACAAATCAGAAATGTGAGGTTATGTTCATTCACTGCTGCTTGATCACATTATTTATTGCCAAATAAGATTGCAATATTATGAGAGTGTACCCAAATGGAGAAATAATGAAACTATATATCATAATCAACATGACGGGTTATTCATTTATTTTTTAGTAAACAACTCAGTAAAATCAAGGAATATTTTCATTATTTGCTATATTCAATGTATTTGTTGGAGAAAAATAATACTTTGACCTGTTCAGAACATTAAAAAGGAGGAGCTTTCTTTATCACAAAAGCAGGAGCTGATAAAGAGAAATCGATAAAGAGCGAAGTGAAACACGACTGTCATTGGTTGTAAAACAAACTTCATTGAAACGTGATTGGTCATTGACTAGCATTTGTGGCATGAGTTAAATAGTCAAGGAAAATACCCTGTACGTAGTAAAATTTGTATAGATTTAAAAATACTGGCAAGAGTAAATTCATGTAACTGTCTTGGATATATATTAACATATTTGGATGAAGTATAAATTTCAAATATAGTATATTACGATGCGAGGTTGGGAAGTGGTTTTTACAGAAGCCAGGAAAATGTTTAATTTTCGAGATTCTGTAAAACACTTCACAAACGTGCGTTGTACATTATTTTTTGCGCGATGGTGTTTTCAAAATAATAAATAATACGGTAGTAAAATAATAACATCTTTGTTTGAAATATTTGTGCTCATTATAAACAATTAACTAACGTTAACAGTGTGGGCAATGTTTATTAGTTGAAACTACAGGAGGGCGTGAGACCAAATTAGTGACAAAATGGCGGTAAGTACGTATTTATTGTTTTATATTGTTTCAAATAAAGTTCAGTTCATTTAAAATGCAGTGATATATTTCGTATAATGTATATTAACGCTGCCTTTTGGATATTTTTTGTATATATATTATATGTAGTATACATAGAGGGCAATAGTTTTACTTCCCTCACGCGTTTTGTAATGTGTAATATTACAGTATAGTTATTTTATTACAGTATAGTTATTTAGGTTGGCAACCCCAAAATGTAGGAAGTTGAACTTTCAATCATGGTCGCCATTGCTGTAACTATGAACAAAACGTACTATCGCGCAAAAAATATAAATTTTAATAAAACTATGAGAATAATAAATTCAGTAATGAAACCTTGGCTAGTCCAGAGATAGAATACGGTTATACAAAACTTAGGAAGACCTTCACTTTGCTACGGCAGTGAGGCATGGACTTTGAGAAAAGGAGAAGAGAGCAGGATAACTTCTAGTGTAATGAGATCCATGAAATATATAGCAGGATCATTATACCAAATGGGAGTAGCCTACAAACGCAATGATGATGTCTTGAAGGAACTGCGTTCATAACCTATCATTAAATACGTACATAAATACCAGAACAACTGGATGAATCATTTGCGACGAATAAGTTTGGATAGACTTCCCAAAGCCATGTTTCGTTATTGTCCAACAGAAAAGAGATCTCTGGGCCGTCCAAGGAAACGCTGGATACAAAATTCATCGGTGAGATCGTAGCAGACCAATAGGCCTAAGACTTAGTTGAATGAAGAAGAAGAAGTTAGTATTATTATTCTTGAAGTAATTCAGGCCCAATGACGAGATTTAAAATCCCCAACTCGCCAGAAATCGAATCACAGTCGTAGTACGTTTATGTAAAGTGGACAAACGAGTTTAAGACAAAGCGGGAAAAACGGCAAGTGTCAGTGGTGATCATCATCATCATCCAGGGATTAAGCCTGTTGGCTCGTTCCGGTTTCATGAAAGCTAGAATTGTTAAAATTTTTCAGACCATCTTCCGTGTGGGCGTCCAACATTTCTCCTCCCGTGCGGTTTATAATTCAGCAATAATTTTGGAAATCTTCCTTCTGGAATTCTATCAATATGTTCTTTCCAGTCGTTCCTATATTTAATTATTCGGTCTGTAAGTTTGAAAATATTTAGTTCCTTTCTTATATCTTCATTTCTTTTCTTGTCCAGCAGAGTATATCCTGCTATATTTCTTAAAAATCGCATCTCAGCTGCTTCCAATCTTTGTTCTTGTCTTTTAGTGATCGTCTAACATTCTGATCCATACATCAATACAGGAACAGCAATTACTTTATAAAATTTAATTTTTGTTTCTTTTCTTGTGTTTTTAAGGATTATTTTAATAGTGCCACACATTAGATTAAATTTATTTATTTTGTCATTAATATATTCAATTTCAACATATGATAAATTGAAACCTAGACATTTAAACTGTTCACCTGTTCTAACATTTTATTATCAATTAATATTTTTTACTCATGTCCTTTAAATGCTAAAATTTTAGTTTTATTCTTTGAATTTTTTAAAATTGTAATTGACACTTAATTTTTCCAAATTAAAAATAGATTTGTAGATCATCTTCTAAACTGGAAATCACTATTTGATCATCAGTAAATAATATTGTATCCAATAGTTTATTATTTATTTTTAAATGTTTACTTAAATTAATCTGCCACTTTAGTCTGTGGTTTAAGCATCAATGAGAAATAATCTACCACACTCATTTATTTCCATCCCAGTTTGCATCACAGAATTGTATCTGATATTAAGTCAGTAATGACATGAAAAGAAACATGTATTACAATAATTATTACTCTTTTAAATAAAATGCCTTCTGCGAGCATAAAGCTTGGCTATTCTAGCGCAAATGACAGTATATCAATATTTGAATAAAACTTAATAACAATATAACATAGGCTATATGTACTACAAAAACAAATAATGACAGAAGTAAGGTTGGGGTGAGTTATTTTTGGTTAGCTTATAAAATTTAAGACAAATGTGCGGATTATTTTAGTTTTTAGCTTATTACCGCATAATTCATAGCTATAGGCCTATTTCAAAGTTCCCGTAGAGCCTATTGTTAATAGGCTACGCCGTTTTTGCGTTATTTCAATCTCTACTTATCTTTCAATTCCCAAGTTTTTTTTCACACTTTCTTCGAGAAAAAATTATATATATATAACGAGAGAGAGAGAGAGAGAGAGAGAGAGAGAGAGAGAGAGAGAGAGCTATGTTGTTGTTGTTGTCTAATGTGCTGCATCTAACACTGAAGTCATTAGCAGTCTTGCTCTCCAATGATTTGAGGTCCTAGTATCTTCATGTTTGACGGCGATACAGTTGTTTAGATGGTCTTCGTCCATTTCTTCATCTGGATGATTGCATAAAATACATTTCGGTGAAGGCAGAACATTGATTTTGTGAAGGTGTTTTGCCAGGCAGTTGTGGCCCGTTGTCATCCTAAAATGTGCTACTTCTGTTTTTGTTGGTATGTTCTGTATAGCAGTATGTTTTATTAGGCATTCCCATTTTTTGTTTCTGGCCACTGTTTGAAGTCTGTTGTCATTCATAATTTTGGATTTTAACTTTATGTGGCGTTTCACTGAGGAGTAAGGTGTTGGTTTAGATCTAGGCATTTGTTCAATGCGAGATCCTTTTTTTGAAATATATATATATATGATATAAAGCGGTCTGTAAGTTTTTTTTTATTTTCTTCGAATAAAATCGAGAATATTTTTTTCTTAGGAAAAACAAAGTCAGATGAAGGGAGAACATCACTACATGGTCTTTATAGGAAGCCAGATATAATAAGAACAGTCAAGTCTCGTAGACTACGATGGGCAGGACATGTGGCACGAATGGGGAATGAAAGACGTGCATGGAAGTTTCTTGTAGGAAAACCTGAGGGAAAACCCCTAGTTGGTAGACCAAGAATGAGGTGGGAGAATAACACTAACAATGATTTGAAGGAAGTAGATTATACAGGGAAGTTGAAAAACATTAACTCAGGATAGGGATGTATAGAGAGCTTGTGTCCGAGCGGCCATGAACCTACGGGTTCGATATTGCCAGTGAGTTAGTTTATTTTTCTTCGAATTACGTGGACTGTCGTTCATAGTAGAATCCTCTAAGTTGTATTAATTTCCTTCCAGATATTTCATATTCAGGGGAAAGCATTATTTGATAAGATACACAACACAGAAATTAGGAACAAATGTCATATTCAAGACATAACCAAATTTATTATAGATAGACGAAAATATTGGAACGGTCATATAGAAAGAATGTAAGACAACCGACTTGCAAAAAGAGCTAAAGAAGATAGACCAATGGACGGGAGAAGAACAAGAGGAAGACCAGCCAAAAGATGGAGAGACAGTGAATGCACATTCAATACGTCTTCCTCCGAGGAGTGATTTTGGAAATAAACAGGATGAAAATCCTACAAATTATGAAGAAGAAATAGAAGATTTTTCATAACTTATAAGGAGAACAATTTCTTGTAATTCAGAGTATTGAGCCATTCCGTTAGAACCCAATGATGCCAACATCATTTTTTAAGAAAAAATCCATAATTTAGTAAGAAGGTAATGTGAAATTATTGCCTTTACAACTCTATTGCTTTTTTGTTCATAATCCTGAATTTACCGCCAAAAAAATTAATAAATGTATAGTTTTCGCCAATGAGAGAGCGGCATAGTTCAAACACAATGCTTGAAAATGGTAAATGGAAAGGCACGAGTTTAAACCCCGGGGCTAAGTTAAATGAGGTGTTTCGTGATTTTCTTCAGTCTTAAAAACAAAAACTGGATTGGAATTTGAAATATTATCATAGTCCATTAAAATGAACCGGGCTAGTTGCCTCAGGGTAAGTATTCGAAGCTAATATTCAGGAATTCCTGGGTTCAGTCTCGATACCGAACAACCTTAGTTATTTTTTCCTAATTTTCCTCGTCTTCTAGACAGATTCCAGTTCCAGCGTTGAAGAAACACCACTTTCATAACATCGATAATAATTTAATCAGTGAATACAATACTACACAAGATAGATCTGGGCCTATACACAGCCTAATGACGTAATCAAAAATTCTAAACGCGGTATGTTAAAGTGACTATTTAACTCATGCCCCAAATGGGAGTCAATGACCAATCACGTTTCAATGATTTCTGTTTTACAACCAATCAGAGTCGTGTTTCACCAAATATTTATGAGTGTTATAATTACCATATTAAAGAAAGCTCCTCCTTACAATATTGCGTTCCTTTGGCAATAAATAGTATGATCTGGTTGCAGTGATAAACAAAAGAAGCGGTAGAAGCGTACCTATCGTTTCTCATTTGTTTTCAAACATCGCCGTTTACATTAAATATATAAATATTTTAAAATAACTATAGTTAAATAGTGATTTGTGAGTAAACAGCTTAATTTTATTCGTTAAATAGTCCTAACAAATGCCACTCTTGATTTCCAAATTCTCTAGATAAATTCACTCCTCACTTCGTGAGTCGTGAATTTATCGATAATTTGGAAATCACTCATAGCATTACTTATGACTATTTAACTCATGTCGCAAATGGTAGTCAATGACCAATCACGTTTCAATGAATTCTGTTTTATACCAATGACAGTCGTGTTTCACCTCGCTCTTTATCGATTTCTCTTTATCAGCTCCTACTTTTGTGACAAAGAAAGCTCCTCCTTTTTTAATGTTCTGAACAGGTTAGACCATTATTTTTCTCCAACAAATACATTGAATATAGCAAACAATGAATAGATTCAGTGATTTTACTGAGTTGTTTATCCAAAATATAAATTATTAACCTATAATGTTGATTATAATAGTTTGATGTGTTTCATTATTTCTCCACTAGAGTGCATTCTTACAATATTACGATCCTATTTGGCAATAAATAATATGATCGAGTTGCAGTGAATATACATAACCTCACATTTCTAATTTGTTTTCAAACATCGCCGTTTACATTAACTATA
The DNA here is from genome assembly GCA_030220185.1 of Diploptera punctata. NCBI lineage: Eukaryota > Metazoa > Arthropoda > Insecta > Blattodea > Blaberidae > Diploptera > Diploptera punctata. The sequence continues at coordinate 1,311,314 of JASPKZ010006477.1, read as the reverse complement.
TAAATATTTTAAAACACCGGTAACTATATTCAAATAATTATTTTTTAGTAAAGAGCTTAATTTTATTCGTTAAATAGTCCTAACAAATGCCACTCTTGATTCCCAAATTTTCTAGATAAATTGGAAATCACTCGTGGCATTACTTATGATAAACATGAAGTAAAAAAAATCCATTATCATTAAACATTACTGAAATTCAATACCATTGAGTTACAAGAACTTCAATACACACAACAGACATACTGACAAGGGAACTGTTAAACATTGCATACCGAAACCTACTTGAAATTTCTTCCAGAGAAGCGTTGAGATATACAAAGGCCGTGTCCAAAAAAACAGCTGCCTTTTTAATTGCAAGACACTAAAATCCAGCGCCAAATCTCTCATTTAAACTACAGGGAAGTAATATACTATTGTACCGGCAGGCTAGATAACCCAGATGTACTGTCCTCCTCCGACGAGTTTAACGCTGGGAGGTAGGGTATTCTTGCCATTCGCTTTACTACTCTTGCAGGTAGTTTCTTTTTGTTCCTACAGCCGAGTCGAAGGGAATGATTATTCATTCACAAATATGCAGTTTTCATGTATTCACGTAGACTTTCACAGCCGGAGTTGCTATGATGATCTTGAAGAAGATTTTCGGGCTGTAGGCCGTGGTCGTGAGGCTTGTAGTTCCCCGACGTTTCGCCAGAGACTGCGTCTGGCATCCTCAAGGGTTGTCTTGAGCCTCACGACCACGGCCTACAGCCCGAAAATCTTCTTCAAGATCATCATGCAGTTTTCAGTTTTCGGTTTTCTGTGACTGCGTCTTTCGTATATAGGACGAATGTTTTCAATATTCTTAGATACCTTACTTTTTTGCAGACGATCAAGTTCTAATATCTAGCTCAGAAGATGATCTACAGAAATCAGTCTTTTAATTAAATCACACTATACATAATTATAATTTGAAAATATCAATAAGTAAAACGAAAATCTTAGCTTTAAAGGGATCAGATACCGTGAGAGCTAAAATAATTCTGGAGGGGAAACCCATTGAACAAGTGAACCATTTTAAATACTTGGGTTATGAAATCTCCTATTTTAAAAATGAAGAATGAAATAAGTCAACAAACTTAATAAATGTAATTATATATGTGGCACAATTAAAAGAATATTTAAAAACACAAGAAAGGAAACAAAACTAAAATTTTATAAAGCAGTGGCAGTCCCATTACTATTGTATGGTAGTGAATTTTGGGTTTTAACTAAAATAGAAGAGAAGATCATAGAAGCAGCTGAAATGAAATTTCTGAGAAGTGTGGCTGGCTGCAAACTTCTAGATAAAAGAAGAAGTGAAGATATTAGAAATGAGCTAAATATTTTTAAACTTTTAGATAAAATGAAAGAATCTAGAAAAAACTGGAAATTACATGTTCAAAGAATGATCGGATTCCAAAAATTATACTTAATTACAAACCAAGAGGAGACAGGAATATTGGTAGACCGAAAAAAGAGATGGATTCAACTTTTTGAATGAGAATCTACGAGACCGGAACAAACCACATGGGCTTAATCCATGACTGTTGATGATGATGATGATGTTTTCAATATGATTATACTTCCTTCCTGACTGGTGTTGTCATCCAGTATCCATTCCCACACCACATTCCTTTGAGCGCTAACTCGTCGGAGGAGGACAATATATCTGCTCCGTACCACGGGTTACCATTACTGGATTCTGGCTTCGATTTTTGTGCCTTTTAGTTTAAAAAAGGCAGTTTTTTGACACAGCCATGGTACATCACAGCGCTTTCCTGGGAGAAATTTCAAGACAGGTTTCGGCATGCAATGTTACAATTTCCTTGTGACATTGTTGTCTACTTCTAGAAATCCTAGATACTACATCATTAAGAATTTCAAGCGTCTGAAAATAAAATTAAAAAAACTGTATTCGAAGTGAATAACAATCGTTCTACACTCTATCCCGTGTCAGAGTTACGGATTTCTGGTAAAAGTCACAAGTAACATTTGTACAATGACATAGCTTACTTTATGTGAAATATATTTATTATTCACGTGTGCACATTACAATCTTTGGTGACTTCAAGTTTATTGATACGAGCTATGGAAGTGAACAAAAGACTAACGAGACAATGGAGCATTGTTGCGGTAAGCAATTGGTGGCCTTGTAGAGCACGTTCAGGAACTTCCTTTATGAATCAGCGAATGATCAATATCACGGGTTTAAACACAAAGCAAATTTTATATTCACTACAAAACTTTATACACACACGTCTATAAAGCAATTGTTAATTTTTACTTAATTCTATTCTGTACATTTAACCACTAAGAACGTGATTTGTATGAGAATATCTCTGCTCGCTATGGAGAAAATAGAAATTAAACCGTGATTTTTAACATGCATTTTCTCTCCACTATAGAAGGTGTTGGAAAAACACCAACAACGAAGGTGAGGTGGTATATCAAGATATATTGATGATTTTATAATCCATCCATCCATCCATAGTAATTCTGCCCTAGGGCAGTTCTTTCACTGCAATCATAGCATTTTATTGCTATGCCTTGCAGCTTTACTAGGGAATTATAAGTGTGGTAGCTTCCCGTTGCTTTCCACACCGGTGAAGGATGATGATGATGATGACGATATGGATGATGATGATGATGATGGCCGGATGAATTTCGGGGACAGTTGGGTCTTAAGCTTCCTGACACTTGTCTTACAGGTGAGGAAAAACCCCGTAAAAAGTCTCACCCTGGAGCCTGTCCCGACCGGGAATCGAACCCGGGCCCGCAGCGTGACAAGGCAGCACGCTACCTCGAGACCACAGCGGTAAGGTACCAATATCCGGAAATGATCTGTTTTCACACTATGAGTAGCTAACCTCTCAAGAGTTCCGTAAGTTGGATTTCAAGACACAATACTGTCACAGTCATATCAAGTTTTCAAAATAACCACCTCCCTTCTCATTGCAGAGCGGACACGGCGGTGTAGTGATTGGCGCACACGTTCAAATGCTGCAAATAGGCCTGTCCTCGTTTGAATTGTTTCAATAGCAGCGTGGATTCGGGATACAAGATCCATACGTGACTCTATTAGAGTCTGATGAACATACCTGCAAAAAGTAGTCGAGAGGGTTAAGGTCAGGTGATCTCGGAAGCCATGGAATTGGTCCCCCTCTGCCAATCCGTCGACCTGGATACGTAGTATCCAAGTGTCTCACCACATTGGCATCGAAGTGAGCTGGAGCTCCGTCGTGTTGTGCCACATTCCGTTCGAAGCCACGTATCATAGGTTCCGTACATATGAGGTGTTGTCAAGTAATGAGTCTTCAAACCCAACTAACACTGATCTTGAGACATTACTAACTACTCATATTATGAAAACGCATAATTTCCAGACATGGTACCTCATTAAAAAATTATCAACATATCTTTATATACTACCTCACCTCCGTTGTCAGTATATTTTTGCAACACCCTGTATATCTGAAGTCCACTTATTTTATTAGTCAGACAAGATCATGCTGGAGTGTCATTCCCCGTCCTCCTCAGGCCTTGAGGACAGTTATTGATAACATGGCCGCTTTATTGTTTTATATTGTTTCAAATAAAGTCCAGTTCATTTAAAATGCAGTGATTTGTTTCGTATAATGTAGGCCTACATTAACATTACCTTTTGGATTTTTTTGCATATACATTGTACGTGGTATACATAAAGAACAGTGGTTTTACTTCCCGCACGTGGGTGTAAATGTAATATTGCAGTATAGTTATATATTCAACCTAGGATTTAAACAGAGGTCAGGGCTTGCTTGGTTTAGGCTACGGGCATGGAAATTTCTAAAAATTAGCGACGATCACGATATGACAATATGTCCAATGTGCGGGAACTTTGAAGATGAGATACATATATTAGGAAAATATGATGATTTAGAATATTGGAGACGTCAGTTATTACCGGAAATATTTCTAAATTCAAATCGGGAAAGATTGGCATGCTACGAGTTACTGGTAAATCCAGAAAATTGGATAAACTTGGGTAAATTTCTGGACAAAACACGGAAAATAAGAACAACACTCATTCATGAATAAATATATGGTATCAAAATGCAATACCATTAATTCTTAATAATTATACATAACTTAATTAGTGTATAATGCTATTGTATTGTTATGTAATTGTAATATTATTGTTTTCTTTATGTAATTGTAATGTTATTTTTTTTCTTTATACTATTACCAATTACTACTTTATTGTAACGGACTGTCAACAGCACGTACGGCTTACTGCCCGTGCGACCCATATCTGTAAATAATATTGTAAATATCTTACTTTTTTGTCTAAAAAAGTCTTACTACTACTAGTTATTTAGGTTGGCAACCCCGATATGTAGGAAGTTGAACTTTCAATCATTGTCGCCATTGCTGTAAGTACGACAAAACGCACTATCGCGCAAAAAAGGCATTTTTAGTCTGGTTCTAAGTATAATAACAAGTGTAAATACTCGTATGCATTTAGGGAGTACAAAACATGGCAACATAAAATCTTAATTTCATAAAATCATATACTGTGGTTTGCTTGCAAGTGATAATCGTTAACTTTTTTCCACAACATTTTTTAGGCCTAGCGGTAGAAGAAGTGATAAGGCAGTAAAGGAATATAATAGTAGGAATAGTAGGGCTATTAATTATAGTTATCTTAGGGGCTTTCTGAAATTGTCATCCAATGGATTTATTTTTCAGTTAAATGAAAGACTGTCTCAATGGTGTAGTAGTTAGCATATCTGACTAGCATCCCAGGGTCCCACTTCAATTCCCAGCTGATTGTAGAAATGTTTATTTCGGTGCAGGGTCTAAAACAGATCTACTCTGTCTCTTGAGGGCAATTTATTGATAGCTACTTAATATGAGAAGTAAAAAAAATCCAGTTAAGAAAACATCATCATCATCCGGTATCGTGGCAGCTGCCGCCGTCTTCCGGAAACCAAACGCCGTTCCTCTCTGTCCATCCATTAATCTTCCTCCATTCCTCTGATATTCATAGCTGCTTGTACCCCTTCTATCCAAGTTTTCTTCGGTCTTCCTCTCTTCCTCCTTTCCATTGGAATCCATTCCATTACAATTTTAGGCAATCTTTGTTCTGGCTTTCTTTTAACACGGCCATACCACTATAGTCTTTTCTTTTCTATAATGTCTATGATGTCCGGCTCCTCTTGTACACCCATAATTTCACTTATTTCTTTATTTCGTATTCTATCCATTCTAGATTTTCCAGCTGATCTTCTTAAAATATCCATTTCTGTACTAAAAATTCTTTTCATTTCCCTGGTAGGAATTTACCAGACTTCAGCACCATATGTTAAAATACTCTGAATTATGGTTTGATATATTTGTAATTTTCTATTTTTTGTAATATTTTAGCTCCACCAAACAGAGTTTAAAGCATTTATTGCTTGTTTTGTTTGTGCGATTCTATTTTTAATTTCCACTGTGTTATCGCCTGAATGGTCTAATTTTGTTCCTAAATAAGTGTATTCAATACTAGGTTTTAGTTCTTCTTCATTGTTGAAATTTATATTTTCTATTTCTTCTCCTATACACAGGTATTTAGTTTTCTCAATGTTTATATAAAGTCCCCATTTTTCATATCCTTCTTTTAGTTTTTTATCCATATAAACATATTAAGTTAAATAACTGTCTTAAACTATGTGACTTCCAGCACTGTCTTCTTCTAGTCAGTCGCCAAAAACAATATAACTGCTATTGCCTCTTTAGAGGTGTTGTACTGAGTTTATTTATTACAGTTAGACGAAAATTTTATCACAAATTTACTATCAGTTCTAGTAAATCCTAGTGATAATGCTATTTCTATAATATTTATTTTTAATTTTTAAAACTAAAAGTAGTAAAACTAAAGTTTTTAGCGTTTATTTTTACAAATTTTACAATTTTAATTTAGATTCGACATAAGTTAGTATTAAGAAATACACAAACGAATGGATAAACACTATAATGACTTCTATTGAGTTCAAATGTCCTGGGTTCAAACCCAAGTCTGAGCATATAATTTATCTCTTCAAATATAATTTTTCACCTCATAAAGTTCTTTGTTTTTATGATACCGAGTTCAAAGGCCATTTTGGCTTCATCTTCAGTCAAAACTTCAAGTTTGAGAGTTGTAGTTTTAAAGGTCATTTTGCCCAACTTCAATAACACTCCAAGTTTGAGAGTTGGAATTTGACTGAAGATGAAGCAAAATGGTCTTTGAAACTGGTATCGTGAAAACATGAAACTTTATGAGGTGAGATACAAAATAATTTTATCAAATTATATCTGAAGAGAAAAATTACATGCACAGACAAATATAAATTTAAATTGGAGTGCTCATATAGCTCAGTGGTAGAGCATTGCCCTAGAAAGCCAAAGATCCTGGGTTCAAACCCCAGTTTCGGTGTATAATTTTTTTCTCTTGAAATGTAATTTGTCCTTCAGTGAGAAGTATTAAATTAATAATAAAAACATCGACAATTTTATCGAACTCATTTATAAATCGAGAATTACTTCATAATGTTACTTCTCATTGTAATTTTGATTAAATTTACTATGTGATTAAAACGTAAATTGAAATACTATCAAATCGGGTTACTTTGCTCCAGTAATAAAAAAAACCTTTTGAGTCATCTAGATGGAATTTCCTCAATCATTATCAACTTCTTTCATTTACCATAAGTGAAAGAAGTTGGTGATTAGAGACATGGACGCCGCCAGGATTACTTTCAGGGAGGTGTATCTACACACTATACTATTAACTAATAAAATTGAATTTAGAGGGGTCTAGTGAAAGAGGGAGCTATGTCACCTTGAGAAGACATGGAAATAACCAGTGCTATTTATATTAAAATTTGTATTTTTCCTTTTGAATAGTTTACATAACAGTAAGTTAAAGAAGAAAAGTTACCCCTTTATTGTAAAAATAATTTCGTAATGTAATGCTTTATACTTAAAACCCAATTTATTTCCATTTCTTCTCAAAGTGACATAGTTCCCTCTCTCACTAGACCCCTCATTTACGTTTTGTCAATTACGTTAATGTAAAATCGACAACATAACCAGCGTTCACAGGAAAAGAGTAGAGGACACTAAATTCATTTACAAGGTGATGAACAAATTTGGACAGCAACCTAGATGCCTTAATTTTTTTTCAAATTAATATTTTTTTTTTAGTTTTTATGTGTATTTTCGTTCCTGACAGGGGGTGAATTTTTATTGAAACAGTGACTTAATAAAAAATATTTCTTAATTTTTTTTTGTGTATTTTCTTTCCGACAGGGGAGGGAATGAATTTTTATTCAAACAGTGACTTCATAAAAAAGATATTTCTTAATTGTTTAAAAATATTTCTTAATTTTTTTCTGTGTATTTTCTTTCCCGATAGGAGGGTGCAAATGCACCCCTTTGCACCCTCCTGTCAGCACCCATGATTAGATAACTTCCTTCGATATGACCCTGAATCTTTCTTTTAATATAAAAATAAAGTACCCCTACAAGAACAAAGTAAGCCTGTTTGACAGTAACAGTTGTGAACAAAACGAAAACACTACAATGTGATATAATCTGCTACACTTGTAATATACAGGATGCACCATAAGTCAGTTAACCATTGCAAATGGTTGCAAGGAAAAAAATCAACCAATCTGATTTTTTTCCACACAACCCCATGTGCAGTGGTTAACTTATTTATGCCACATCCTGTATATTACAAGTGTTCAGTTTGTGCTTCTAATCTGCATTGCAATTTCCACTACACATTCTATAGCATATCAGTGGTTGAGCTACATCATGCTTTTCAACTCACCAGCGCACCTGAAGATTAGTAAAGTTGGCAAGGAGCTCCTCAGTTCCTAAAATTCTGTTTTATATATGAAATTTCAGAGCTTAAAAAGGGTGCTCCATTTTATTTATCATTCAATGCTACAGAATGTGCAGAGAAAATGCTTAATAATTTGTACATTTACTGTTATATCATAACGATTTTCATTCAACTGTCTTATAGTAAATTAGAAGACTAAATATGAGGTGAGGTATCAAGAATTTTAATTTAAATCTTAAAAATAGTAAAGGTGTGAATGAATGAGTCACTTCTTATCTTACCTCATAGTTTATGTTTTTTAAACACAAGAACTGCAGTTTTCAAGAGGATACCCCACCCATTTTCAATTAATATTATAACTACCCAATTTTCATTGGAATCTTCATATATAACGTTGTCATGTTGGTGTTGATTTGATGAACTTTGAGATCAGGTCCTGTTCATCAGGAATTTCAAAATTCATGGATCTAACTTTGTTCTTCAGAATATACAGGATGTAATAGGACCTCACCGACAAAATAACAGGGATGATAGGCCATGCAGGGAGGATCAATTTTTGTGAAGGAACATATAGTCGCACACTCGTTGTTTATGAGTTATGTGCAGATGAAGGAGTTCACCCGTAAGGGTCGGAATTGAATACAAACAATTGGACATGTATCCTTTTATTGAAAACGACATGTTTTTATAATAAGTGTTCAAACAATAAGTGTTTTGATGACGTCAAAAAGTATCCTGCCATGGTCAGACGTGTTGGCCGATCATTGCTGCGACGATATCAAACATGCAATGAGGCACAGGGTCGACTGTTTGAACACTTATTATAAAAACATGCCTTTTTCAATAAAATGATACTTTAACAATTGTTTGTTTTTAATTCCGACCCTTACCGGTGAACACCTTCATCTGTGCTTAACTCATAAACGACATGTTGGGGACTATAATGTTCCTTCACAAAAAATTATCCTCTTTGTATGGCCTATCATCCCTATCATTTTGTCAGTGAGGTCCTGTTACACCCTTGTATATATTCTCCCAAACTGTGAATTCTAAAAAAATTTCCAAATGTTTTAGAAGTTTGGCTTCTTTTTCAATTTTATGACTCTCCTACAAACTATATGTTGCAATGATTTTTCAATTTCACCTTTAGAATTGACAGTTCGGGAGAAGATATATATTCAGAAGAACAAATTTAGATTCATGAATTTTGAAATTCCTGATGAACAGGACCTGATCTCAAAGTTCATCAAATCAACACCAGATAACAACGTTATAGGTGAAGATTCCAATGAAAATCTAGTAATCACAATATTAATTGAAAATGAGAGGGACGTCCTCTTGAAAACTGCAGTTCCCATGTTTAAAAAAAACAAACTATGAGGTAAGAAAATAAGCGACTCATTCACTCATTGAATTAAGAACCTCATAATGTTATTTCCCACATTTAACTATGAATAGTAAAGGTGTATTAAGATTTCAAGCTAAATTGTCAATTTTTATACTTTAAAATTCAGCAAGAGATGAATATGAATTTTTATCTGATTATAAGTTTCAACATCTGTGTCACAGTGAGGCTAAATGATTCAAAACACTGATTCAATTAAAATTTTTGTTTAATTTCAAAATCCTAGTGAATTTGATTGAAATATTTGTTCTACGGTACTTTAACATTGTGATGAAAACTGTTACTTGATTTAAACACCTGTGACTAAAATTTTGTGTTTGATATCAATAATCTGGTTATTTATTTATTTATTTACTTGTTTGTTTGTTTGTTTTACTTTAACATTCTTGTTATAATTTTTGTGGGGGACTTCACAATTCTGCTTAAAATTTTTGTTGGACTTTCAACATTCAGATTTTTTAGATTTCAAAATTGGGATAATTTTTTGTTAGATTTCAAACATTCTAGTTTAATTTTTGTTTCTGCTAAACTTCCAGCTAAAATTTAACAGAACTGCATTATTTTTTTTTATAAACATCCTTTTAATTCCAACTTTAGATTTATTAGGAGAGCAGTTCTACATTTTTAAATTAGTTTCAGCTTAATTTAAGAATCATAATGAATAACAATTATAGTGATGTGGAAAATATTCACCAATAAAGTGAATTCAGATCCTGATAAAATACTGCTTTCCAAATTAAACATAGAATGGTGATATTTATTTTTCTTTCTAACTTTTTGATTACAAGATGGTGAAACAGAATTAAAAATATAAATCAGTAAAAGGTATTACATATGAGGAAATGTTGGGTCATCTCAAAGTGATTAATGGTTTATTTTAGGAAGTAATATTTTGAGGTTCTTTTAATCAAGTTTTTTGAGACTGCAATCATCTTACCTCAAATTAATGTTGATGTATTCTTGAACATGTTTTGATATACTCTTCTATATCATCTTCAGCTGGCCTAAACTGATAAGCTTTATGTTGTGAACCCAGCTTCCATCCTCCGGCTGACCAAAGAACTTCCAAACTAGGTCATGTTCAGCAGGAATTTCGAAATTCATAACTCTATTTTTGTTCTTCTGAATGTTTGGTCCAAAAAACACAATATAAATTTGAACACTAAATTATTAAAACAGGTAGAAAATACAAAATAACTCACCATTTGGGAAAAAATCTAGATATAGAAGAACAAAAATTGATTTATGAATTTCTAAATTCCTGCTGAACATGACCTAGTTTGGAGGTTCTTCAGCCAGCCGAAGGAGGGAGCTGTTATCGATATCCAGGATTTACAACATAAAACTCATCAGTCTGGGCAAGCTGATGATGGTATAGAAGATTATATGGAAACATGTTCGAGAATAAATCAACATCAATTTGAGGTAAGATGTTTCCAGTCACAAAAAAATTGATCTTAAAGCGAGTTTAACTTAAAATTTATATATTAAATTTGGGAATTTTTAACATTATGAGGTTCAATTAATAAGAATTAAATGAATTGTGATTTCTTCTTACCTCATACTTCTATGTTTTTTAAACACAGCACTGCAGTATCGGCGACACATTGTCACCATCGTCAGCTGTTTTCACGACTGTCAATTTTTTCTTTTGCCGGTAATTATCCAAACTGCCATCTTATGTTTTTCTGAAGGAATTAATCTCCAAACTGCCATCTGGTGTTCTTATGAATGAATCATTTTCTAAACTGCCATCTGTTGTATTTTTGAAAAACTTTGTAATCAAGCTTGGTTCATCCGGAATCTCGAAGTTCATGGTTCTAGTATGATTTTTTTGAATATATATTTTTTCCCAAACTGTTAAATCCAAATGTTTAGATATATGTTTCAAAAGTTTTGCTTCTTTTTCAATCCTATGATGCTCTAATAAACTACGTGCTGCTATAGCTGATTTTTCAATTTCTCCATTCTTTATGTTTCTTGGAAACTCGTAAAAAAGAACACTTCAGAAACATAAAGAATGGAGAAATTGAAAAATCAGCTATAGCAGGACATAGTTTATTAGAGCATCATAGGATTGAAAAAAAGCAAAACTTCTGAAACATCTTTCTAAACCTTTGGATTTAACAGTTTGGGAAAAAAATATATATTCAAAAAAAACATACTAAAACCATGAACTTCAAGATTCTGGACAAACTGAGCTCGATTACAAAGTTCTTCAAAAATACAGCAGATGGCAGTTTAGAAAATGATTCATTCAAAAGAACATCAGATGGCAGTTTGGAGAGTAATTCCTTCAAAAGAACACCAGATGGCAGTTTGGATAATTACCAGCAAAAGAAAAAATTGACAGTCGTGAAAACAGCTGACGATGGTGATAATGGGTTGCCGATACTGCAGTGCTGTGTTTAAAAAAACAACATAGAAGTATAAGATAAGAAGAAATCACGATTTATTTAATTCTTATTAACTTAAAATATTTTTTATCCTCACTCTTGTTTCTTATGAAACACACAAAAGATTTTACAAAAATTTAATTCTCAGGGATTCTACTTGGGCAATATAATTATGACACATGGAAATGCAAATTAAACACTACCACATGAGCACTTGCAGTTCTTCAAGGTTTGCTACCTTGAGGACTATGCTATAGAATAAATTGTACCAGTATTCTACTAATAATTTGCTTTTGGTTCCAAGGGTCACAGATTCAAACCTGGCCAGGGTTGGTGGATATTTTAGGATGGAAAAAATCCAAGGAACAAGTCCTCTGAGACTTTAAGCTATGGGTCCAAAGATATAAGATTTTCAGGCTTGTAAAAGATCTTTAAGCCTGAATAAAGAGGCCTCTAAACAAAATTTACCAATTTTTTTCATCCTAGTAATACTTTAGTTGCTAGCTGTTAGATGTCTCATTGGATCGGTATGTTGACCACATACGATTATGACATCTTTGGGAAATAAGCATAACTAAATTAACCTGGTCTAGTAACTCCTAACAAAGGAGTGGCTGAAGCCCAACATTGGGATGTTATGCCAATGTAGATTCTAGATTCTACTAACAATACTCAATTCTAAAATTGAAATTTGGATTAAAAAATTGTATAGTGGGCTAGCATGGCAAATATATAGATTATTTTACAACTTATTTAAAAAAAAACTATTATATTTTATGAAATTAGAAACATGCTATAGCTATTCTACATCCAGCACAAACTGATAAACCACTGCCATACGTGCGGTATCTTGGCCATGAAAAAGGATTGTTTAAATAAAAATAAATACAATCATAAAAATGTCTTGTTTAATAATCAAGACTTTAATATAATAAAATATTAAGTGGTAACATATCTATCTGAATTTGGAATAACAAACATCATAACAACTTACTTTAATTTTATTCTTCTAGCACCACCTATCTGCTGTCGTTGGCTAACATATTTACTCTGAGAAATATTTGAATCCAGTCTTTATATAGAGTGCTCTAAAATTCCCTTTACAAACTTCTAGGACTTGTAGAGGGGACTGAGTTGATAATATTTAGAACTGGAAACCATGTCCGGAAACTCACCGTTTCTGTGCTACAGCCGTTTGAAAACAAGCATTGCCTGAATGTACATCACGTGTCTCAATAAGTAATAGCTTTGCAATTAATCTAAATTAAAAATTCCCCTAACAAGTATTCCAAGACTTGGTGTTTTTTCCAAAAAATTGTCAAAATTTTAAATTTTGAAAACTGCAAAAACTGATTGTGAACGGTGTATCTGGGATTATTAATGCAAGTTATTATTCAGTTTCCATTTTGTTTCTTTGGTTATTAATGAGTTGAATTGTAAAACAAGCAATGTACTGTGTCACGCCTCATAATAAATTACTTGTAAAAGTGGTTGTGTTAAATACACGTTTTCAAACTGCTGTAGCACGAATACGGTAAGTTTTTGTACATGGTTTCCAATTCTAAATATTATCAACTCAGTCCCCTCTACAAGTCCTAGAAGTTTGTAAATGGAATTTTAGAGCACCCTGTTTTTTGGCCCTTTTTTTTAATGCATGCCTATTGGATAAAGCTCAATCTTTTTTCTCTCTAATCCATATAAATCTTCATAAACACTGAATTGGAGTAGCTATTTGGAGCATTCTCAATAAAAACCTGAACACAATTTCAGTCATAGTTAAATATGGGAAATAACATTATGAGGTTCTTAATTCAATGAATGAATGGAGTCACATCTTACCTCACAGTTTATGTTTTTTTAAACATGGGAACTGCAGTTTTCAAGAGGAATCCCTCTTATCTTCAGCCGACATTATTTATGCTGAATGTATAATAGCTACAGCATGTTCGTAATTTCATAAAATCTAACAGTTTATTGAAATTATTTAACTTTTATAGGAATTAATCACTATGAGGTTTAATTTATGGTGAAATTAAATGTTTCTTACCTCTCCTCATATAAATTTACTAAGTTGATCGCGATTTCAAGACTATAAGTGTCTCATCGTCAGAACTTTGTTGGCGACTGGTGTTATGTCGATCGGAAGAAACTCTTCTTCTTCCCTCTGTTGGTGGACCGATGAACCAGAGGGAAGAAGAAGAGTTTCTTCCGATCGACATAACACCAGTCACCAACAAAGTTCTGATGATGAGACAGTTATAGTCTTGAAATCACAATCAACTTAGTAAATTTATATAAGGAGAGGTAAGAAACATTTAATTTCACCATATATTGAAATTAGTTGTAAAATGATCTACATATTTGCCATGCCAGCCCATTGTACAATTTTCTAATCCAAATTAAATTTTAAAATTGAGTATTGTTAACAGATACATAAATTAATGAGTCATTTTTTTACATCTTACCTCACATTTCATGTTTTCTTTAAACATGGGAACTAGTTTTCAAGAGAAAAATCTCTCTCATTTTTAACCGACATTATGACTCAACTATGAATTATTAATAGAAACTAGAATCTACAATGGCATCACATTCCAATGTTGGGCCTTATCCGCTCCTTTGGTAGGAATTACTAGACCAAGTTAATTTAGTTTCACTTATTTCCCAAAGATGTCATGAATGGTATGTGGTCAACACACCAACCCATTGAGACATCTGGTAGGCAACTAAGGTATTACTAGGATGAAAAAAGATTAGTAAATTTTACATAGAGGTTTCTTTATCCGTGCTTAAGGATCTTTTATGAGCCTGAAAATCTTCAAGCTTGGGACTCAAGGCTTAAAGTCCCAGAGGACTTGTTTCTAGGATTTTTCCATCCTAAAATGATTCCATCAACCCTGGCCAGATTTGAACCTGTGACCCTTGGGACCAAAGGCAAATTATTAGTTTCAGTGTCTCATGGGCTGAGTCTCAGTACCAGAAAGAGACAAATCTGGACTGATTTGAGTAATGTGGATCAGAATTTCAATAGTAGAGTGATAATGCATATTGATGGTGGGCAATGAAAACCTCGTAACTCAATTTTGGTAAATTTTACAGGAGAAACAAATAACTGTTTTAAATAATTATGAAAATTGATAAGCAATAGTTCCCACATATTTTACTACAGAATACAAGTCAAGTTATTAACAAATTTGTAGTCCGTGTTCTCAACAGGTTATGCATCACATATTTCTGTGCTGGCTACTGGAGTTATGTGGTTTTCAATGACTGATGGAGTTACAAGGTTTTCATTGCCTACCGTCGATATACTGATCAAATTCCAGCTCACCTATCTGTAAAACCATTTTTCGCCTATACATGTTAGGTAATTTAAATTATCAAATATATGATGAATTTAGTTTATAGAAGATTATGTATTCAATTTAATAAACACAAAAATTAAAATAGAGCACCCTTCTAACAGCAATAATATTCCATAGTTAGATACTTGGATTTGAGTCAAGATTAGAAAAGATTTAGGATTATTAATGACGTTGGAATATGGAACCACATACACAATGGATTTATTTACATTGAATGCTTAGATATTAATTTTATCTCATTTATATAATTGTTTTATTTCATGATTTTTGTTAGTCATACAATATATTTAAAATTAAACATGAGATATTTTAAATTAATAATAGAAACATCAAATGAGATATTATATTTATATATGAATTAATAAACTGATTATTACATACTCTAATTATTATTGTTATATAATATCTTAAACACCTTAATCTTTAAATAAATTTAGATTACAATTTTATTTAGCATTATTTGTATTATGGTATGTACAGTAATTAATTTTTTTAAGTGGCAAGTTCTGTTTGCCTACAACATAAAATTTATAATTATCTCTGCAAAAATTATTATTTGTTTTAAAATTTTGACTTAATTATTATAAGCGGATAATAAATATTTTAGAATGGTATTTTTTTTTACTTTTTCAGTATCAGTAACCCTACTTTCTTTTAACTTTTACAGGAATTAATCACTAAGAGGTTTAATTTATGGTAAAATCAAATGTTTCTTACCTCTCCTAATATAAATCTTGTAAGTAGATCGCAATTTTGAGACCATAACGGTCTCATCTTCAGTACTATCTTGGTGACTGATGTTATGTCGATTGGAAGAAACTCTTCTTCTTCCCTCTGTTGGTGGACTGATGAACCTCTGGATCAGGTCAGAATTTGTGGGAATTTTTCCGATTGATTCCGATTGAGGGTCTTTCCACTTTTCAGCGGTTGCCCTTTTACCAGCCGGCTGCTGGCCCTTCACATCCACATGTGTCAATCACAGAGGTAGATGATCAACAGCCAGTGTAGGGGTGACATGTGGTTAGCATGTCGAGTCCCCCAGCCGTTATAGCTGGTTCCTCAACCTGGAGCCGCTACTTATTGTAGCTACCCAATTGCCTCACAATGCTGGGTGGGCACCGGTCCCATACTGGCCGAAATACCATGAGAAAATTTCTTCCCCCATGGAGACTGGAACCAGCGCATGTCCCGTAGCTCTGCGCCAAGGCTTCCTACCTTAACCGCTCGGCTACGGTGTGGGAATTTTTAAGTTCATAAAAACAAAGGAAAACTTATGAACTTCAAAATTCCCGCAAATTCTGACCTGATACAGAGGTTCATTGGTCCACTAATAGAGGGAAGAAGAAGAGTTTCTTCTGATCGACATAACATTGGTCACCAAGATAGTACTGAAGATGAGGCCATTATGGTCTCGAAATCGCGATATATTTAGAAGATTTATATGAGGAGAGGTAGGGAAACATTTGATTTTACCATGAACCCTACTTTTAATTTTTTTATTTACATTATTTGCAATACCTATTTTAAAATAGATACTGTTATTATATATATGTGTGTATGTATATGGGGCAAATCCAAACTCTACGGACTAACAATCACATGTTGTTCAGGGATGTTCAGGGTCAAGTAAATAGCCTGTTGTTCATGACTCCATTCAAAACAAGTATGGACCTGATTGCTAGGATTGTAGCAGTCACTGATGATTGCACCAGTCATATCTGTCTATGAAGCATCACTGTGAAGTTTGTCATAATTATGGCTCAGAAGTAGAGTAAAGGAATAAAATTAGATAAAACACACTACTTGAAAACATTATTATACGCTGATGACCAGGTAATAATAGCAAATACAGAAGACGAACTTCAGAGGAATATTTTTAAACTACATAATATATGTGAACAATATAATCTCAAAATATCCATAGAAAAAACTAAGGTAATGGCATTCCAAGGGAAAAATCAAATCAGATCGAAAATAGTAATAGGAAACAAAATCATAGAACAGGTGAACCATCCCAATTATCTAGGATGTGACATTTCATTTAATTATGATAATGATATAAATAATAAAATAGCAAAATTCCAAGGAATATATGGTACGATAAAACAAACACTAAATAACAAAACAACAAGAGAGACCCAACTGAAATTTTATAAAATGTTGGCAGTACCGGTACTGCTCTATGGTTCAGAAGCCTGGATACATAAAAAACAAGACCTAAGTAGGATAACGGCGGCAGAAATGAAATTTTTGAGATCTGTTAAAGAGTGCACTAAGGAAGACAGAATCAAGAACACAGAAATAAGACAGGAACTTGAAATATTTGCAATAACTGATAAAATGGATACATATAGACAAAAATGGAAGCAACACATAGACAGAATGAATGAAGATAGATATCCAAAACAAATAACAAAATACAAACCTAAAGGCACCCGAGATGTGGGCAGACCTAGAAAGAGATGGGCTGAAGTCGGAACAGGTCAACAGACCTAATCCATGAATGAAGATGATGATGATGATGAAGTAGAGTACCTATAATATGCATGTAAAAGACCTTTAGAACAGAGTATTTAACAAATGACCCAAATAAATTATTATATATTGATGGGGTAAAGATAAAGAAAAGCGATAGTTTCTGTTATTTGGGATCAATTATAGAGAAAGATGGAACATCAAATAAAGAAATATCAAAAAGGATTAGTAATGGAAGAATAACCATAGGAATGTTAAACTCTATACTATGGAGTAAAAACATCATTAACAGAACAAAACAACTAATTTATAAATCCATACTAGAAAGTATAATGTTATATGGATTGGAAGTTTGGATAGTGACACAACTTGTCAACAGAATAACTTCAGTTGAAATGGAGTTTTAGAGAAGAGCTGCCAAAAAATCTCAACTGGAAAAAATTAGAAATACAAAAATTAGAAAATGGATGAATTCAGGAAGAAATATAATGGATGAGATTGAACATAGAAGGCTAAAAATGGTATGGACACGTAAGAAGAATGCAGGATGGAAGACTACCAAAGGCCGTCTATGCATGGAAAATTGAAAGAAGGAACAGAAAAAGAAGACCAAGAACAATCTGGAAGGACAACATTCAAAATTCAATGAGGAGATTTGATGTAACAGTTGAAGACACAGAGGACAGAGAACAATGGAGAACTTTAATTAAGGGAAATTTGTGAATGTTTATTTCAAACTGATAGTCTATAAATCCATAGTAATTTATATTTATTTATTATTATTTAATTCATGTTAATTACTATGATTGGTTGGAGAAAACCCTCAATGATGAGGAAAATTCTCAAAATTAATGAATGAAATACCTTTAAAAAGACCTAAAGACATCCTATAAAATACCTAAAAAACTGGAAAAAGGACGTAAAAAGCGTTGAGGTTGCTAACGAGTGGATAAAGACAACCTTGCTGCCTTCATCCTCTGCTCGAGGTAATTGTCACAAAGTGACAACTTCTTAGAAAATTTGAAGTCGAAAATTAATACAATAGTTCAGGCTGGTGGTTAAAAATAATGTGATATTTTGTGATGGTTCAATAGTTTATTGCAGAACAAAAGTCTTTAGAAAGTAAAACTACATAGTGTTTTTAAAAGACTTTGGAATTGAGACTAGACTCTGCAGATTCTTGAATTATACAAATACAAATGGTATAACTGTAGTTAAAAGAAGGTAGAATTGAAAAAAAAAACATTAAGACCTAAATAAAGATAAAAATGATCAATAAACTAAAAAAACATTGAAAAAGTACAAATAAAACCCACCATTTTCTGGCCTACAATGACCCAAAGTGTATTTATATTATGTTGGGCCATGTCTTCAGAGATAAAATAAAAAAAAAGGACATTTCCTCAATTTCCAAGCCCTTGTTACGATCATGGCAATGGACATACTGAATAATTACTTTAAACAGTATAATAGTGTAATAAGAAAAACAATCATATTCCAAGTAAATAGAAACAAAGATGGTTGAGTTATACAAAACAAAGCTCCAAAAATGCATTTTTCACACTAAATCTATGTAGATTTTCTTTCTTACAATACATTATGGTTATGAAAAATCAATATTAATTCTTATGTTTCTAAGATGAAATGAAATTCAGTGTGTTGTTTCTGCATAAAATGAAACATTTCCATAACTGGCACATGAAATCTGGATTCATTTAATCGTATAAGATTACATACTAAAGATTTATTCAGAAACAGGACACTGAATCTTGCCAATCTCATATTTGTGTCTTGTAAAACAAAATTATTACCAGTATAACATTTTAATTATAATTCTACATTTTGTCTATGGATGGCACTTTTAGCACTATTACATCATTTTAGGTCCTCCTAATTTACTTTTCTGAAGTAAATAAATTACCTACTATAGTTTTGTAATAGTTCCAACTTAAGATTTTAATTCTTGTTATTATTTTATAGAATACTGGTATTAAAAAGAGATTCCTTTATAGACCTATTTCTGGTTGGAAGAGTTCACTTACTAAAGTTGAAATGGGGGTAGGGATGGCTATCGCTGGTAACCAAGAAAAGAAAGGGATTTCAGCTCTCTTTGTTATAGTGGCTAAAATGTTAATTTTTCGAAGACACTAGTAAACTTTTTGTAACTTTGGTCCGTAAGAAATAGCATTATTATTTTTCTATCATTATCTACAGTTACATTTAGTGATATTCTTAGTTATTTAGCTGGAATTGGTATTGGACACTATACTGCTGTTTTCCCATAAGGTGTGAAGAGTTTTTGTTAAGTTACAATTTTACAATGAATGAATGAGTCACTTCTTAACTTACCTCATAGTTTATGTTTTTTTTAAACATGGGAACTGCAGTTTTCAAGAGGACATCCCTCTCATTTTCAACCGATATTATGATTCAATATATAAAATTTGCGTCTAGATCGTAACTCGCCTCGGTAGCTCAGTTGGTAGAGCACTTGGCCCGGAAAGCCAAGGGTCCCGGGTTCGAGTCCCGGTCTAGGCGAGAATTTTTCTCTTCAAATATAAGATAAGAAATTACTCATTCATTCATTGAATTAAGAACCTCATAATGTTATTTCCCACATTTAACTATGAATGCAATATTACAGTTGCATACAATCTTTCATAAACATAACCAAACATTTCAGAACAAAGCTAATCAATATTTTGGAAATTCTTCAGTTGATCAGTAAAATAAGTTGCTTTTTTATCTACATATTTCACTGTGTTCCAACCCATTCTCCCGAAGCCAATTCTCTGAATCTAATGAATAAATGGACAAACCCCCAAAAGGATAAATTTCCAAATCCAATCAGCTGAATCTAAAACTCCAAAAGGAAAAATCCCAAAACAAATTGCTGAAAAATATAATTTTGGATGCCCAAAATGGGTTAGGTTAGACTTAGGCTGGGTTAGATTAGGTTATCGTTGCAAGAAAGAATAAACAGTGTTCAAATATCCCCAATACAAAGACAACTACACCGGACTGGACTACCTTCAATGTATAGATTAAAACTTTACACTATTACAGTGTAAATCAATTTTACTTAATTTTTTTTTGTCATTTGTGGGAAAGGAAATTCAGGGTAATCGGTTTCTGGGGAACATCTTTCAGGATTTTGCCCAGGAATTATTTATCTGACTCAAAAAAATAATAAATCCATGTCACGACAGCTCTAAAGAATAGCATGGTTGCTGTCGTTGGCTAGCATCTGAAGTCGTAACACTACAAGAAGTCATGTAGTTAACATGAAGTAGTACCTCAATCTTATTTCAGTTTTCTTAACTATATTTCTTACATATCATTTTAAGTAGGTATTCAATCATTAAGATGAGTGGACCCTGATCCACATCTTACACCATACGAAAAGAAATATATCTTCAATATAGAAAATAACTAAACCCAGGACATCTGGAATGCTAATTAGACATGGTAAACATTACACCGCGGTTATATGTAATTTTTTATAATACATTAATTATAAATAAAATATTTATAGAAATTTCTACTTTTGTGACAAGGAGCCAATTCATAGCAAAATTTGTATTAATCAAAATATTTTTGAAGAGTTAAAACATTTAAATATCTTGACTATAAATTATATTTCTTATCAGATTTAGACATTCAAGACAAAATTTTATAGTAAAAGAAATCATTGGGTATCACAAACAGAGTCATGAAAGCTTCTCTAGTTCAAAATGTACTCATACTAAGTCATCTGTATAAAACCTTTGCACAATCAATGCTGCACTATGGAAGTGAAGCATGGACTGTAAGGAATTGTGATACAAACAGAATCACTACTATTGATTTGAGATTCATATACCAAACAGCTGGTCATATACTAAGCCCAACATTAACGCAACCTAGAATTGGGGTTCAATAGCTTCTGGCAGAACAAAAGTGTTTGAGATATGAAAAGTCTTTAGAAAAAAGAACTAGAAAGTATTTTTTTAAATAAATTGGAATTGATATTAGACTGTGAATTCTTGAATTATACAAATTACATAAATATAGTCAAAAGAAGATAAAGTTGCAAAAAAGAAGTCATTAAGGGTCGTATGCAAATACATTACTCTCTACTTCCAATCACTGGTGAGCTGAGATCGAATTAACGGCCGCCTTAACCGGTCATGCATGAATGTTGACGTTTTCATAATATTGGCAACGAATTACCCAGAATTCTCAGCGATAAAACCACTTCCGTTATTTTCGTCTGCTATAGAGGAATGCATTTATGCTTGCATCCCGCAAATAATACCGTATAAAAACACGTCTGCGACGCGCAATATTACGCCAATTCTCCTGTTCTTCCAGTTGAATTCTTTGGTAGACTCTATCAAATTCCTCTTCTCCGCGTATACCGAAAACATGATCGAAGTCTTCAAGGTCCGACATCTTGGATAAGTTTCAAACTACATCGGTTACCATCGGTTCCCTTCGGGATTTTCATATAAGTTTATATCTTGAGCTACGATCTTAAGGTACCTTGTCAGGTAGCTTTCAATTATTTCCGCGTGAATAGATTTCTGAGTAAGAAAAATGTGTTTGAATAAAACTTTATCAGCAGAGAACGCCTTTTACTGTCTAATGCGTTCAAACATTCGACCCTAAGAGCTAAAAAAAGGGCTGAAAAAGGACCAATAGGCCAAAAAATGCTGAAAAAGGACAAAAAAAGGACAAAAAACGCTGAAAAAGGACAAAAACCACTTCTGACCTATAATGTCCTAAAATGTATATATTATGTTGGGCCTCGTTTTCAGACATAAAATAAAAAAAATAACTTCTCCTCATCTTCCGGGCCCTAATGATAATGTAATCCAAGAAATATGATAATCATTGCTTCCAGGCATGTTGTCAGTCAACTAGTTAACATAGTTTAAGATAAATTAATATAATTTGAGAGAAAATTAGCACATGAACCAGAATTTTAACATAAGATTTCCATCTATGAGCTACTTAGGCACATCTTCTAGAACAAGTACAAATTCTATCTCTCTTTAACCTCTGAAGGTAGTGAAACTTTGTTCATAAAACTTCCTGTGAGAAAACTTATAATGAGAGTCAGATAATTAATAATAATAATTTTATTGCAGCCAAATAGCCAGGATTAAAATAGAATACATTTTAAATTTACATATTTGCATATTCACACATTGTTTTTGTTCTTTTTGTGCATAGCTCAATGTGATATCGGTCACACGATTTTTCGCATAGCGTACATTGACAGTCTTTATTTGCTTCATGAAATTTTGTGTTGTTGCATATCAGGTGGTGGAATCCATGGACTGCCAACCTAGTGATGACGTGTCTCATTTCGAAATTTTCTTTTGTCCACGCACGGTCCACCATTGCCCCGGTGCTGTAGAATTCTGGATGTATTTCTTCTCTTTTTCTGTTCAATGTTGCTAGCAGCTGCTCAGATGCGCTGGTGTTGGGTAAGAGTATGCTTGTTCTGAGGTCGTCGATGAGAAAAGTTTCCTTCGCCAGTAGGTATGCGAGTCTTGAATGTGTTACTTTTGACACTCTTAATACTGCCTTTATATATCTCGCTTTCACCCTTTCTAGAGAGGAAAGATTCTTGATTGTTTAAATGTGTCCATATGAGTTCTATGCCGTATGTCAGTATTGGTAGAATTTTTGCTCTAAATAATAGCATTGCCGTCTCTAAGGTGAGGGATCTAATGTTTCTTATTTCATGCATTGCCATTATTGCCTGGGTTGTCTTTTCTGTGATATGTTTTGTGAAGCATTTCGCGCTTAAGAGAGTCAGATAATTGCAAACTTGAAGAGAACAGTTTACACTTGGGTCACGATTTGAACCACAGATCTTTAGCTTTATTTTCTGGTTTTCATTCAGGTTAATTTTTTTCTGAAATGCAAGTGGATGAGCTACCATATCTGAGAATTTTTATAGGGACATACTATAATATCTAAGGGTGTTTAATGTACCACAAAACTCTATAACATGGGATCAAACATGTATTATCTTTGACTCCATTTTAAATTTCATTGAAATTTTGTACGACTATTTAACTCATGCCCAAATGGCAGTCAGTGACCAATCACATTTCAATGAATTTTGATTTACAACCAATCAGTCATTTTTCACGTCAATTTTTGTCACTCTCACCCCCAACAAGTGGCTCCCAGATTGTATATATAATGCATGAACGTAACCAGATTCTGCTTGCGAGATATAACAGAAAAACATTTGTAGCAATTGATTATACCATAAAAGGAAGAAACCACTGTTTGCACTTTCTTAAACTATTATTTCCCAGGAATTTACATTCCAGAAAAATATAATTGACACATTTACATCATAGGACATCAGAAATTTTAAATTAATAACCTGTAATGATGTGTTTCATTTTTTCTCCACTAGGGTGCATTCTTACAATATTGTGATTCTATTTGCCAATAAATATGATCTGGTTGCAGTGATGAAAAATGAAACATAACGTTTCTCATTTGTTTTCAAACATTGCCATTTACATTAAATATATAAATATTTTAAAATAACTATATTTAAGTAATGATTTGTGAGTAAACAGCTTAATTTTATTCGTTAAATAGTCCTAACAAATGCCACTCTCGATTTCCAAATTCTCTAGATAAATTGGAAATCACTCGTGGCTTTACTTACAATAAAATACCTCATATAGTGTTCCTTCCTATTAATGTTGTAATTAACATTTGCTTAATCATTATATGAAAGGCAGCTTTTTTTTTGTACACCCCAGAAATTTGTTTTCAAATTTATTTTAGTTTGTAGAAACTATTAATTTGTTGAAACTCATGAAGAAGAGGGAGAAATTATGAGTTATTATTACTGCCTACACAAAAAGAAAATTTATTTTAAATTAGCAATTTTTTAAAATACAATAGGAAGTAACATTAAGAGGTTTGCTTAATAATTAAGATATTTGGTCTGTGTATTCTTACCTCTTATGGTTGTTTTTGTTGAACATATGTTTCAAGGCTAGTTAGCCCCATCTTCAGCTGAGTCTGTAATAGCTGAAGATGGGGCTAACTAGCCTTGAAACATATGTTCAACAAAAAACCATAAGAGGTAAGAATACACAGACCAAATAACTTAATTATTAGCAATATAATGTTTGTTATATGCAGTTTCAATTTAAATTACTGAATATTCATTATTAAATTATACGAGGTAATACATTTACTTCAATTGATGCCAATCCTCAACAACTCAGAAAAATATATTTTCAGAAATTAAATTAATAGGTCTTATGATGTAGTATTTATAATAATATCATTATTAGTTACTTGTCCACCACTGTGGTCACGAGGTAGCGTGCTGCTTTGCCACGCAGCAGGCCCAGGTTCGATTCCCAGTCAGGACAGGCTCCTGGGTGAGGTTTTTTCGGGGTTTTTCCTCACCTGTAAGACAAATGTCAGGAAGCTTAGGGCCCAACGGTCCCCGAAAATCATCTGGCCATCATTATCATCCTTATCATTATCATCATCATCCTTCGCCGGTGTGGAAAGCAACGGGAAGCTACCACATCTATAATTCCCTAGTAAAGCTGCAGAGCATAGCATGGAAATGCTATGATTGCAGTAAAAGACTTGCCCTCGGGCAGAATCATTATGGATGGATTTGTTATTTGCCATCATTATTTTTTAATTATATCATTTGAACCAAACTCACACATACATGTTACTGAAAGTAATTTGGATATACTATAATCTTTATTATTCTGAATCAAGGAAGAATATTGTGAACCAGGATCTTCAAAACTAAGATCATCAATAAAAAAACACATGTGAGAAAAACAGCAGCGAGAAGATTCAAAATTAAAAATGTAAAATTAGTACCTGAGAATATCAGCTATAATGGCTGGAGGACCCGACATGCTAACCACATGACACCCTTACACTGGCTAGATGATCATCTACCTCTATAATTAACACATGTGCTTGTGAGGCCAGCAGCCGGCTGGTAGGCCAAGTGCCTTCTAGGCCTGTCACACTTGGAGGTTTTGGATAAAACAGTCATCCTCAACTAAAATAAAGTTCTGTTAGAAAGCTTTGTCAAGAAGTTAAAATATAAAGGCCTTTCAAAACAATGTTTTATCTTCTGCATTTCAACTGGTACTAATGTTATTGTATAAGTTGTACAACAGATTCAGGTCTGAGGCGTGTTCTTGTTGAGCAAGTTTGTATTCTCAGCTTCTTTTAAGATGTCTATGACTTCTAGGATGATAATCTTGTTATTATCTCTGTGTAATATTGACAACAACAAGATTAGAATCCTAGAAGATATAGAAATCTTAAAAGAAGCTGAGAATACAGACTTTCTCAATGAGAACACGCCCACAGACCTCAATCCGTTATCAACTTATACAACAATATTAGTACTAGTTGAAATGCAGAAGATGAAACATTGTTTTGAAATACCCTCTTATTTTAACTACTTGATGAAGCTTTATAACAGAACATTATTTTAGTTGAGGATGACTGTTTTATCAGGTACTAATTTTACATTGAACTTTTATAGGAATAAATCACTATGAGGTTTAATTTAAGATAAATTAAAATGTTTCGTACCTCTCCTCATAATTAATTAAGTAGATCGCAATTTCAGTGTCTTGCCCAATCATATCCTAAGTACACTTAAGTGTATATAAGTACACTTATGTGTATATTAGTACACTTATGTGTATGTAAGTACACTAATGCATACATAAGTACACTTAAGTGTATGTAAGTACACTTACGACACTTATGTGTATATAAGTACACTTATTTGTATATAAGTACACTTATGTGTATATAAGTACACTTATGTGTATTTAAGTACACTTATGTGTATTTAAGTACACTTATGTGTATATAAGTACACTTATGTGTATATAAGTACACTTATGTGTATATAAGTACACTTATGTGTATATAAGTGTACTGAGCATGGGGTTTGCAAGACCCTGAAATCACGATCTACTTAGAAGATTAATTTTGAGGAGAGGTATGAAACATTTTAATTTATACTAATTTTATATTTTTAATTTTTTATTACATAACCTCAATGGTGCTTTAAAATGAATTTTAAAAGTCCATCCATCCATCCATCCATCCATCCATAGTAATTCTGCCCAAAGGCAGGTCCTTCGCTGCAATCATAGCATTTTCATTCTATAGTGGAATGCAGGCTTTCACGGCCGGTAATCGAGTCTACGACAGGGAAACAACAGCTTCTAGCGCTCGCCACTGAAGGTGCCCTCCGCAGTTGAGGGAGAAACGTCTGGAAGAAACGCCAGTTATAGACCACGGCCACATAGCCCGGAATCTTTTACTACCATTTTCATTCTATGCTTGCAGCTTTACTAGGAAATTGTAGGTATGGTAGCTTCCTGTTGCTTTCCACACTGGTGAAGGATGATGATGATAATGGTGATGGCGATATGATTTCAGGGACCGTTTGGGCCTTAAAGTTTTCCTGACATTTGTCTTACAGGTGAGGAAAAACCTCAATAAAATCCTCATCCAGAAAAACTGCCCCAACAGGGGATCGAACCCGGGCCTACTGCATGAAAAGGCAGCATGCTACCTCGAGACTATAGCGGTGGACAATTTTAAAAGTAAAGATTCAAAATGTAAATGTGTACAGAAGATTATTAAAAGAAAATCCTCAAAGAGCTGTGCAAGATATAGTAAATTAAATGGCTTTATCCATTGGAGTAGCAGTAAATACCGTGTTATTAATCTTAGATCCAATTCATCAGAAAGTGATTAAAGGTATGTTTTACTATAACGTTCACATTAATTTTCCGGGAGATCACAGCCTAAAAAAAACAGCATCTTGTGAATTCTGCTTTTTTTCATTTACCGGTACTTTTAACTCTTTACTTCCGCTCCATACATACTGTGGGTTTAGTACACCATTAGTTATGTAGATAGAAAATAACACTATGAGGTTTATTTTAATATTGCTTAATTGTTTCTACACTCACCTCATACTTCTTAACTCCCATGCAGACTCGAGTTTCGTCACTTCATTTGTGACATTCTCCATGCTGTTGTGAACGTAATACAGCATTGAGAATGTCACAAATGAAGTGACGAAACTCGAGTCTGCATGGGAGTTAAGAAGTATGAGGTGAGTGAAGAAACAATTAAACAATATTAGTATACCATACTAAATTCTGCAATGTAGAGACTTTTTCCTTTGTAAATTAGTGTTAAATTTTCATTCATAATTACTGACATTTGGATAAATGGACTAACTATATTAGGTTTCCAAATTAAACTCCTCAGTTAGATGACTTTGTGAAGGGAATAAGAAAAATTACACCTTATTTATGATATAAAATGTCAAATTTGGGAACACCTTATGTTTATTCCTGAGTTGTATTGGACACTTCAAGAAGGTCAGTAGTTTGCTGCAGGTCTCCACCAGAAGGCATTGCCTCAGGTGGGGAAATAACAACAATTCTGTTACAAAACAAAATGCAACAATATAGATAGTGCCAGTGAGTTATTTAGATCTATAACAATGTCTTAATATCCTTCCACTGATTATATTAACATGCTTATGTGGGAGCTAACAGAAAAGAAAAAAAGAGGTAAATAAATAGTAGTAAATAACTTGATTTGTTAAAATGTACATAATTTAATTTCATATGCATTTGATGCGTTACTGAGTAGTACTAAGAAATTGGGACTGGAAGTATATATCAATAAAACAAAATATATGTTCACACATAGAAATACATTATATAATGGAAATGGACAGCTAATGACAAATAAGGGAAATTTTGAGGAAGTGGTTGAATTCAAATACCTAGGAACAATAATCACAAATATGAATGAGATGCACAAAGAAATTAAACATAGGCTCAATTCTGGAAATACGTGCTATTATGCATTTACAGGGACTCTTGACATCCCAACTCTTTTCAAAAAACTTTAAACTAAAAATATATAAAACTATTATTCTACCAGTTATATTATATGGAAGTGGAACATGGGCTCTTACTTTAAGGGAGGAAAGGATATTATGAGTATCTGAGAATAAAGTTCTTAGGAAAATTTGTGGACTAAAAGAGAGATGAACAGACAGGTGAATGGAGAAAACTACATAACAGTGAACTACATGGTCTTTACAGGAAGTCAGATATAATAAGAACAATTAAGTATTGTACACTGCAATGGGCAGGACATGTGGCACAAATGGGGAATGAAAGACATGCATGGAAGCTTCTTGTAGGAAAACCAGAGGGAAGACTTCCAGTTGGTAGACCAAGAATAAGGTGGGAGAATAACATTAACAATGATTTGAGGGAAGTCGATTATACAGGGAATGATTGGAAAACATTAGCTCAGGGTTGGGATATATGGAGAGCTTATGTGCTCATGGCCATGAACCTATGGGTTCGATAGTGCCAGTGAGTAAGTAAGTAAGGGGACTCTATGTCAGGAGGAATCCACCTACATTAATCACTGCTCAAACAGAAAAGCCAACTTATCCTTATGGTACATCAGATTATACAATAAACTGTAAACTAATCAGGTGTATTAAATTAATATTAAGAAGTTAAAGCTGTTACTATAATAGAAATAAGTATATTAAAGTACACAACTAAATTATTGTAATCAAATGGTAAAGAGAAAAATTTATGCCTGAACCAGGAATCGAACCCCGAACCTTCAGCTTTCCGTGCTGATGCTCTTAACCATTGAGCTAATTCAGGCTTCCTTCCCATCCAAGCATAAATCCTTCCTTTACCTAACTGTCTTGGTCCCACATTCAAATGCAATGAATCATCATTCACAAATACACAATGAATGAATTCTAGTATTTGTGAATGATGATTCATTGCATTGAATGTGGGACCAAGACGTAAGGTAAAGGAAGGATTTAATGCTTGGATGGGAAGGAAGCCTGAATTAGCTCAATGGTTAAGAGCATCAGCACAGAAAGCTGAAGGTTCGGGGTTCGATTTCCGGTTCAGGCATACATTTTTCTCTTTACCATTTGATTACAATAATCAGGTGTATACTAAGTACCCCATTTTCTCACCCAATTAAATGAGTATAGGTGGACTTGTGGCATAGTACAGCCTAAAGTAATAGTCACGAAGTTACATAGATGCAAGGATTCATGATTCTAGGGAGGAGGTAGGATAGGTAGGGTGCCTAGTCCATTGGAAGTAATACTTTACTTTTGAAACTGGTATAGTGAAGACATGCAACTTTTTGACAGTTGGAATTTGACTGAAGATGGAAGTAATACTATACTTCTGAAACTGGTATTGTGAAGACACGCAACTTTATGAGGTGAGATGTTAAATCATTTTATCCAACTCATTCATTAATGTAAATACCTCATAGTGTTTCCTCCCACTGTAACTTTAATTAAAGGAAAATAATTACTTACGATTCAATTTTGTCTTCATCTGCAGGTGGTGGATCATGTTCGATGGCAATGATACCTTTGCCCCTATTTGTGGAACGTTTCCTTCTACGAGTTTTTCTTACACTTGCAAAGTCAATTATGTCCTGTAAACCAATCAATGCATTGTAAAGTTTAAAAACCTGTACAACTAAATAAAGTTTTTGGCACTAGAAACTATACACACAAGTACTCTTCTGAAAACTGGACACATCTATACAGATGGATCTCTCTTAGATGAGAGTGGAGCAGGGGCAGATGGAACATGACAATTATTCTACTTTTATAAACACGCTGGAAGAAATGTTACTAATTTTGACGGTGAAATTGAACTATTAATCTCTATGGGTACATAATAAATTTCAAAATATATTTGAGAAGTTTAATATTAAATTAGCACCAAAAAATAACTACAGTTTAAATAAACTAATAAAAACCAACAAAAATGAAAAAACTGATAAAAATAAAAAGTCAGGAATATATCAAATTGAATGCATGGGTTGTGAAAAGATATATATAGGGAAAACAAAAAGAAACCTAAAAATTAGAACCAAAGAACACATAAGAAATATTAAAAATGGAGAAATTGAAAAATCTGCAGTTGCTGCTCATGTTTGGTCTGAAAAACATAATATAAATTCAGACACTAAATTATTAAAACAGTTAGAAAATACAAAAGAGCTGACTATTTGGGAAAAAATTTATATTCAGAAGAACAGAAACAGAGTTATGAATTTTGATATTCCGATGGAGGGTGACCTTGTTTGGAGGTTCTTTGGCCAACCACAGGATGGAGCTGACATCGACATCCAGGTGGTGCAACATAATGCAACATAAATAAAACCAGTCTGGGAAAGCTGACGATAAAACAGAATTGTTTTGAAACATGTCCAAGAACAAATCAACATTAATATTGAGGTAAGATGTCCAGACCAAAAATAATATAATATTAATCTCTCGCTTAAAAACATTTTTAATTGGCTACAACATTGCAAAAATATTGTCATTCTATCAGATTCTACAGCTGCGATTCAGGCCATAGCATTAACCAAGTATCCAAAAATGGGAAAAATATTAGAAATACAAAACATGATTCAGACTATTGAGAAACTTCGTAAACATATAGTCTTACAATGGATTCCAGCCAATAGTGGAATACAAGGGAACGAAAAAGCTGTAACAAATGCATTTTCTTATGAATCAATTAAAAAAATTATAAGGAAAAAATTTAATGTAATTACAATTCCAATTTAATTGAAAAAGTCGGAAACAGAAATATAAAAATACTGTTAGAAAATCCATCTTTTTACATAGAAGATCTGAGACTCAGCCTACCATCTACCGGAGCCAGCAACAAGCTACTAGAACGGAGAAGAATGAAAAGAGCGGAGATAGATATCAACTTCTATGGGACGACTGCAATGATCGATCACAACTGGGCCAAGGAGAATCAGGAGCAGAGACACACCATTACAAGACTAGCCATTCATGGCTTCCACCACAAATTATGCAAGAACAAGACATTCCACACCCCGAATGACCAATGTGTGTGTGAATTGTGCGGACAGAGATGTAACCAATATATCACCGAGTGCCGTGAAAGAACAAAATCGATCTCCCAATATAGCAAAGAATAATACCCATTCGGGTGAACCTTCCATATTTATTAAAATCCAACTATAATTCCAGAACTACCACGAAAATCTGCAGTTGCTATAGTTAGGCTTACTACAGGACATGACTGCTTAGGAAAACATCTTCATAGAATTGGTGTATTAATATTTAATTTTAGGAAGTTACATTTTGAGGTTATTTTAATTATATTATTTTTGGTCTGGACATCTTACCTCAATATTAATGTTGATTTTTGGTCTGGACATCTTACCTCAATATTAATGTTGATTTGTTCTTGAAAGAACAAATCAACATTAATATTGAGGTAAGATGTCCAGACCAAAAATAATATAATTGGTGTATTAATGTCTGCTGAGTATATATTGTGTTCTCAAGGTGTGGAAGTGGACAGAGAACATTTAACAAACTGTGTAGCTCTTCAAAATTATCAAGATGTGACATCCAAATATTGTTAACACCAGAGCATTAGCTACATACATACAATTGAATAAGAATGAGATTAAAATATATGAATATAATAGCACTAACAATAATAATAATAATAATAATAATAATAAAATTATAAAATGTAATGTAAACATATCAAAAAGAAACTAAAGTTAACATTTTTAAAACAATAGTTAGAAGTATTATGACTTATGGTTAAGAGATTTGGACTCTAAATTATCGGATGAAAAGAAAATTAATGGTAGCAGAAATGAACTATTGGAGAAGATCTGTTAGGATATCAAGGAGAGAGAAAATTAGAAATGTAGTTATAAAAGAGTCCCGTGCCGTAGCTGAGCGGTTAAGGTAGGAAGCCTTGGCGCAGAGCTACGGGACTTGCACTGGTTCGAGTCTCCATGGGGGAAGAAATTTTCTCATGGTATTTCGGCCAGTATGGGACCGGTGCCCACCCAGCATCGTGAGGCAATTGGGTAGCTACAGTAAGTAGCGGCTCCAGGTTGAGGAACCAGCTATACATGCTAACCACATGTCACCCCTACACTGGCTGTTGATCATCTACCTCTGTGATTGACACATGTGGATGTGAAGGGCCAGCAGCCGGCTGGTAAAAGGGCAACCGCTGAAAAGTGGAAAGACCCTCAATCGGAGTTATAAAAGAGAATATGACTGTATAAAACTCAATTTTAGAATTTATCCAAGAAAAGTAACTAAAATGGTAGAGGCATATTAGGCAAATGGAGGACAAAAGATTACCGAAGAAAATAATGGAATGGACACCATCAGGAAGTAGAAGGAAAGGATGACCAAATCTTACGTGGATCTAAGGGATTAGAGAAAGTTTGAAGGACTGGGAAATAGAGGAAGAAATGTGTTATAATAGAGATGAATGGAGGAAAATTACAAAGCAAAATTGAAGACAAATCATTGGTGCCAGAAAAATGTATAACATTATTAAAATCAGATATATATAAAGATGTAATGAATCAAATTGTCCAATCCATGAAAACCTATTAAGATGATGATGAATGAAGTGATTGACGATTGTAAAAGATCCTTAAGACTAAAAAAAGAGGCCTCTAAGCAAAATTTACTGACCTTTTTTATCCTAGTAATACCTTAGTCGACGATTTTATTATTAATTTAACACTTCTCATTGAAGGATAAATCATATTTGAAGAGAAAAATTTTTGCCTAGACCGAGGCTCGAACCCGGGACTTCTTAACTAAGAAGCCGCCATTTGCAAAGATAGAAGCTATGGTTTCAAGCATTTGGCACGAGGGAATTACAACGTATATAAGAGAAAAATTTGCATCTAGATCACAACTTGCTTCGGTAGCTCAGTTGGTAGAGCACTTGGCCCGGAAAGCCAAGGGTCTCAGGTTCGAGTCTCGGTCTAGGCGAACATTTTTCTCTTCAAATATTAAATACCTTAGTTGCCTACCAGATGTCTCTTGGGTCGGTATGTTGTCCGCATACCATTCATGACATCTTTGGGAAATAAGTGTAACTAAATTAACTTGGTCTAGTAACTCCTAACAAAGGAGAGGTTAAGGTTCGACAGTGAGTTGTTATGCCTTTGTAGACGTAGGTAATTAGAAATTAAAGAAAAATAATAAAAAGTACAGTTGGTTGGTAGCTAATGCTCTTGTAATTGGAGGATCTCCATTTTCCTTCTGGTTTCCCAGTAACGTCTAAGTAGTAGCAATGACAGTTCTCCAGTTGTCTTTGTAAGAGCATTACAGTGGAGTAGATGGTCTCTTTAATAGTGAGTGGAGAACTTATTTTTTAACGACTCATCTCATACATTTTTAAATTTCTTTGATACTGACAGTTTCAGACAACATCTTGTCCCTCTTCAATCTTGACTTCATGAAGACGGACAAGATGTTGTCTGAAACTGTCGGTATCAAAGAAATTTTAAAATGTATGAGGTGAGTCATTAAAAAATAAGTTCTCCACTCACTATTAATGATATAACCTCATAATGTTTACTTTCCAACATTAATTCAAATATAGATGGTCTCTATTTAAATTAATATTGGAAATCAATACTAGTAAAATTCATATCAAATTCCGTTGAGGTGAAGTCATATGATGAAAGTTAAAAATTAAATTAATTTTATATACAATATATTAATTTAATATACAATATATTAACAAAGTTGAGGACGACGGCACCTACCAACAGGTACAATTTAATTTTTTAACTTTCATCATATAATATTGGGAAGTACATTATGAGGTTATATCATTAATAGTGAATAGAGAACATATTTTTAATGACTCACCTCATATAATTTCAAATTTCTTTGATACCATTGGTTTCAGACAATATCTTATCCCTCTTCAGTCATGGCTGTAATTATTTGGGTTATAATTTATCATTTCAAGATGAAGCTGATATAGCAAAGAAAATCACAAATTTCACAAAAACAATGGGGATAATTAATAGTATTATGAAACGATCTTTAGTACAAAAGAACACAACATTTTAGCTTCATAAGGTTCTAGCAAGACCAGTATTAAGATATAGCATGGACAATAAGAAGAGATGAATGCCAAATAATAGCAAATGGGATGTGATTTATGTGCCATATAGCAGGCTATACAAAATGGGGCCATAAAAGAAAAGGACCCATTCTCCATCATACACAAAACTACCAGAACAGGAAAGCCCATCTTCAATGAATCCATCTCACAAAATTCCAAAAGCTATGCTTCATTATTGCCCCCAAGGCAAAAATCGCTGGGATATCCAAAAAAAGCTGGATGAATTCCTCTTTGAGACCATAATAGGCCACATTGCCTAATTCTTGCATGGATGATGATGATGATTATTAATTTTTCTCCTCTGGTCATATTTTGGAGACAATCATCCTTTGTCTGGATTCCCATTGTTGTGTTGTAAATTTCTTTCCCTCTAGTGGTGGGTGAAAAACCTCTTGATAAAACCCTTCTCCACAGGAATTAAAAAAATTATTAACTTGTCCCTTTTCTTCTGGATGTCAAGTTTTTCCCCATATGTGAGTTGTGTGTTTTTTTTAACAGTTCTGCCTTTTCTTTAATTCTATGATTTTCCATCCAAACATGAGAGGCTACAGCAGATTTTTTTCTAATTGCATATTTTATATTTCTAAGGTGTTCATCGAATGTTCAGATTTCTTTTCGATTTTCCTATGTAAATTTTTTCACATTCCCATCAATTGATCTGATAAATTTCTTATCTTTTTATCTTCAACTCCTTTGTCAGTTTTGTTTTTGTTAATACATTTGCTCAGACTAAAGTTATTTTTTGGTGCAAATCTGATATTTTCAATTAATATTATATTTTATATTTGTAGAGAAAAATATATGCTCAGACTGAGGTTTGAACCAAGACCTTCTACTTTATATGCAAATGCTCTACCAATTGAGCTACCTGAAACACTCCAATTTAAACATAAATTTTTCTCTTATACATTGTTTATTCCCAAGTGCCAAATACTACGAACCGTTGCTCGATCATGCAAATGACGGTTTCTTTATTAAGAAGGCCTTTATTGAGAATTTTACATTCAATTATAAAGCCAGTATGGCCTCTTTCAATGTTTTTATTTATTTATTTATTTATTTATTTATTAACAGGTTTATAATGTAATAAAACATCTTCCTGTGCCCAAAGTTTATGTTTTTATTATTCATTTAATATATCTCAATGAAAGATAAATTATATTTGAAAAGAAAAATACAGCTCAGACTGGGGTTTGAACCTAGGACCTTTCACTTTCTATGCAAATGCTCTACCAATTGAACTACCTGAACACTCTAATCTAAATGCAAATTCTTCTCTTATACATTGTTAATTCCTGAGTGAATTAGATTGGAATGTTCAGGTAGCTCAGTTGGTAGAGCATTCGCAGAATGACTAAGAAATTAAGAACAGTAGTATATTCAAAGTTAAAATTGGGAAACACATTATGAGGTTCTTAATTAATAAATTAATGAGTCATTTTAACATCTTACCTCATATTTCATGTTTTATCAAACACGGTAACTATAGTTTTCAAATGATCTTGTCATTCATTTTCAACCGCCATTATGACTACTGGATATTCGTTGGAATCTCCCTCGTTATAGATATAGGCAACGTTATAGAGGGAGATTCCAACCAATATCCGGTAGTCATAATGGCAGTTGAAAATGAATGACAAGATCATTTGAAAACTATAGTTACTGTGTTTGATAAAACATGAAATATGAGGTAAGATGTTAAAATGACTCATTAATTTATTAAACAGTAGTATAGCTGGAAAAACAAGGAATTTTTTTTTTTATTTGAAGAGAAAAATATACACCTGATTTGACCCGATGTTTCTAGGAAAGGAATAGATAATTACGGGTTACACCAGATGGGATCGGAAAAGGAACACCGATATCTTAAAAGAATTGAAGACTATGCCAATTTTGGAATGTATTAATCAGTACCAACTAAATTGGAAACACCATCTAGAAAGAATGAGTTCAAATCGGATCCCCAAAGCTGTTTATAATTATATACCAAGAGGACGAAGATCACTGGGCCGTCCTATGAAACGCTGGAGGGAAAATTTTCTATAGGATCATAACAGGCCTTGGCCTAATACTTGGAAGGAAGAAGAAGAAGAAGAAGAATTAAACAATTATTTTGAACAGCTGCTAGTGTTATAACAAAAAAATTAAAACATTACAACTTGTTAGAAATATTCTTAGAATGTAGAAGAAAAGAAAAATGCAACAAGATTTGAATTTGAATTGAAAGTATTAGAAAAAAAAGGATGTACCAAGAAGAAGAACAATTTGAAGAAGAAAAGGAAAGCAGGAGAGAAGAAAGAGAAGCAGAGAATAGAGAAGAAAAAGGACATTTAGATTTTCTATTCTGAATATAGCATTGAACTAAATATATGAACACACATAGAAATACATTATATAATGGAAATGGACAGCTAATGACAAATGATAGAAATTTTGAGGAAGTGGCTGAATTCAAATACCTGGGAACAATATTCACAAATAGGAATGAGATGCACAAAGATATTAAACATAGGCTCAATTCTGGAAATGCATGCTATTATGCATTACAGCAACTCTTGTTGTACCTACTCCTTTCAAAAAACATTAAACTAAAAATATATAAAACTATTATTCTAGCAGTTATGGATGCGAAACATGAACTCTTACTTAAAGGGAGGAAAGGAGATTACGAGTATTTGAGAATAAAGTTCTTAGGAAAATGTTTGGATGAAAGAGAGATGAACAGAGAGGGGAATGGAAAAGACTTCATAACAGTGAACTACGTGGTCTTTATAGGAAGCCAAACCACTTCACTAGCCTCTTCTGTAATTCTTTTGCCAAAGGTCCGCAGAAAATATTAATAATAAAAACATAAGAAAATTATAAGTTCATGTTTCTATCAGGATTTCTGAAAAACTTTAAAAAAGTTAAGTTTAATAAATCCAAGAATTGAACTGAGGACCATATAATTGTAAGGTCCAGTGCCATTAAATATTTAATGAACCTTAATAATAGGTACAATATTTTGTGTATGTCAGTCGATCTTTATAGGAAGCCAGATATAATAAGAACAGTTAAGTCTCGTAGACTGCGATGAGCAGGACATGTTGCACGTATGGGGAATGAAAGACTTGCATGGAAGCTGCTTGTAGGAAAAGCAGAGGGAAAACGCCCAGTTGGTAGACCAAGAATGAGGTGGTAGAATAACATTAACTATGATTTGAGGGAAGTAGATTATACAGGGAATGATTGGAAAGCATTAGCTCAGGATAGGGATGTATGGAGAGCTTATGTCCGCGTGGCCATGAACCTACGGGTTCGATAGTGCCAGTGAGTAAGTAAGTAAGTCAGTCGATGGCTCTAAATATACAAGTTGCTCGTAAATATCACTGCAGTATATCTGCAGTAGCTTATTGCATGTTGAGTGAGAACATGTTTAAAGTCATTATTACTGTTTAAAGCTTGTCAGTAACACATCCTACAAATTACTGCAGAATACAGTTTGGTTAAAACATTTATTAACATAGTTAAATGAATTAAAATTCTTTCAATGCCATTATTCAGCTAACTAACTAACTAAGCAACTAATTAACTAACTCACTGGCACTATCAAACCCATAGATTCATGGCCGCATGGACATAAGCTCTCCATACATCCCTATCCTGAGCTAATGTTTTCAAATCATCCCCTGGATAATCTACTTCCCTCAAATCATAGTTAATTTTATTCTCCCACCTCATTCTTGGTCTACCAACTGGGCATTTTCTCTCTGATTTTCTTACAAGAAGCTTTCATGCATGTCTTTTATTCCCCATTCATGCCACATGTCCCGCCCATTGCAGTCTATGAGGCTTAACTGTTCTTATCATATCTGGCTTCCTGTAAAGACTACATAGTTCATTGTTATGTAAGTCTTCTCCATTCACCTGTCTGTTCATCTCTCTTTGATCCAAAAAATTTCCTAAGAACTTTATTCTCAAATACTCGTAATCTCCTTTCCTCCCTTAAAGTAAGAGTTCATGTTTCGTATACATATAATATAACTGGTAGAATAATAGTTTTATATATTTTCAATTTGCATCCAGCGTTGTGGTCTTGAGGTAGCATGCTGTCTTGTCATGCAGCGGGCCCGGGTACGATCCCTGGTTGGGACAGTTTTTCTGGTTGAGGTATTTATCAGGGTTTTTCCTCACCTGTAAGACAAATGTCAAGAAAACTTTAAGGCCCAAATGGTCCCCGAAATAATATGGCCATCGCAATCATCATCATTCATATTCATCGTAGATTAAGCTTAGGATTAGGGACTCTCCTGGTGCACCAATGTCATCATCACCCATCATATCATTGGGCCAACGTAACCCTGCCTTCCAGGCGCCCCAACCTCAGAAATGGGTTACAAGTACGCCATGCCAGGAGAGAACACCAGGAATGTCGAAAGACAATCTGGGGCATTCACAAAAAAAATTCAATTTAACATTTTTTTAAAGGAGTTGGGACGTCAAGAGTCCCTGTAATTAAGTAATTAAAACATCTCAGAGTGTTACTTCCTAATAATAGTAATTAATGTTTATCACTTACATTATCTTTGAAATTTGGTGTTAAGCTGGTAGCTATGATAGGCTCCTTCTTCTTGCGAGGAGACAGAGGAGGGATTTTATGACGGCTGCTAGAATTGGAACTTATTCTCATAGGAGAAGGTCCTCTTGCTGCAGGAGATACACCTCTAGAACTAGAAGAAACTCCTCTAGGTGCTGGAGAGACACTTCTCTGGATGGGAGAAACTGACTTGGGCACAGGGGAAGTTCCTCTGCGTGCAGGTACAGGTGATACTCCTCGTCGTGGGCTACCTACAAATATATCAATTTCATAAATAAGTAAGGACCATTTTTTATAAAGCAGAAACAATTTAACATGAAATGAAAGTGGATTAACCCTTTAGGTGCTGTGAGCTGATTAGATCGGCTCTGATGCTTCTGTCCATTACCTGCCAGATAATAAACTGTTGTTGTGTTGTTGTTGTTTTCAAATGCTGGGCCTTGGCACTGAAGCCATTAGCATTCTTGTTCTCCAATATTTCTCTATGGTGGATCCAACAGGTAATACTTCACAGGTTTGTAGGTGTTCTTCATTCATTTCTTCATCTTTGTTGCATAGAGGACAATTTGGATTCGTGTAGATTCCTATTTTATATAAATGTTTGGCCAAATAGTCATGTTCTGTAAGCAGTCTAAATTATGCTACTGTAGTTTTACGTGGAATTTCTGAAATAATATCTGGCTTCTTTACTAATAATAATAAACTTAAACTATGTTCATATTAAGTTATGTGGTAGGAAATAACACTATGAGGTTTATTTTAATTTTGTTGAGTTGTTTTTTGACTCACCTCATACTTCTTAACTCCCTCACAGATCTAGATTCCATCACTGTATTTGTGACATTCTCAATGCTGTTCATGGTCACAACTGATGTCCAATGGTCGTCATTGAGAATGTCACAAATACAGTGACGAAATCTAGATCTGCGAGGGAGTTAAGAAGTATGAGGTGAGTCAAGAAACAACTCAACAAAATTATGTTCATATTATTCGTTTTTAAACATCTTATTGATGAACAAATTATATTTGAAAAGAAAAATATACGCCTAGACTGGGGTTTGAACCCAGGACCTTTGACTCTCTATGTCAATGCTGTATCCAAGTGAGCCTACATAACTCACTTGGATAGAGCATTGACACAGAGAGTCAAAAGTCCTGGGTTCAAACCCCAGTCTAGGCGTATATTTTTCTTTTCAAATATAAACTACTTGCAGAGGTCCTGGGTTCAAACCCCAGCCTAGGCGTACATTTTTCTTTTCAAATATAAACTTAAACTACTTGCAAAGCTGATCACATCGGCGGAGCGATTTAAATTTCTGACACAAGAGATTTTACCAGTGGCATGCAGAGGGTTACAACAGGATTTTTTTTTTCCATCAATTATGAATATACTTATTACCCCAGGAGTGCTGGGTTAGATGGGGATTCAATTCACATCACTGCTAAAATTGTTAAAAAAACCAAGAAAAATATCAAAACTTGAAGAAGCTCTAATGATAACTAAAACATATAAAATAGCTGAACATCTATACAGTATGTAGAACTGAAAACACAATCATATTTAATCTAATTTTTAATTTTGCATTTTACTACCTGATCCATTTAATGGTTCTAGAATTCTTCTCCCTCTCTTCTTTGAAGAAGATTTCTTGGGGATCCGAGGGGAATGTCTTCCTGAAGCAGGTTGTGGCCATGTTTGATTTAGTTGCTCTTGTCCTGTTCCCTCATTCCGACTGACGAGTGTAGAATGTGTTAATCTATTTGGGAGCAGGGAGAAACCTACAACATTAACAAATATGCAAACAATTATTTATAATTACTTATTTTAGGAATTCACACTATGAGGTATATTCATTTAGGTAGAATTTTTATCACTCACCTCATATTGTTCTTCTTATTTGACTATAAACTAGTTTTGAAACGAGTATCGTGAAGACTCACAACTTTGTGAGGTGAGATGTTAAAACATTTTCTCCAACTCATTTATTAATAATAAAATATTGTGATGTTTAAACAATACTGTTTGGAAAAATAAAAATTTAAGATTAGATACAAAAGTAAGAATATACAAATCTGTCATAAGATCAGTTTTAACATATGGCTGTGAATGCCGAACAGAAACTCAGAAAACAAAATTAATTAATGAAACAACCAAAATGAAAGTTTTAAGGAAAATCATAGGAAAATCGTTGAGAGAAAAAAATTTGCAGCTCTGTTATTAGAGAAGATATGTGAAATTGAACCTATAAACCTCTGGATAAATGATAGAAGACTAAATTTGAACAATCACATAGATAGAATGGAGAACAATAGATTAATGAAGAAAAATATGTGACTGGATACCTCAGCAGAAAAGGCCTTTAGGTAAACTACAACTACGATGGAAGGACGTCACCATACCCTGAATCTGAAATGAATGAACATGCAACAAGCTGCCAGCTTTCATGCGTAGAGGAAGAAGAAGAAATTCTCGGGGAAGTTGATTTGATTTGAGATTCATTGGTCCACCAACAGATGGAGGAAGCAGTGTTCCTGGATGACAGAACATCAGTCGTAAAATTACAGATGATGAAACTACCCAGGTTTTGAAACCTGGTCTAATTAGAATATGTGACATGAGATGAGGTGAACAGAAATTATTTTAAATTTTAAATTATACCTCATGTGATATTTCCTATAATAGTTCAAGATATATTAAATCAAATAATAAAGTATACAGTATTTTGGTGTGTAAAGAATTGTATATTACAGTTAATGAAATCCCCTTTGTGCACAATATATCATCTAATTGATCATCTTTATAGTTAATGCCTTGTACATTCTATGTGCTAAAAAGCAAAATATTTTTTTCTTCCAAGAATTGTCCTTTTTCATGCTTTGGTCATCACAAGTTTGATCCTTCCAGGAAATTCTCGTATAAGATTTGAAAGTATAATAATAGTCCCTTCGATTGGTTGCTGGCCAAAGGAAGGCATCTTATAGCCTCTGGTCAGCCTTTTCTGGAGAAGAAAAGAAAATAAAGGAAAGAAGAAATGGAAGAAAGGAAACACTCCCTAGCCCTCGGATTCCCTAACAGCGTCGGGGTCGAAAAAAAACAAGAGTTAAGAGGTTAGATAGTAGAGTTAAAAGAGTCTGGTATAAGTGGAAGAAAGGAAGAAATATCAGATCGGTTAAACATAAAAGTAAGGAGCAAAACACAAGTAAGTGGAAGCAATGTTTTGCTCAGCTTGGGCAACTTGTGGTCACCATCCACATATCCCCTACATGGGGACATCATCTTGAAAGAATGAGTTCAAATCAGATCCCCAAAGCTGTTTATAATTATATACCAAGAGGACGAAGATCTCTGGGCCGTCCTATAACACACTGGAGGGAAAATTTTCTATATGATCGTAACAGACCTTGGCCTAATACTTGGAAGGAAGAAGAAGAAGAATAGTATATATTTTTCATTCACAATAATAATGTTAGTACTGAAGCAAGAATTTTTATATAGCCTACTAGAATTTTTTTAAAGACTGAAACATAGCATAATGAGATGTAAGACTTCTGACTTTAGTCTTGGTTCCACATACAAGCAGTTCAATAATAATTATATACTATCTGCATTGCTAATTCGAGAAAAAAGTTTCTAGAAAAATTTTTGGGCCAAAAAGAGATGAACAAACAGGTGAATAGAGAAAACTACATAATAGTGAGCTATATGATATGTATAGTAATATAATGTACGGTTAAAAACTATAATATAGTTACCTTGTAGGTCCGTCTCCTCAACTTAAGTTCTTTTAAAACTCTGTAGGCCTTTCGGGACTAGTCCCATCATCAGCAGAATGCATTAGGTCCGTTCTTGTTGACCCTTGTTGAAGCACTGACTTGGTTGTGAGAATTTTGTACAGAGGATTGTGTGGATTAGGTGTGTATTCATTGAATTGTGAGAATTTTGTACAGAGGATTGTGTGGATTAGGTGTGTATTCATTGAATACACACCTAATCCACACAATCCTCTGTACAAAATTCTCACAACCAAGTCAGTGCTTCAACAAGGGTCAACAAGAATGGACCTAATGCATTCTGATGATGATGGGACTAGTCCCGAAAGGCCTACAGAGTTTTAGAAGAACTTAAGTTGAGGAGACGGACCTACAAGGTAACTATATTATAGTTTTTAACTGTACATTATATTACTGTGAACTAATACCTCAACGGAAAATCACCATGAATTTCACTAGTATCGATGATATGTATAGGAAGTCAGATATAATAAGTACAGTTAAGTTTCATAGACTGCGATGGACAGGACATGTGGCATAAATGGGGAATGAAAGAAGTGCATGGAAGCTTCTTGTAGGAAAACCAGAAGGAAAACATCCAGTTGGTAGACCAAGAATAAGGTAGGAGAATAACATTATTCATGATTTAAGGGAAGTATAGATTATACAGGGGATGATTGGAAAACATTGGCTCAGGATAGGGATGTATGGAGAGCTTATGTGCGTGTGGCAATGAACCTATGGGTTCAATAGAGCCAGTGAGTTGGTTAGTTAGCTATCCGTGTTGCAATCTTAACTTTTAGTACATAAAAATTCTTGTTCTAGTTACTACTGTGTGATATTTTTACCCTGGTTTAAATGACATCATTAATA
The DNA here is from genome assembly GCA_030220185.1 of Diploptera punctata. NCBI lineage: Eukaryota > Metazoa > Arthropoda > Insecta > Blattodea > Blaberidae > Diploptera > Diploptera punctata. Next base: position 1,267,490 of record JASPKZ010006477.1, on the reverse strand, counting down.
TTCAAGGAACTGAAATTATTCTGAAGAGTCTAGATTAAAGAAAGAAAATATCACAGAACTGAAAACAGTACACTATATTATTATTAAATACCTCTTATATTTTATAAAAACACCTATGCTTAAAAAAATATATATTAGAAATCAGATTTATATATAACAACATAATAAGGCTTTTGTTTTTAGCATTTTACATGCATCACAAAAACTAAACCGTTAAAAAAAACTTGCTATATTAAGTTTAATTTTAGATTTATATTTTATTTTAAAATCTTTCATTATTTGTGGGCTTTTATAATGTTATATTATTGATTATTATAAAAATAGTGTTTTGAGGTAAATCATGAATTATCAGTGGCGGAGCGTGGAATTTCGACAAGTGTTAGCCCCAGTTTTATGGATATAATATTCTGTATATTATATTATTTCTAATAAGTAAATTAACTTCTAAAAAGAACAACATGCAATGTTAGGAGTATCAAATATAATAAACTACTATAGGTATAGGGTTTAGAAAATGGAAGGAGGTAATTGGACATATTAATAGTTAATTAAATATATATCATCATCAACAATCACGAATTAAGCCCATGTGGCTTGTTCTTGTCTCATAGATTCTCATTCAAAAAGTTGAATCCATCTCTTTTTAATTAAATATATAAATGCATAATTTTAAAACACAGATATTCGTCTCCACGACCAGCTGGTTTCTAGAGCTTGTAAGTGTACTCTATCGTTGGTAGCCTCGGGGAGATACTAAGGGTGAGATCTCTTGTTTCATTTTACTGAATAAAGTAGCGGATATAGAACATATTAAGTCGTTTTTAAAATCATGTGATGTGATAATGAACACAGTAGAAATTTCAAAATTGTTTCTTAATTTCTCATCTATGGTGCAATAATTCAATATAATTAGGTCCTACTTCTTTTGTTAGATTCAGAGGTTACTAAATGACAGCTCTTGTTTGGCTAAGAAGCACAGAGCGTCTATTAGGCAGCTAACAATATTACTTATTTTAGGAATTCTCACTATGAGGTATATTCATTAAGGTAGAATTTTTTATCACTCACCTCATATTGTTCTTCTTATTTGACTATAAACTAGTTTCGGAACATAGTTTCTGTTCCATCCTCAGTATCATCACGACCATTGTTCTGTCGTCTTGAAGAGCTGTCCTTCGCCAATGGAAGGAGCGAAGGACAGCTCTTCAAGACGACAGAACAACGGTCGTGACGATACTGAGGATGGAACAGAAACTATGTTCCAAAACTAGTTTATAGTCAAATAAGAAGAACAATATGAGGTGAGTGATAAAAAATTCTACCTTAAGCTAACAATATACTTGTTTGCTTCAACGTTTTCGTTATGCTTATCCATATTAACTTAATTTTGATAGCCCGGCTTTGGGACTCTTCAATTGTAGTCTTTCCAAAATTATGTAGCACTATTTCACAGTTAACATGGGTTTCAACTAGTTCATGACATTTCTCAGAGCATGAAAACTATTTATATCAGAAACCCCCTTTGTTGTCCAAACATTTTTCTCCGTTGAAAATAGAAGGCAGGACTAACAGGGATCATGACTTCCTGCAGCCATATGTCATGTTCATAGCAATTTTCATGTTCTTTATTGAACGACACACTTTTGTTAAGTTATGTTGATAGGAAATAACACTATGAGGTTTCTTAATATTTGTTTATTTTTTCTTTCACTCACCTCATACTTCATAACTTCTCTCAGACCCGGGTTTCATCACGTCATTTGTGACATTCTCAATGCTGTGTCATGTTCACAACTGACGTCCAACGGACACAGCATTGAGAATGTCGCAAATGATGTGACGAACCCAGGTCTGAGAGAAGTTATGAAGTATGAGGTGAGTGAAAGAAAAAATAAACGACACACTTTTATTTTAGTTTGACTTAAAATGATATTTAAATAAGGAGTTGGTTTATAACTTTTTTCTTTTCTACAAAGCTTCAGTAGGAAAAGAGATGACTTAACAAGTCTTCAATAACTCAAGTACATTCCTCTCCCATGATAATATTTATTTAGTGGTTTAATTATTGTATTTGATGTGTTCAGAAGCACTATGTTTACAAAGGACTTACTTGGAGCAACTGAAACCTCGCTGTTAGCCGTTTCTAGAGTGCTAACAGGGCAGCTACAGAGTAGTATTGGATTCAGGTTGAAATGCAGCAGGATGTAGTCTACTACCGATGAGCTTGAATGTGCCTGCGCAACATACTCTCATAGTCATCTTCCATGTTAGCCTCGGGAAATCGGCTAACAGTATGGGAATTTAAAACGTTGAAGCACATGGTATTGTATTGGAATGCTACAGTAGATATGCAATGCATACTATATATATATATATATTTCTGAGTTACTGTTGGTTACAACATTTAGATTACTATCAATGCATTGTTGTATCTCGTTTCGGTATTATGTTTCATTTTAAGTAAAATATCGGAGTTTAATTCTTCTTCTTCTTCCTTTCAAGTATTAGGCCAAGGCCTGTTACGATCCTATAGAAAATTTTCCCTTATGGGAAATTCTCATATAAGACTTGAAAGCATAATAATAGTCCCTTCGATTGGTTGCTGGCCAAAGGAAGGCAAGACCAGTGATGGGGCTGCCATCTTATAGCCTCTGGTCAGGCTTTCTGGAGAAGAAAAGAAAATAAAGGAAAGAAGAAATGGAAGAAAGGAAGGACTCCCTAGCCCTCGGATGCCCTAATAGCGTCGGGGTCGAAAAAACAAGAGTTAACCAAGAGAGGTTAGATAGTAAAGTTAAAAGAGTGTAAAACACAAGTAAGTGGAAGAAATGTTTTGCACAGCTTGGGCACCTTGTGGTCGCCATCCACATATCCCCTAGATGAGGACCCCTGAGGGCGGAGTTTAATTCTAAATTTTGAAAGTGTTAGCTGGGCTAACATGGACGCTCTGCCACTGTAAATTATATTTTCATAATCTATTTAAACGAGTTCCTAAAAGGAAAGAAGAGAAAATAAAAGAAAACATTATTTTAGGAATTCACACTATGAGGTATATTCATTTAGGTAAAATTTTATCACTCACCTCATATTTGAAAAATATAAGGTGGGTGATAAAATTTGACCTAAAAGGAAAACATGTTTGAATCAAAGTGCCAAAATAAAAATAGAAATGATGTAATTTTTGTAAGTCTATCTTTAGGGATTAATGTATTGTTTAAAATCAGATTAAAGATATTTTAGGACTTGTAATCAATGGCAAAGAGAAAAACTTTTGCCTGTACCGGGAATCTAATCCCAAACCTTCAGCTTCCCAGTTCAGGCAAAAATGTTTGTATTTACCATTGATTACAATAGTTTAGTTGTGTACATTAATTTACTTATTTCAATCATACTAATAGCTTTAGCTCCTTAATAGTAATTAAATATTTTAGGATTTGTTATTATCTTTGTGATTAAATTAGTGATGATTCAAGAACTGATGAAATCAAAGTGAGTTATCAATTATATATTTATTTTTAATATGTTTTAACAACAATCTGCTGTAGTAAATTATTATTTGTGTCCGCTGGATTAATACAGAACAATAAAACATCTGAATGAAAAATGAGTTGCATAAACATTCACGATGATAATAGATAGCCTTAATAAATAAATTTGATCTGCCTTCATCTTACCTCATATTTCATTGTTTTTTTGTGAGACATTTTCAAAGCATCTCTACTTGTTGGAGTGAAGATGAAGCAGAGATGCTTTGAAACATATCGTACAAGAAACAACAAACAACACATGGTACAGACTCTGAAGATAAAACAGAGATGCTTTGAAACATGTTCTTACAAGAAACAACGATATATGAGGTAAGATGAAGGCAAAACAATGTTATTTATTAAGTAGAACCTCATTATGTTACTTCCTAATGTATTTTGATAATAAAAGATAGCCTTGTTTTGTCTTCAGAATTTATGTTAGCACTTACATCATCTACAGGCATAAGGTGATAAAGAGAGACGGATACAAGAGCCAGCAAGACAAGGGCTTAAGAAGAACACAACAGAAGTAGGGGATACATATCTATTCAGCTTTTCATAAATCCAAATCTACTGACAGATATCTACAAAAAATATAGGCCTATGTACAACTAATGTGATCATTTCTGATCATACTAAAAGAAAGATACTGCAAAGTGCAGGTTGAGATCTAGAATTTCTTTTCATGCCTCTTCTTTGACAAGTCAGAACAAAGAAGCCAGGCTAAGACTTGCTCAGATCCAATATGAATGACAACTCCATTAGTGGAAGGCTGTTCTCTATGCAGAAGAATGAAGATTTTGTTTAATGAACTAGAATGGTCAGGCATATGTATGGAAACATCCAGGTGAACATCTTGCTCCGACCACTGTTATTGAATGTGACCGATTTGGAGGTGGTTAGATATTGGTTTGGGTTGGCTTTACAGTAGTCTCGGACAGAGTTTATTGTCCCACAGTGCTAATATTTGCATTAATGACATTTTATCCTTCAATATTTTGCACCCTTTGCATAGGTATGGATCCTAATTTTCTCCCAATACAGGAATAATGCTAGATCTCATAACAAAAAAACTCCTGGCGCAACAGGCATAGAAGGCCCTTAGCCTACCAGCCGGCTGCTGGCATCACATCCACATGTGTCAATCACAGAGGTAGATGACCATCCAGCCAGTGTAGGGGTGACATGTGGTCAGCATGTCAGGTCCCCCAGCTGTTATAGCTGGTTTTCTCAACCTGGAACCGCTACTTATTGTAGCTACCCAAATGCATCACGATGCTGGGTGGGCACCGGTCCCATACTGGCCGAAATACCATGAGAAAATTTCTTCCCCGATGGAGACTCGAACCAGCACAAGTCCCTTAGCTCTGAGCCAAGGCTTCCTGCCTTAACCACTCGGCTATGGCGTGGGACACTAGATCTCATATAGCACAGAATATCAAAAATGCCCTGGAAGAATTTACAAATTCACTTAACTGAAGAGTGGATGAGAATTATATATATCTTAATAAAAGACTGGTGTGAAGCATATCACATATGTGTAATGGAATCAATCAAGCAAGGAGTATACACTTGGTATCAGTACCAAGCATTGAAATAACCTTGGTGACATTGATTAGTATACAATAGCTAACATCCAGCGTGCGTTGCTGAGCCTAAATAAATTAAATATTAAAGGTTATTTAAATTGTATGGTATACGCTGAGACGTACCAAACATAGTGGTTTGTCAGTTTATGATTTCAGGTAAATCTCCACTTCTAATTATCGGAATTCGCTCATGTTTGGATAATACCTACCTCGGTTTATTTTATTAGGATATACTGAGTTTCGTTGTGAAACATCGAAAATTGTGACCGCTAGAGCGATTTTTAAATTTGTACTTCAGGTCAACTCCTACACCTAATGGTTTTAGAGGGTCCAATTGTGAATCTAAACCATCCAGGGACCCACTCAAATACACACAAAAAATTTCATCAAAATCAGTCTAGTTGTATAGGCAGTTTTCAATTTCAGATTTCAAGTAAACCTAAATTCTAATTGTCACATTTCGCTCATTTTGGATAATACCTATCTCGGTTTATTTTAATAGGATATACTGAGTTTCGTTGTGAAACAGAAAAATGTGACCGCTAGAGCGATTTTTAAATTTTCACTTCAGGTGAACTCCTACACATAACGGTTTTAGAGGGTCCAATTGTGAATCTAAGCCATTGAGAGACCCACTCAAACATACAAATTTCATAAAAATTGTTCCAGTCGTTAAGGAGGAGTTCAGTGACAAACACACATACAGAAGAATTATATATATATATATAAATATAAAGATAATCTTGCATTTCCTTTTTATTTTCTGTATCAATCAATGATTTGATCATATTTTTAACCCTGAGATAGGAAAGTTTGTTTGAGAGTGACTACTTCGATTTTAAACAATACTTCAGTATTTAAAAGTTGTCTAACAAAAATTTTCACTATTTATTTAATTTATTTTTTTGGTACCGATACTTTGATTCAAACATAGTTACTCTAAAATATATATGCAGTCAATATACCCATTTCACCAATTAATGTTTTAAAATGGTCAACAAGTTTCTACAGCCAAGCTGTCATTCTCAAGACCAGATATTGAGAATGACAGCTTGGCTGTAGAAACTTGTTGACCATTTTAAAACATTAATTGGTGAAATGGGTATATTGACTGCATATATATTTTAATATTTTATCACCAAGAAGATCACTTGTGTATTAAATAGTTACTCTAAATTTCTTGAGCAGTGTAAATATTATTAAACTTTTATACCATAATCAGTTAGTATTTTTATTATAATTATTATTAATATTACTTTTATTTCAGGATATATGTCGAAGGTGATTAGTTTATTTTGCACACTGGTATAATATTGTCTTTATAATATTACTTACTGCCTTTTTCTACTGAGTCATTGTTTAAGTTTAAGACATCTGGTGGAGATTCTGTTCTTAAAATTTGAGGGCGTAAAGTACCTGAAAGCATAGTAAATTAGGCCCTCTTCATTAATTGGCATATTATTTACATCAATTTAATACATTTTACAATGTAATATTTACAATTTTTAAATGATATAAATATAATAATTTTATTATTGTGATATTGGTTTAGTAATATTAACGTAATAATAATAATAATAATAATAATAATAATAATAATAATAATAATAATAATAATAATAATAATAATAATAATAATAAATAATAATAAACACTAATACTAATACTAAATAATAATTTATTAATAAGCAGATTTGCAATGTAATAAAACATCTTCCTGTGCCCAAAGCCTAAATAATAATAATAATAATAATAATAATAAATAATAATAATTTATATATTTTATGATTGATTTTCTTATTTTTCCAAGCCCAGGAATTCTCTTTTTTCTCTCTCTATTCTTTGCTTTTCTGTATGCTAGAGTTAAGTTATTGAAGCCAGGTTTTTATTTGAGATATGCATCTTTTCTTGTCCTTTGATATTGTTTGTAACTCTATGTACTGTAAATAAGTTAATTACTGCATTTGCAGATGTAACATATTCTTCATAAATATCATTTATAACACCGAGCAACAAAAAAAGAAACTTTTTTTTGTCTCAGAAAGAAAAAAATATGTGATTCTGATAGTATTTTTTCTCCTGAATTCAAATATCATATCGGTTTTTCTCCATCACGCAAGGTTTGAAGATGATTCCATCATTTTAGCCGGGAACCAAGCATTTCAGACTGGTTTTTGGATAACTTTAAATCTTGTATGAGATTGTTAAGATCTTCTTGAGTCAATAAATAAGTCTCAGATGAACAGCTTTGTTCAAAAGTTGTTTCACACCAAAATCTGTTTCTTCTTCTTCCTTACTTCCATCAGAATCTGAACTCTCTTCATCTAATGTCACTCGTTCTGGAGGCTGTGGTCTTGGGCCCAACTTCTTCGCAGGGTGTGGTGTAACTGATCTCATTGCCGCTTGCCCGTCAGGGTACACCCACTGTCGTTGTTTGCTTTTTGCTACGTACTCCCTTTCATGTTTGGTTCTTTACAACAAACTAATGTATGTTAATCCGTTAATTCAAATTGAAATAAAAAAACTGTGGGTGATGGAGAAATTCCGAATACATATTTGAAAATACGATAAAAAACTGCATTAAGTACAACTTTTGGTACTCATGAGACAAAAATCAAGTTGACCAGTGTTATTAATAATAAAGTTAGATTTAACACTTCATCTCATAATTGAAGATTTATCGAAGACTAGATATACTTCTGTGTACCATCTTCAGCTCTATCTGTTTTCCTTTTCAACAGTTAGACAGACCTGAAGATGGTACACAGAAGTATCGAAACTAAGTCTTCAAGAAATCTATAATTATGAGGTGAAGTGTTTAATCTAACTCTATTATTATTTAAAATAAACCTAATAGTGTCACTTCCTTTAAAAATGAATGATAATTTATAGTAATAATAAAATAATTATAATATATAATTGTTTGATCCATTTTATTATTATTATTTCTCATAGTTGTGTGAATCAGAATTCCAAATTTACCAAAATCTGGTAAATTTATTTAATAAAAAACAGTTGACTAGATAAAAAAAGTTGTAGGTGATTAATTTGAATTTGACACAACTAGTTGAACTCTTTTTTTGCTTGTATCACTGATCTGTAGCATGTTGTAGTCATTGTCGTTATTATTATTATTATCATCATTATTATTGAAAGAAATAAGAACTGGAATAAGAACAAGAGGAATAGAGGACATGGAGTGGATGGATAGAGACGAGTGGAGAAGGAAAATAAAACTTTAGCCACAGAAAGATGCGTAAACATTAAAAATCTGTATAAATAAAAAATTATTATTGTCATTTAAAAATGTGTTTTCCCTATTTCGATTTTCTAACACATTAAACAATTTATACAATTATTTAAATTAATGTTACTGAATGAATAGGTGAATAGATGTAGATTAATGAATGACTAAAAAATTAATATAAATTAAGTTCTAATCATAGATTATAAGGAGAAAGGTTTGTGTATTTTTAATTGAAGTATTTTACTTAATTTCAACCTGGAAAAAAAAAATTAGAACAATCGGTATTACTTTAGTTTTATTTTGAACATTAAGTCCTTGGTTATGATTGATATTTTTACTGCACTGTATTCCTCTGGGTGATGGATGATTTTATTATTGATCTTCATTCAATGTGTTATATAGTGCATGGAAACAAAAAGAAAAAAAACAATTGCATGACCTTATACTCGACAAACAAATGTCTTTCATAATAGAATACTCTTCATAATGGAAATCTTATCATTATGGTACAATCAAACTCAATCGACCAGGATTAGATAAATAAATATTAAAATTACTTATGCCTATATCTGCAAGAAGATAAAAATGCCAAAAAGAATTATAACAATATTCCTATAGGCTAGGGTGTCCATTCGTCCCGTTTTTCCCGTGATAGTCCTGCTTTTTGGAAAATATCCTGCTGTCCCGAAAGTTTTCTTGTAAGTAAAGTGATCCCACAACAGGCCTCAGGAGGCCCTTGGGGTAGTAGAAGGTTAAGGCTCCCACTTTTTCTAGACAATCGACACTTTATGTCAGCCGGGTTGTCAGCCCTGCGTGACGGCCGCCTTTACCCCCAGAACAAGCGTCTGGTACTCATTTCCGTTAGAGGCTGAGTCGACCCCAGGGCCATAGTGCCGCCGGAAGGTTTGGGTCAGTTTAAAAATCCTGACCCCCAACGGGACTTGAACCCTCGACCTTCCGGCTTGTAGCGCAGTACCTTAACCACTACGCTACGGCGTGCCCCCGAAAGTTTTCTTGGGGACGCTCAAATGTCCCACTTTTGGAATGATGCTTTGTCAATGTATTTATGAATGGTGACTTTTGTTTTGTTCTTTACTATGTAATTATAAATGTGAACGTTAGAAAGCGCCAGTTGTATGACCACGATGCACTGTTTGGTCTATGAACTTTGTTTTTTATTCTCATATATTGGTAACTGGTACATTTTTCAAATTGTCAATCCTTGGTCAGTGCAGCCAATGTCGGAGATTTCCTGCTGATTCTGGTACTTTGGTGGTGGAGAAATACAATTTTAACTTGGATGAAAGATTTAGTTAGTGGATTTTTATACCCTTTGAAGCAATAAATAAATATTTTTAAACGTTAATAAACAATGACTTTAGAGGTTTTTGATTTGTGAATGGTTGACTCTAATAAATTGTATGTTCAATTTGTATAATTTGTTTCATATAATTTTTTAAACTTCCTGTTATATTTTGTTAATGTCCCATCTTTTTTTAAAATGTCCCAGGTTTTTCCTTTAATTTTTTATACATGTCCTCTTTTCCATTGAAAGTATTATGGACACCTTACTATAGACTTATACATGGGTAAAAAAGTAAACAGTCCTTAGGGGAACTTTGGGATAGTAGATTAGGTCTCCCATCTTTCTAGACAATTGGCACAAGATTTCAACCGAGTTGTCAGTTCTGTGTAACAGCAGCATATACCTCTAGAATACAGTCTGGTACTCATTTCTGTTAGAGGCTGAGTTGACTCAAGATTGTGATTTAGGCAAGTTTAAAAGTCCTCATGATTGGGAAATTTATCCGCAGCCTCCCAGGTTACAGCATTTGCCTTAACTAGGCTACAGAGTACCTTAATATTGAGTGGAGAACATATTTTTAATAACTCACCTCATACAATTTCAAATTTATTTGAGACAATTGGTTTCAAATTAATTTTTCATTCATCTTCAGTCATGAAACCAATGGTCTCAAATAAATTTGAAATTGTATGAGATGAGTTATTAAAAACATGTTCTTCACTCAATATTAATGATATAACCTCAAAATGTTTACTTCCCAACATTGATTTTAATTTAATGGGCAGAGTATCTCTTTATACAGAAGTAGTGTACTGATGTGAAATATGAGCAACTGATTATCACCTCTTTTATTTGTATAATTAATAACCAGTAGCTCATTAAAACAAAGATTAAAACAGTGGAATATTTTAAGTATTTGGGATCAATAATTCAAAATGATGGATCATTTGATTTAGACATCGAAAAAATAATAATAGAGAAAAAAAAGTTATTGGTATATAAATTCTATTTTATGGAGTAGGACTAAGTAATTAATATATAATACAATAGTGAAGAGTATTTTATTATATGCTGCGGAAACATGGACGTTGAAGCAAAAACAGAGAAATTGACTTTTTAAGAAGATCGGCAAGAATATCAAAATTGTACAAAATAAAAAATAATACAATAAGAGAAATTATGAATGTAGAAAAGGATATTTATTGTACAAGAAATTGAAGAAATCAAACTAAGATGGTATGGACATATAATGAGAAGAAGGGATACAGAAACAAACAAAGAAGTATTGAAATGCAACCTCCTGGAAAAGGAAACGTGGTATACCGAAGCCAACTTGGATAAAGGGAATTCAAGACAACATTTAAAAGAGAAATATGACAGAAGCAGACACACAAGATCGGGAAGTGTGGAAGAAAAAAATTGTATATCTTGGTTGAGGATACCTGTGTAAATAACAGAAACAATCATGAATAATAAAAATAAACAGTAGTGTTTGAGATTTTGTATTCGTAATCACATCCATGTACTGATCAACCTGACTGATGATTTTTGTGGTTATCCTCAGTTTTCAAGGCAAATGTCGAGTTGGAATTTCACTACCATTACCTATATCATCATAATTACCATCTCATAATTCATTCAACGAAATTAAAATAAATATAATTCTATAGAAAACATACGTTAAAAACGACATTATAAATAAAATAAGAAATGCGCATAACGTGCAAAGAAGAAAACAACATTTGGAACAATTATTAGGAACAACACTAATAAAATTCACAGAGAGCTTTAGTCACGTACAACACTACATTAGGACCAGCACCGAGAACATCAAGTAATGTAGCGAAGAAAGACCAGCTGAAGATGGAATAGAGATTCTGAAAGGCCTTCAGATACAAAAGCATACATATTTTAAAAGTTGAGGATGATCTAAGAAGGTACATTTTAACTTTATTTTATTTTATAACATTAGGAACACACAGCCTATAGCAGGGGTCACCAATTGGCAGACTGCGGTCCAGATCTAGACCCTGGGGCTTTGGTTTCCAGACCGATTAAATATTGAATGAATAAAAATTTTTAAACCCGGTGAAACCTTGAATAAAACCAGTTGTACTAAATTTCATGTCATGATAGTATTAATTTTCGCTCGGTTGACAATACTGCATATGGTTCAGCATGTATATCTATGGTGCACATAACCAACTTCCTTTTGTTTTCAATTACTTTATGTTATTCATTCTTGAAATTGTTCGTATTTTGTGGTTTGTGACAGAGGGTGTTTGGTGATGTTAAATATGGAAATTAAAAGAAGAAAAATAGATTCTGAAAATAGTTTTTTATCAGAATCAACTTTTTTATTTTGCTTTATGTTGCCATGTCAGTGCGGAGCTTTACCGGTTTGATTGATATGTAACCAAACCATTGAATTAATAAAGAGTTCAAATTTAAAAAGACAGATTGTTACATCTAAAAATGTCACTATTCACACTGAATGATGTATGATTAAACAGTTTATCATCAACTTATTAATAGTTTAGAATTAATAACTATGTATTATTGTGCTGTATCCTTTTAGTATTACATGGTAGTTTTGTTTAATTTGAGCAATTCATACCCATAATGCTGTGGTCTCGAGGTAGCATGCTGCCTTCACGCAGTGAGCCCGGGTTCGATCCCCGGTCGGGGCAGTTTTTCTGGGTGAGGTTTTTATTGGGGTTTTTCCTCACCTGTAAGACAAATGTCAGGAAAACTTTAAGGCCCAAACGGTCTCCGAAATCATATGGCCATCATCATCATCCTTTATCGGTGTGGAAAGCAATGGGAAGCTAGCACACCTACAATTCCCTAGTAAAGCTGCAAGCATAGCATGAAAGTGCTATGATTGCAGTGAAGGACCTGCCTTCGGGCAGAATTACTATGAATGAAATGAATATAATTTAAATAATTTTTCATAGTATGAATTATTTAATAAAAGATTAGTATTTTTAAACAATAGTTGTTCAGGACATTGACTTAATTTCCTACTTTGAAAATGAACCTCCATGAAATCTAATTGGTGACCCCTGGCCTATAGGATTCAAATAAAGATTACAGATGCAATATAATACAGAAGTCAGAGGATGATTTACAAACAGCCACTTACATGTTGAATCAATTAGGAACCTATTATAATCTTAAAGTCTCAATTTCAAAAACCAAAGTTATGGCTTTTCAGGGCAAACTGCCAGTCAGAGCAAAAATAGTAGTCAATAATGAAATAATAGAACAGATAGCACACTTTAACTATCTTGGTTCAGATATAACATACAACTATTATTGGGATGTACATAATAAATTAAACCGATATCAAATTATGTGCGGCACCATAAGAAGAATCCTCCGAAAGACTCGAAGATGAACTCAGCTCAGGTTTTATAAAATTATGGCTGTTCCTGTTCTTTTATATGCATCTGAATTTTGGGTACTTAGAAAAAAAGATATCTCACACATTCAAGCCACTGAAATTAAATTTTTAAGATCTGTAAAAAGATGTACACGCATGGATAGATTACATAATGAATCAATAAGAAATAAACTGGAGATATTTTCAATACTCGATAAACTAGAAGAGCACAAATACCAATGGAAAGAACATTTAGACAGAATGGACAATACAAGATTACCCAAAAGATCAACAGCTAGAAACCACATTGAAAAAGATCTTTGGGACGACCAAGGAAACGATTGACTTGAGACCGAAACAGGTCGCATTGACCTAATCCTGGAAAGGAAGAAGAAAGGAAGATGCGATGTAATCTTAAGAAACATCTATAAATGAGAATGAAATAAAATATGTTATTTAACTGCACATACTTTGAGCTGCAGATATGTTAGGAGCATCTAGATCTGTTGTCCATGTTGTTATGCCAGTTCTGGTTCTGGGTTCATCCTGAAACAAAAATAAATTCAATTTAACATTCAGTGTTTTTATTATTAATTTAATACTTCTCACTGAAGGACAAATTATATTTGAAGAGAAAAATTAGACACTGGCTTTATAAATTAATGTTTAAATTCCCAATATATATCTTCTTAAATAAGAAGCCACCATTTGCATGATTGAGCAAAAGCTCATAGCATTTGACGCTCGGGATATTAACAATGTATAAGAGAAAAATTTGCATTTAGATTGGAGTAGTCAGGTAGCTCAGTTGGTAGAACATTGGCATAGAAAGCCAAAGGTCCTGGGTTCAAACCCCAGTCTGAGCAGATCATTTTTCTCTTCAAATTTAACATTCTATATTTATCTATCTACTTATTCTATGGCTAAAATAATCTAATAAGTAAAACTTGTGTTAAAACCAATTACATTAAGCATTGATCTTCTTTTAATTCTTAAATTAGCGAAACAATAATTTCTCGTGCCAGTTAATTAAATGTTTCAGACCGCAATGAAAATAAATCATAGAAATTGTAAGTTAGTCTTGTAAATTATTGTATAATTTGACACAAATTTAAGTAATTCCTATACATTTGTTTTTCTATTGTTTTATAAACGATATTAAATAAATTAAATCAATGTATCTTATAGGATACATTTCCAATTTAAGGGTTAAATACCATCCAATATTAGAACTCATAAAAATCTCCCAAGTTAATTAAACGCTATGAAACGCTGGAGGGAAAATTTTCTATAGGATCGTAACAGGCCTTGGCCTAATACTTGGAAGGAAGAAGAAGAAAGAAGAAGTTAATTAATTTAGTTAATGCTACTGTATGTATCATCTACAAGAACAGGAGCAGCTCTCTTCAGATTGGAAATGGGCCATGACTGTCTGTATGACCACCTTCATAGAATGGGGATTGTCTCTAGAACTATGGGATGCTCCTTGTATGTATGGAGAAATGTTCACCTAAGCAAGGAACACTTGCTATACTGCAGGCGACTAGACCCCGACAAAAAGGACAGGAAAGACATCGCAGGACTTTATTGGGAAGCAAGAGAGCTAATAGTGTAAACCAACTCCAGCCATTTGAAAACAACAACACTGTATGTATCATTTCGGAATCATACTGTATGATTTAAAAAAAAATTACCAAAAAATAAAACAATGCAATAGGTTTAATATGTATAGTGATATTAAAATAAAGAATCTAACTTTAACCTACATTTGAATAAACCTTGTCAAACTTCTTTTTCATCTTCTTACTCATAATTTATATGATTTTCAGCCTGTTTATTTCCAAAATCACTCCTTGGAGTAAGACATATTGGATGTGCATGCACTGTCTATCCATCTCTTGGCTGGTATTCCTCTTGTTCTTCTGCCGTCCATTGGTCTATCTTCTTTAGCTCTTTTTGCAAGTCGGTTGTCTTCCATTCTTTCTATATGACTTTTCCAATATTTTCATCTATCTATAATAGTTTTGGTTATGTCTTGAATATGACATTTGTCCCTAATTTCTATGTTGCATGTCTTATCAAATAATGTTTTCCCCTAGACAGTTCTTAAGATCTTCATTTCACATGTGCTTATTATTTGTTTAGTTTTTGTTGTATCGGCCCTCGTTTCTGCTCCATATACGATAACTGGTCGAACTATCGTTTTGTATATGCGGGTTTTGCTTTCTATTGATATGTTTGTTGCGCCAAATTAAATCTTTCATAGATCCTGATATTTGTGCTGCTTTATCGGTTTACTTCTTTACTTCTTTTATTCAATTTTTAGTGTTTGTTATTAATACACCTAAATAATTAAATTCTGATAATTGTTCTATAATTTTTCTTTCCACTTATAATTTGCATCTTACTGGTTCTTTAGATATTGTTAAGCATTTACTCTTATTCATATTAATTTCCATATTATATTTTCTGGCATTTATATTAAATTGATGTGAAGATCTTTGTAAATTATCTTCAGATTCTGAAAGGAGAACGACATCATCTGCTTAACATATCAAGTGAAATTTAGTGTTTCCGATTTTATAACCCAAACGGGTGGTATGTTTTCAATAATTTTATCCATTATAATATTAAATAAGAATGAACTTAAAGAGTAACCTTTCCTGATGCCCTTTGTGAGCGTTATTTCTTCAGTTTGATGTTCTTTTACTTTGGTTACTGTTTTGCAGTGTGTGTTAATTGATATTACTGCTCTAACCAGTTCATTAGGAATTTCATTCTCTCTCAAGATATGTACATCTTCAAGCAGTACACTATCAAAAGCTTCCTTCACGTTGTCAAACTTAATGTAGCTTTTACGGGATGTATACAATTACCAGCAAATAATTAGCTTAAAAGCTGGGAGCCATAGGGGTTTATGTAGCCTCGAGAGTGCACATCCTGTTGATGGATATGTACCACTTAAAACCCCGAGAAATACCATTTAGTCCTGCTACACATGCATGTCCATGTCATGGTCCCTGGATGACCCTAAGTCATGACTGATGATCATACAGAACTGTGATGATGGACGCTGTCGGAGAAGAAAGAGAGAGACCCAAGTTCTGGGAGGAACATGTGATGTAATGTAATGTAGGTTGAATTACATGGCTTTACCATAGATGAAGAATCCCTAGTTTTACTTCTAGTCATGAAGATATGAATACTACATTCAAAACTCAATAATAGTCTCCGCTAGAAACGTGGGAGCAACTGCAATAACCTAACAGCTGACTTTAGAGTTTAAACCAGCGATAACTACGATTTAAACTAATCACGAGCGCTCCTACACGGCGAAAATTGGAATTGCCGCAAGACAAGTGACATGTCCTGTGCGGAACACTTTTCTGCAATAATGAGTAAACGTTTGTTCTCAGCTGTTGCTATTCCCATAGATCTTAACTGGACAAATCCCATTTTTAGCGTAATCGAAGCGTCTACGCTTACTCTTCATGAATATATTAATAATTCGTTTTTAAGGGAATTGACAAAAAACCCTTTCTGCAGTTAGCGACTCAATTGTGGTTGAGACCCAGGAAATACGAATATAATTTATTAATTCAATCCCTAATTAAGTTCCGAAATAATGTCATACAATTCCATACTCCTATTTCAATTTGATATTGGATTATAAATTTCAACTTTAACAACTGATAACTCGAATATCTTGTTTCAGAGCAAGTGCCTTATTTCAAATTATTTATCTGTATTCACGTATACAAACATCCCAGTGAATCGCATCTTTTAAAATTCCACCATACACACTACATTACTTCAAAAACCAACATTACTTATGATGAGACAGCGTAATTTACAGGTTGCTCTAAAATTCACCTTACAAACTTCTAGGACTTGTACAGGGGATTGTGTTGATAATATTTAGAATTGGAAACCATGTCCGGAAACTTGCCATTTCCGTGCTACAGCAGTTTGAAAATATGTTTTTAACGCGACCACTTTTACAAGTAATTTATTATGAGGCGTGACACAGTACATCACTTGTTTTACAATTCAACTCATTAATAACCAAGGAAACAAATTGGAAACTGAATCATGACTTGCATTAATAATCCCGGATACACCCTCCATAATCAATTTTAGCAGTTTTCAAAATTTCGAAAATTATGAATTTTTTTAAAAAGAACACCAAGTCTTGGAACACTCGATAGGGAAATTTTCGATTTAGACGAATCGCGAAGCTATTACTTGTTGAGACACGTGACGTACATTCAGGCAATGCTTGTTTTCAAACGGCTGTAACACGGAAACGGTAAGTTTCGGACATTGTTTCCAATTCTAAATATTATCAACTCAGTCCCCTCTACAAGTCCTACAAGTTTGTAAGGGGAATTTTAGAGCACCCTGTATAGTTCACTAGGTCAGACAACACAGTTAATGAATCCTACATAAAATCGGAAATGAGGCGATAGATATGAAATTGGTAGATAAAAGAACTGAAAAACCTAACTGGATATTTTCGAAGCTTTTTTCAAAAATAATTCCAATAATACTATCAATGTTATTATTAATCATCGTAACTAACCTACTCACTGGCACTATCGAACCCGTAGGTTCATGGCCGCACGGATATAAGCTCTCCACACATCACTATCCTGAGGCACTTGCTTTCCAATCATCCCCTGTATAATCTACTCTCCTCAAATCATGTTTAATGTTATTCTCCCACCTCATTCTTGGTCTGCAAACGGGCGTTTTCCCTCTGGTTTTCCTACAAGAAGCTTCCATGCTTCTCTTTCATTCCTATTCGTGTCACATGTCCTGCCCATCGCAGACTATGAGACTTAACTGTCGTTATTATTATACCTGGCTTTTTATAAAAACCATGTAGCTCACTGTTATGTAAGTCTTCTCCATTCACCTGTCTGTTCATCTTTCTTTGGTCCAAATTTTTTCCTACGAACTTTATTCTCAAATACTCGTTACCTCCTTTCCTCCCTTAAAGTAAGAGTCTATATTTCGCTTCTATAGGCCTATAACTGGGAGAATAAATTTTATATATATTCAGTTTAACATTTTTTGAAAGGAGTTGGGACGACAATAATGTCTGTAACGCATAATAGCATGCATTTCTAGAATTGAGCCCATGTTTAATTTATTTATGCATCTCATTTATTAATTAATTAAATCTAATATGATTTGAATTTGCACAATGAACTTGAGTATAAATAACAATAGATTTGCACAGCCTACTGGTAATTCAGCAAAAGTTATTAGATGCAACATGACAAAATTTATTCAAGCAACTCAAATTAAAATTAAAAGAAAAAAATCTAACGTAATGGAAGGTGGAAACGGTTGGTTATCGTAAAGTAAAAGTAAAGTAAAGTGATCCCACAACAGACCCGGAGGCCCTTGGGGGTAATAGGAGGTTAAGGCTCCCACTTTTTCTAGACAATCGGCACTTTATGTCAGCCGGGTTGTCAGTCCTGCGTGACGGCCGCCTTTACCCCCAGAACAAACGTCTGGTACTCATTTCCGTTAGAGGCTGAGTCGACCCCAGGGTCATAGTGCCGCCAGAGGGTTTGGGTCAGTTTAAAAATCCTGACCCCAACGGGACTTGAACCCTCGACCCTCCGGCTTGTAGCCCAGTGCCTTAACCACTACGCTACGGCGTGCCCCGGTTATCGTAAAGATACTGATATTATCTTTTTTCAAAAGATATCAACCCACATTTATTAGCATTTGAACTTGGGAATGCAGTGAAGTAATCGGAACGGCTAATTTATAAATATAATAGGCGAATCTTAAGTTTCCTTTTTATGCCTTTCACATCATAATTATTATATTCTCCTGGGAAACCACGTATTAATAATGCAAGTTTCTATAAGACAAATGACTAAATCGAAATTTCCCAGAGGTTTCATAAATTATTACAGTAGCATGACGCACACCTGCCATTTTAATGCCATCGTCATAAGAAACAACCCTAATGCAATCATTATCGACCTGTGAAGTTTTGTCTAATTATCTACACCAAGGTCGAGTCATGAGGGATAATAAACTATTCTTATTTTAGATGAATTTTCAACTCGTGACACAGTTAGAATTCTTAAAATATCCGTATGAATAGCCTACTTTATACTAAAACAAGACAGTTCTAACTTTAAGTCCCATTTACGTTAATATGTTACTATAATATACAGTAAAAGTTCCTTGTTCATGGTTCCGTTACTCGCGTTTTCGTTATTCGCGGTTTAAAAAAATGGGACACAATTAGAAACGTATTCGCAGTTAAAAAATAAAAGTTTAAAAAAACTAAAGCAACACGCTTTATTAGAAAACCGAACTAAAAAAATGAAAAATAATTTTAATTTCCAACACGCTTGGGATAAATAATTTTACCATCAAAAGCGTGGGGTGCTCTTTATCAATTAATATATTTGATAATAAACCGATATTGGTAAAATTAAAGTCTCTAAGAAGAAAATGTAAAAATCATAAAAAGCACCCCACGCTTTTGATGGTAAAATTATTTATCCCAAGCGTGTTGGAAATTAAAATTATTTTTCATTTTTTTAGTTCGGGTTTCTAATAAAGCGTGTTCTTTTAGTTTTTTAAAACTATTATTTATTTTTTATTTCTTTGTTTTATTATTTTACAGAATAAGATAAAAATGTAAATATCTTTAAATTCGATACTATTGTAGTATGAGCTAAAAGTAATACTCTTCTAAAAAAACCCTCCCAGCTGGATTCGAACCAGCGAACTATGGATTACTGAAATTATATGCCAGCAAGAGTTCACCGTGCTACCAATTGAGCTCTTACAATGACTGACTAAAAAGTCGAGAAGTCTGCAACCTATTATACCAGTTTTCATTTTTTTTTATTTTCTGATGATTCTGGCCAGGATTTTAGAAACAAAATATGAAATTATTGTATTGTCACGGGTCCTTTACACGTATACAAAGTTTCAAGTCGATCCAATGTTTCTAAGTGGGTGAAAATCGTGTTTGAAGATTCCGTTACATAGATACAAAGACATTTTTTTTAATTTTCTGACAATTCTGGCCAAGATCGTAAAAACAAATATGAAAATATTGTATTGTCACGGGTCATTTACAAGTATACAAAGTTTCAAGTCGATCCAATGTTTCTAGATGGGTGAAAATCGCGTTGAAAGATGTGTTAATAAAGAATACTAATCCTTCTAATATACCGACTGGATTCGCGAATAAAGACATACAATTTACATTTTGCAGATGATCAATTGTTAATTCACAAGATTATGAAGACTTAGAATATATGACTAGAAAATTAATAGAAGAATATGAAAAATGGGGATTAAATTTGAACATGAAAAAAAAACAAAATATTTATCAATTGGTGAACCAGAACAAAATTTAATTTTGGAGTCTGGAGAAACAATAAAATCTAATAGTGAGATCACATATTTAGGAATTAAAATAAATAAAAATCGGAGGTACGAAGAGGAAATAAGAAATAGAAATAATAAAAGAAAATAATTTGCAATAGCTTGCCTCAATGGAATATTGTGGGATAAAAAATGTAATAAAAATGAAATGAATATATATCATACAATTGTTAAAAGCATCATTACTTATGGAGCAGAACTTTGGCCATTAACAACAAAAACAAATAAGTATCTTTTGGCAACGGAAATGGATTTTATATGAAGGGCAGCAAGAATTTCAAGAAGAGAAAAAAATTAGGAACTCAGTTATAAGGGAGAAAATGAAGATTGAAGATACTATTTCAGATTATATTAAAACTCAGCAATTAAGATGGTACGGGCATGCTCAGCGAATGGAAGAGGATCGACTACCAAAATCTATTTTGGAATGGAAACCTGAGGGAAGACGAGGCAGGGGAAGACCTAAAACCTACTGGAGTCAGGGAATATGTTTATACATGAAGGAGAAACATCTACAACCAGGAGATTGGATGGACCGACAAAATTGGCTATTAGGAATCGGACGATGTCAAAGACATTAATCACCCGATGATCTACTACTACTTAATAAATTGTAATGGGTAGGACATGTGGCAAGAATGGGGAATACTAGAGAAGTACGGAAACATATTGTAGGAAAACAAGATGTAAAATGCTCAGAAGGTATGATAATAACAGATAGGGCACTAAAATTAATCATAATTTTAGGCAAATGAATTATAGAGTTATTAACGTCACAATTCAAATCTAGATGTGAAAGGATAAAAAAAGATTTACCAGAGAACTTTTATTTTCAAATTGAGCCGCAGTGGACTAGTGGTTATGCTCCATGCCTCTGGTCCGGAGGGTCGCGGGTTCAAACCCGGCCGGGGTCGATGGATTTTTTAGGACGGAAAAATCCTAGGAGCAAATCCTCCGGGAGAGACTTTCAGCCGTGGGTCCCGAGTCTGAAGATTTTCAGGCTCGTAAAAGATCCTTAAGCCTGAATGAAAAGGCATCTAAGCAAAATTTACCGAATTTTCTCGTCTTAGTACTACCTTGTTTACTAGATGTCAGTATGAGGCGGAGCGCTGACCACGGACCACTCAAATGACATCTATACGAAAACAAGTGTAACTAAATTAGTATGGTTCAAATTCTTCCCTGTAGGGGGAGAGCGCCTAAATCTCTGATAAGGGAAACAAGAAGAAAAGAAGGTTATTTTTTACAAACTAATACTACGAAAGGGTGATGGTGTTCTGATGATGTAGTATTGTTGGCCGATAGCGAGGAGATACTAAAGGACAACACGCATACACTATTGAGTAACACATAGAATTTAGGACTGGAAGTAAATATCAATAAAACTAAATATATGGTCACACGTAGAAATACATTATATAATGGAAATGGACAGCTAATGACAAATGAGGGAAATTTTGAGGAAGTGTCTGAATTCAAATACCTAGGAACAATAATCACAAATAGGAATGAGATGCACAAAGAAATTAAACATAGGCTCAATTCTGGAAATGCGTGCTATTATGCATTGCAGAGACTCTTGATGTCCCAACTCCTTTCAAAAAACGTTAAACTGAAAATATATAAAACAATTATTCTACCAGTTATATTATATGGATACGAAACATGGACTCTTACTTTAAGGGAGGAAAGGAGATTACAAGTATTTAAGAATAAAGTACTTAGGAACATTTTTGGACCAAAGAGAGGTGAACAAACAGGTGAATGGAGAGGACGACATAACAATGAACTACATGGTCTTTATAGGAAGCCAGATATAATAAGAACAGTTAAGTCTCGTAGACTGCGATGGGCAGGACATGTTGCACATATGGGGAATGAAAGACTTGCATGGAAGCTTCTTATAGGAAAGCCAGAGTAAAAATGCCCAGTTGGTAGACCAAGAATGAGGTGGGAAAATAACTAACTATGATTTGAGGGAAGTAGATTATACAGGGAATGATTGGAAAACATGAGCTCAGGATAGGGATGTATGGAGAGCTTATGTCCGCGCGGCCATGAACCTACGGGTTCGAAAGTGCCAGTGAGTGAGTGAGTAAGTAAGTAACTAACTAATACTACGAAAAGACACTCACGACTTCACATCCGAAGCAAACCATTCATGAATCTTTAGAACTTTAAAAATCCATATATTCGGACGCATTTGGACTCGCTAACCTCCTAACCAGAGATGAGCATAAT
The DNA here is from genome assembly GCA_030220185.1 of Diploptera punctata. Classification (NCBI taxonomy): domain Eukaryota; kingdom Metazoa; phylum Arthropoda; class Insecta; order Blattodea; family Blaberidae; genus Diploptera; species Diploptera punctata. The sequence goes on along the minus strand of JASPKZ010006477.1, from coordinate 1,244,764 downwards.
AAATTAACCACCAGTCCCATGGGACTAACGGATAGTTTTGTAATTAGGAACTACACTTGAACAGATAAATATAATTGTTCGAAAACCTATAAAGATTATGGGTCGCGATTTATTTTTGAAGATAAGTTAAAACCGCCAATAACTGACTAACTGAATGGATCTATCGAACCAGCAGGTTCATGGCCGCGCGGACGTAAGCTATCTATACACCCCTGACCTGAGGTATAGTTTTCCAATCATCCCCTGTATAAACTACTTCCCTCAAATCATGGTTAATATTATTATCCCACTTCATTTTTGGTTTACCAACTTGGCGTTTTGCCTCTGGCTTTCCTACAAGAATTTTCATGCCCCTCTTTCATTCCCTATTCGTGCCACATGTCCTGCCCATCGCAGTCTACGAGATTTAGCTGTTCTTATTATATGAGGTTTTCTGTTGAGATCATGTAACTCACTGTTATGAGGTCTTCTCCATTCTCCCGTATGTTCACCTCTCTTTGGTGTAAACATTTTCTTAAGAACCTTATTGTGAAATACTCATAATTCGTGATTATATATATATATATATATATATATATATATATATATATGTCCACCGCTGTGGTCTCGAGGTAGCGTGCTGCCTTGTCACGCAGCGGGCCGGGGCAGTTTTTCTGGGTGAGGTTTTTATCGGGGTTTTTCCTCACCTGTAAGACAAATGTCAGAAAAACTTTAAGGCCCAAACGGTCCCCGAAATCATATGCCCATCATTATCATCCTTATCAATATCATCCTCCACCCGTGTGGAAAGCAACGGGAAGCTACCACACCTACAATTCCCTAGTAAAGGTGCAAGCATAGTATGAAAAATGCTATGATTGCAGTGAAGGGCCTGCCTTCGGGCAGAATTACTTTGGATGGATATATATATATATATATATATATATATATATATATATGCATGTGTGTGTGTGTGTGTGTTTAAGACAATCCCGCACCGTAACGGAGTGGTCCAAAACATCAGGATCATGTTACGGATCATGCGGTGCTTCGAGTCTCCATGGAGGAAAATATGTTTTTCAAGGAATTTCGGACAGTATGAGATAGTGCCCATCCAGCATCGTGAGAAATTTGGGACCCTACAATGAATAGCGGATCATGTTGAAAAAAAAAACAGCTATAACAGCTAAGATACCCGATATACTGACCAAATGTTACCATCTACTGTATACAGGTTGGATGATCGTCCACCACTTTAAATATGTGGATATGAGACAAGCAGCCTATTGGTAGGTCAATGACCTAGACATTTTGGGTCATGGGATAGAGATATGTGATATATTAAAGATCTCTTGATATGTAAACTACAACTCCGGAAAATAAAAATTTGAAGTATAGGACCTCAACTTCTGGAGTCGCGAACATTCTGATAGCGGAAATAAACGACATAAATACTTCATAAGACCATTCATGTTGTAGTTCAATTTCAGCCGCGTTTATGAAGTGATCGTGACCGTCATTTTTGTGTCGTGGTCATGAAAGGTTAATAACCTCATATTTATAAGTAATTTAATTATTCAGAAGCCAGCGCAACACACAAACAGAACTGAATGACATCAAGCACGATTTTATACGAGTAACTAATTTCTCTTTCCAATCCATTAAATTTGTGTTTCCTAACTGAGAACCCCCCCTTTAATAACGAGATCAATCGGGGAAACGTGCTTTTAAAGGGGATCGACTGGTGAATTTCAATTTTTTTTGTTTTTATCTGATTGTTTTGAAATTTTTATCACATACATTAGGTACTTATAGAAACTTTTCTGTGAAGTTTGGTGTTTATGATAGAATAGTTTCAGAATTATGAGTTTTTTAAATTATTTTTTTTAATATTTTCTAAAAAATACTCCTTACGATGCATTTTAAAATATTTTCTAATGCAATTTGAGATTCAGAGTCTTTATGATTCCACTAAACACATTTGCTATAAAAAATTTCATGAGGGGAGGATATTGCTTTTTTTAAATTTTTTGAAAAAAAATCACTCATTTATATATTGACTTAGGCTTTCACGGCCGGAGTTACTATGATGATCTTGCAGAAGATTTCCGGGCTGTTGGCCGTGGTCTTGAGGCTCAAGACAACCCTTGAGGATGCCGGACCCAGTCTCTGGAGAAACGTTGGGGAAGTACAAGCCTCAAGACCACGGCCAACAGCCCGGAAATCTTCTGCAAGATCATCATAAATCACTCATTATTTTTTCTCATCTCAATTTAAAAGAACACACATGTCTTAGACTAGTAACTGCATAGCAAATTTGAATTAGCATATATTCGAGAATCTAACCACAAAATTTCAGTTTGATGGCATAAAAATTGCATCGTAAGGAGCATTTTACTTTTTGGAAAATGTCAAAAAATGGAAATGGGAAAAAAAACGCATATTAAAGTTTAAACTGTAAAATGCAGACCACACGTGCAAGGGTATTTAAACTCTTACGTCACGGACTCAATTTTCCTCCTACAATAAACATTTTCACACGAAAATGATTCTAAAGAATCAGAGTTATTAAAAAGTAAATAAACAAAAATTGTATTTTTTGTGATTTTTTCAACATTTTCACCATTCGGTCTCCTTAAAACAAATTGATAATACTTTTATTTCTTTACATTTAATATATTCCGTTTATGTGTACATAAAAAATCTTGAGTCAAATCAACACAATATGGGAGACGAGTCCAAACAGAGTAGTTTCAGACAGGGAACAACAATTTTGAATTCTCATTTCAGGAGATTCTCAATGATTATTATAGTATGGCAGCAACATTTATTGACTTTTAGTGAATATTCTTACATTAATTTTCAATCTCAATAAACACGAGGTGGGATTTGCAATATGTCCTTTTGGTAAAAAAGAAGTTGTGCGGCCGAGAGTTTAAAAATCCTTCCCCTATATGTCGTGTCCTTATTAAGCCCGGGTGATGTGGAACATGTAAAAAGTATCTACATAAGGGAGAAGTTAAATTAAGGTAAAGAACGAAACATATGCTATTATGAATATGTGTGTGTAATAAATGAATATCCTCGGCATGAATATGGCTGTAGCACTATATTTTTTTAGTAGTAATATGACTTTATTAGACTAAAAGTAAGATATTTACAATGTTATTTACAAATATGGGTCGCACAGGCAGTAAGCCATACGTGCTGTTGACAGTCCGTTACAATAAAGTAATATTTGGTAAAAGTATAAAAAAACAAAAAGAAAACAATGATATTACAATTACATAATAATACAATAACATTATACATTATTAAGTTATGACGAATTATTAAGAATGAATGGTATTGCATTTTGATAACATGTATTTATTCATGAATGAGTGTTGTTCTTATTTTCCGCGTTTTGATCAGAAATTTATCCAAGTTTATCCAATTTTCTGGATTTACCATTAACTCGTAGCATGCCAATCTTTCACGATTTGAATTTAGAAATCTTTCTGGTAATAACTGATGCCTCCAATATTATAAATCGTTACGTTTTCCTAATATATGTATCTTGTCTTCAAAGCTCCCGCACATTGGACATTTTCGCATATCGTGATCGTCGCTAATTTTTATAAATTTCCATGCCCCCTAGCCTAAACCAAGCAAGCCCTGATCTCTCTTCAAATCCTAGGTTGAGTATATAAGATTATTTTCCCCAAACATGTTTTAGGTGTCTTTGTAAAAACAGTCACTATATTTTTACACGCGTCCTGTGTCTTATTTATATTACATAACGAGAACATGTAGAGAAACATACACAGAAACTTAGTCTATTATTCATTGATACAAGTTTCTTAACGTTTTCTATTTGTGCGACATGTCACTTTCTTAAAAAACCAAAAATATACAGTGTTCTGATAGATGAGTGCAAAGTAGAATATTGTATTTGGAGTAACTTAATCGATTTAAGTTTCAATACAGGATGTCTCAAATTCATGTATACACTCTTTGAAACGTTATTTCTCACCAACCAAATGACCCGTTTTGACATACGGATGTGAAGCAAGAATAATGGGGAAAAAACCTTGAATGCGCTCTACAATGTTTTGAAAGAGAAAATATTGAGGAGGGTGCATGGCCTTATATGTGAGAATGGTGTCTGGTGAAAACGCTATAATCAGGAGCTGTACGCATTATTATTATTATTAATATTATTATTATTATTATTTATAAAGAAGAAACAATTAAATTGGTACGGACACATTAGAAGGATGGAAGAAGGAAGACTACCTAAGATAATCATGGATTGGGTACCACAGGGAAGGAAAAAGAAGGGTAGACCAAATATTACGTGGATTCAGAGAATCAATGAAACTAAGAGGGAATGGGAAATAGAAGAACATATATGGATGAACAGACAAGAATGGAAAAATGCGTTGAAACAAATGTGTAGTTAACTGTGAACATGGGTACCGGAAAAATGTATATTCATTGTAAAAGCCGGATTAATAAATTATTATTATTATTATTATTATTATTATTATTATTATTATTAATATTCTTAATATTATTATTATTTTATTATTATTATTATTATTATTAATATTCTTAATATTATTATTATTTTATTATTATTATTATTATTATTATTATTATTATTATTATTATTATTATTATTATTATTATTATTATTATTATTATTATTATTATTATTATTATTATTATTATTATTATTATTATTATAGTACAGGGCCGCCCAAACTTTTTAATGGGTCGGGCCAATAACTGATTTGCAATTGATCGTGGGCCAGAACATAAATATCGTTACTATTATTGTTGCTACTACTGCTTCTATTATCTTCTTCTTCTTCTGCTTCATGAAATTAGGCCTTTTGACCTGTTTTCACATCAAGTGGGATTTAATGAATCCTCCCATCTAGTAAATGGGCGTCCAACATTTCTATGTCCTATTGGTTTGTACTTTAGTAACAGCTGAGGGATTCTATATGTAGGCATTCTCTTGACATGTTCATACCAGTTGTTTCTCATGTTGTCAATTCTATTTGTTAAATTGAAAATATTTAAGTCATTCCTAATATCCTCACTTCTTTTCTTGTCCAAAATTGTCACACCTGCTACTGAACGTAGGAACTTCATTTCTGCAGTTTCTATTTTCCTTCTGTCTGAACGGTTAAGAGTCCAATTTTCACTTGCATATGTTAAGACAGGCACTGCCATAATTTTGTAAAATTTTAGTTGTGTGCTCCTCAAAGTTTTATTTTTCAGTGTCCGTCTTATAGTGCCACACATTCTGTAAACTATATTTAATTTAATATTAATATCTTCCTTCTGGCAGTATGATACACTGCATCCTAAATAATTAAAATTGTTCACCTGTTGTATTATACTGTTATTAATACTGATTTTACACCTCATATGGTCTTTCCCGTTGAATGCCATTACTTTCGATTTACTTTCAGAGATTGTCATATTGAATTTATTTGCTATTTTGTTTAATTTATATGCTGCTATTTGTAAATTGTCTTCTGAAGAGCTAAGGATTGTCTGATCGTCTGCAAACAGTATGGTATTTAGAATCGTACTGCCAACTTTAAACTCTGTGGTTAAATTTGATTGCCATTGTACAATGATCTCGTCTATATATATATATACTAAAGAGTGCAGGAGATAGCGGGCATCCTTGTCTGACCCCTTGATTAATTTCTAATGTATTATCGCTCATTGTAACTCCTTTATCAATCATTATTTCTGATTTAAAATATAAGCTTTGCACAACTTTGACAATGTGTCCTGGAAACCCTTTGTCATACATTATTTTCCATAGTTTATTTCTTGACAATCTATCAAATGCTTTTTGATAGTCAATAAAAAGTATGCAAGTTGGCAAATTAAATTCTCTTCTCTTCTGAATAAGTTGCTCTATTGTGAAAATGGCATCTGAACATGACCGACCTTTCCGAAAGCCACACTGTTCTTCACTTAATATATACTCATTTATTATATTTAATCGTCTAGTAATAATCTTAGCGTGTATCTTCTATTATTATAATTATAATAATAATAAATATTATTATTATTATTATTATTATTATTATTATTACTAAAATAAAATGACATTATCATACAGAAGAATGTAAAACATTTGTAACACCATGCTGCAATTAAAATTGTAAAAAAAATTGGTACAAAAGTGACTATATTTACCTAATGAGATGAGTGGAGCTGGCTTCTTAAAGGTAACAAACGATCGATCATCTCCATTAAATTTATCAAAATGGCTATGCTTTGTTCGGTAATGTCTTTTAATGTTATATTCTTTCACAACTGCAATAACATCGTTACAAATAACACATAACACTTTGTTTCCACGCTCCTTCACGAAGTACTTGCTGGTCCAGGATTCGTTAAACTTCCTACACTCGGAATCAACTTTGCGTTTTTTTTAAAGCATTTTCTCACTTTAACACTATTTTTCAACTATTCCGTGCACAGGCTATTGTTTGATTGACAATACAACAAGCGAAACAATTAATGTTCAAAGTTTGGAATGGGGAGAAAACGGTAAATAAGGGATGAATGATCTCTACTATAGTCCACAGACGAAGAGAATGAAAGCACGGGACGAAGAGGGGGCACGGGGAATTGGAAGCGATACAATGGCATACTACCTGAGAATAAAAGAACACTCATTACGTATGAAATATCTACTACTTTCATTCACTTCGTCTGTGGACAGTACTTTGCCAAGAGAAGCCGTGACACATCAACTCCACATTCCAGAGAGATGAATTTCACGCAGGGATGTCCAAACTAGATGTTACATTTTAAAATCTAACTTAAAAATATACAATTAATTTGTTCATTTCAGTGCTTACGCGGGCCATACGAAAAGCCATGGTGGGCCGGATGTGGCCCACGGGCCGTAGTTTGGCGGCCCTGATGTATATAATTTTCCCAATTGTAAGATATGTGACATCCTAAATATTTAAAACTCTGTACTTGTTCGATAATTCCATCTATATACATATATTATTATTATTATTATTATTATTAGTATTATTATTATTCCACATTATGTGTTGAAAGTCAAATTTTGTCTACAGTGTTAGTTTCTGATTGATACGTGTGCGTAAAGTTTTCATCACGCTAAGGAGATATACACGTTCAGTTTAGAAGTCAAGTGATGTCGTGTATTTTTCGCGTGCCCTAGCATTATAGCTTTTAAACCGAATTGCTTCAGTATTCCAATAAACAGCTGAAAATAAATATTGTAGCTTCCGGTTTTCTTATACTTCTTTACTGATTGACAGGTGAAATGATGAAATATACTTTTCACAGATTCACTTTGTCAGATATTTTAGTGAGGCATATATTAATAAAATTAATACATGAACAAACGACAAAAAATTAATAATCAAGGTATTCATCAATCTCACAAGTTGGCTTAGGCGTAGCATTATAGACTAATATCCCGAAGGTCTTGTTTAAAATCAAAAGGATAAAAAAAATATCATCATACACATTTTTTTGCGCGATAGTGCGTTTTGTCGTACTTACCAGCAACTGCGACCATTATTGAAGTTCAACTTCCTACATTTCGGGGTTGCCAACTTAAATAACTATAGGCTTAATGTAATTTCACATTTACACCCACGTGCAGAAAGTAAAACCACTGTCCTCTATGTATACTACGAAAAATGTATATACAGGAAATATCCAAAAGGTAGTGTTAATATACATTATACGAAGCAAATCACTGCATTTTAAATGAACTGAACATTATTTGAAACAATATAAAGCAATTAATACGTACTTGCTATGCGTCTCGAGGATCATCCAGCCCAGACTAGTGTATGAAATGGCAAAGGAAACAAAAAAACAAAAACCTATGCGTCTCGAGGATCACCCCGTCCAGACTAGTGTATAAAATGGCAAAGGAAACACAAAAAAAAAACTATGCGTCTCGAGCGAATTTCACCCCCTCCAGGGAACTAGTGTATGTGACATGGCAACGGAAACAAAAAAAAAAAAAAAGATAAACCTATGCGTCTCGAGGATCACCCGCTCCAGACTAGCGTATGAAATGGCAAAGGAAACAAAAATAAAAAAACTGTGCGTCTCGAGGATCACCCCCTCCAGACTAGTGTATGAAATGGCAAAGGAAACAAAAAAAAACAAAACCTATGCGTCTCGAGGATCATCCCCTCCCTCCAGACTAGTGTATGAAATTGCAAAGGAAAAAAAACTATGCGTCTCGAGGATCACCCACTCCCTCCAGACTAGTGTATGAAATTGCAAAGGAAAAAAAAACTATGCGTCTCGAGGATCACCCCCTCCCTCCAGACTAGTGTATGAAATTGCAAAGGAAAAAAAAAAACTATGCGTCTCGAGGATCACCCCCTCCCTCCAGACTAGTGTATGAAATTGCAAAGGAAAAAAAAAACTATGCATCTCGAGGATCACCCCCACCCTCCAGACTAGTGTATGAAATTGCAAAGGAAAAAAAAAACTATGCGCCTCGAGGATCACCCCCTCCCTCCAGACTAGTGCATGAAATGGCAAAGAAAAAAAAACCTATGCGTCTCGAGGATGCCCCCTCCCTCCAGACTAGTGTATGAAATTGCAAAGGAAAAAAAACTATGCGCCTCGAGGATCACCCCCTCCCTCCAGACTAGTGTATGAAATTGCAAAGAAAAAAACCATGCGTCTCGAGGATCACCCCCTCCCTCCAGACTAGTGTATGAAATTGCAAAGGGAAAAAAAAACTATGCGTCTCGAGGATCACCCCCTCCCTCCAGACTAGTGTATGAAATTGCAAAGGGGGGGGGAAACTATGCGTGTCGACGATCACCCCTCCCTCCAGACTAGTGCATGAAATTGCAAAGGAAAAAAAACCTATGCGTCTCGAGGATCACCCCCTCCCTCCAGACTAGTGTATGAAATTGCAAAGGAAACCTTCTTCTTAGAAGAACTTGAACTTCGACTACCCGCCACGACAGCCTGGAAATAAGCACTTCAAAGAAGGGAAAAAAAGAGCGGAAATACAAGAGGACTACTATACGTCAGATGCCTTTCTGAATCGAGACTGGAGCATAACAAAGTATGACCTACGACATGTGGTAACTAGGCTCGACATCCATGGTTTTCATCACAAGATCTGCACCCTCAAGCTATTTCATGATCCAACCAGTGAATGTGTATGCGAACTGTGCGGCAAATATTGTGGAAAATGCCACATCCAGTGGTGTAAAGAAAGGACCAAATCAATAAAAGCCTTCAGCAAAGAAACTTAACATGTACAATGTATATTATACTATGCACATTCGTGCGCTTTTTTTATTATTATAAAAATAATATTTTATCTGTGTAGTTTATTTTACTGGCTTAGAAAACAGTCGTAATAAACTTTTCTATATTAATACCATTTATTTTAAATGAAAATATTCAAATCAAATATTGTTCCTAATTACTTTGTATGTCAAACTGAATGTGTGTAATTAATTGCTCTTCCAAATGAATGGAAAATATGGAATTATCGTAAGTAATGTCACGAGTGATTTCCAAATTATCGATAATTTATCGAATTTAACTAGAGGATTTGGAAATCAACAGTGGCATTTGTTAGGAATATTTAACGAATAAAATTAAGTTGTTTACTCATAAATCATCACCTAAATATAGTTATTTTAACATATTTATTTCTTTAATATAAACGGCGATGTTTGAAAAATCAGAAATGTGACATTATGTATATTCACTGCAACTCGATTATACTATTTATTGCAGATAGGATCGCAATATTGTAAGAATGCATCCTAGTGGAGAAAAAATTAAATAAGGAGGAGTTTCTTTATTTTGGTAATCGAAATTCGATAATTATCGACGTGAAACACGACTGTCATTGGTTGTAAAACAAAATTTACTGAAACGTGATTGTCATTGACTCACATTTGGGGCATGAGTTAAATAGTCGTGTCAATCTATAATAAAGGAGTTAGACTAATTACAACAACTACAGGAATTTTTAATTATTTTCAAATTCGTTAAAAAATTGAAGAAATATATTATTATTCAGATTTACTCCCTAGATTGACGACTTAATAGGTGGTCATCAATGTAGATTTAGAGGAAATAGATTTTCTATAGACCAGAATAGTATCCCCTCAGGGGTCCTCATCTAGGGGATACGTGGATGGCGACCACAAGGTGCCCAAGCTGTGCAAAACATTTCTTCCACTTACTTGTGTTTTGCACTCTTTTAACTTTACTATCTAACCTCTCTTGGTTAACTCTTGATTTTTCGACCCCGACGCTATTAGGGCATCCGAGGGCTAGGGAGTCCTTCCTTTTTTCCATTTCTTCTTTCCTTTATTTTCTTTTCTTCTCCAGAAAATTCTGACCAGAGGCTATAAGATGGCAGCCCCATCACTGGTCTTGCCTTCCTTTGGCCAGCAACCAATCGAAGGGACTATTATTATGCTTTCAAGTCTTATATATGAGAATTTCCCATAAGGGAAAATTTTCTATAGGATCGTAACAGGCCTCGGCCTAAAACTTGGAAGGAAGAAGAAGAAGAAGAAGATTTTTAGTATGACAATTTTTTAAAAGGATTGGGAATATAACGGCACTTTGTATCAACTACATGTAGGTTTCAAAATGGCATACGATTCAATTAAGGAGGAAAAGTTGTATACCATTATGCTTAAATTCGAAATTCCTAAGAAGTTAGACTTATTCGAATGTGTCTAAATGGCACAAATAGTAGATTGGCGGTTGGCAAGCATTCACAACAGGTTAAAGCAAGGAGATGTAATATCTCCTCTATTATTCAACTTTGTATTGGAGCATGCCATCAGATCTACAGAGAATAAAGAAAGGAGCAATTAAATGGTATAAGTAAGCGATTAGCATATGCTGATGATGTATCATTAGGTGATAGCGATGAGATACTTAGAGTTAACATGTACATTTTATTGAGTAATACTAATCTAATATATAAAAATGAATATTTGTTTGTTTGTTCGTACTTTATGCACGGCCATACCGTTAGATCCGATTTGTGATGGGGCTTTTTGCAAAATGTTTAACGCGACTATTACCTGAGCATGAACCCATAGGACTATAAGAGAGTTGTGATACTCAACTCATACACCCTTAAAATCGCACTTTGTAGTGGAAAACAGTGAAAAAAGTAGTCTTTTGGGACGCTTAAATGGCTTACGCTGCCCTTAACCATAACAAATACACAAAATTAATGTATATAGAATTGAATATGTCGAAAAGCTCTACAAAAAAGTCCGCGACAGCATGTTTATCTCTTACGGATAACTCACAATAACAAATTTTGTCTTTTAGCTAATTTATGCCAAGAAGATCGAGATAAGTAGATTCTCGGGCAACACCGGGGAATCTTAAAATAATTACCATATACATTTATAATTATTTTTTTTAATTTTATTTATTCAACTAATCATAAGAAGTACATTAATTTTCGTCGTTCAGCTCATTTATGCCAAGAAGATCGGGATGGGTAGATTCCCGGACAACGCCGGGTAAAAAGCACGGGGTATCTAAAAATAATTACGATATACATTTTTCCTTTTAATGATTTAACTAAACATAAAACACATTAATTTTCGTATTTCAGCTCATTTATGCCAAGAAGATCGGGATGCTTAGATTCCTGGGCAACGCCGGGTAATCAGCACGGGGTATCTAAAAAATATACATTTATAATTAGGCCTATATTTCCTATTAGTTATTCAACTGAACATAAAAGCACATTAATTTCCAGTTATTTAGGCGTAGCAGCGCACGCCGGGTATTAGCTAGTAAAGATATAAAAAGACTAATTCGTCAAAGAAATGGAGCATTTGCGCAGTTATACCCCATATGGAAAACTATGAACATCTCTTTGAAGACAAGCCTTACTGTTCAACACCAACGTAAAATCAGTCCTCCTCTATGGTTGTGAAACATGGAAAGTTACGGAAGCAACAAATAAAAAGTTGCAGACCTTTGTAAACAGATGTGTGAGGCGTATTTTAAATATAAGATGGCCGATAATAATATCATATGAAGAACTGGTGGAGAAAAACCACCAATCTCCAATATGTCACCAAATGAAACAAAGAAAGTGAATTTGGATAGGCCACACGTTGAGAAAACCAGACGGAGCCATCGAGAAGACTGCACTAGATTGGAATCCGCAAGGAGAAGAAAGAGAAGGCGACCTAGGAAAACTTGGAAGCAATCAGTAGAGGAGGAAGCAAAGAAAATAGGGAAAAGCTGGAAACAAGTGAAATGGCTGGCTGGAAGCAGAGTACGCAGAAGGAACTTTATTGTAGCCTATGTTCCATTTAGGAAATACAGTAAATAAATAAATAATAAAGAATAAATAATTCTAATATATTGGGGCTGGAAGTAAGTATCAATAAAGCTAAATAAATGATCACACACAGAAATACATTATATATTGGAAATGGACAGATAATGACAAATGAGGGAAATTTTGAAGAAGTGGCTGAATTCAAATATCTACGAACAATAATACAAGCAGAAATGAGATGCACAAAGAAATTAAACATAGGCTCAATTCTGGAAATGCGTGCTATTATAAATTACAGGGACTCTTGTTCTTACAAGTTCCTCAAGAACGTTAAACTGAAAATATAATATAAAAATGTTATTCTACCAGTTATTCTACCAGTTATATTATATGGAAGCGAAACATGGTCCCTTACTTTAAGGGAGGAGAAAAGTTTGCGAGTATTTGGGAATAAAGTTCTTAGAAAAAAAAATTGGACCAAAGAGAGGCTAATAGGTGAATGGAGAAGGCTACACAACAGTGAGCTACTTTATTTTCATAGGAAACCAGATGTAATATGATTGAAGGCTCGTAGACTGCGATGGGCAGGACATGTGGCAAGAATGGGAAATGAAAGGGGCATGGAAATGGCTTGTACGTATACCAGATGAAAAACGCCAAGTAGGCAAGCCAATAATGAGGTGGGAGAATAACATTAACCATGATTTGAGGGAGATGCATCATAGAGGAAGTGATTGGAAAACATTAGCTTCAGGTTCGGTTGTGTCACGGAGTTAGTTGCTAATAACATTTGATAAGTAAAGCTGAAATGTATCCCCTTGATAAGTTCCTCTCACAGACTTAAATTATGGATTTAAAGGTAGATTTACATTTTATACTTGTTTGTTTTATTTAAAATTTCAGCTGAAGATTTTAAATCTTCTAAGTTTTTCTTGATGACACCCATCAAGTACAACAACATCAACAACAACAATAATAATAATAATAATAATAATAATAATAATAATAATAATAATAATATTTTATTTATATACATTTTTACTAAGGGAGCATCCCCTACAGAAAAGCATGCCTGTCCAAGAGGCATTGAGGTGGCAACCCCACCACTGGACTTACCCAACTATAGGCTGGTAACCTATAATGGGGAAAACTTTAAATACTCGAAAGACTACAAGAAATAAGCAGAATCAGTTTTTGTAGTCGCAGAATGGGCATCATCACCCAATACTGCATTCGGAAGAAGAAGAAGAAAAATACATATTTTTAATGTTTGCACATCTTCCTGTGACTAAAGTTTTATTTTCTTTCTCCACTCGTATTTACGCATCCACTCCATGCGCTCCAGTCCTCTTGTTCTCATTCCAGTTAATAATAATAATAATAATAATAATAATAATAAGAATAATAATAATATAATAATAATAAATAATAATAATAACAATAATGAATAATAACAAACAATAATAATAAACCAATAATAACATATAATAACAATAATAAAACAATAATAATAACAATAATAACATAGTCTAATCAATAATAACAATAATAATAATATACTAATAATAATATAACATCATAATAATAATACAATAATAATAATAATATCATCAATAATATAATAACAACAATAATATAATACAACAACAAACATATAATAATAATAACAATAATAATAATAATAATAACAATAATAACAACAATAATAACAACAACAACACATAAAACAATAACCAATAATATAAAATAATAATAATAATATAATAATCAATAAAATAATAATAACAATAATAAGATAATAATAACAATAACAATAATAACAATAATAATAATAACAAGTATAACAATAATAATAGTAATAATAATAGTAGTAAGTAAGTAGAATAATAATCATAATAATAATAGTAGAATATAATAATAATAATAGTAGTAATAATAATACAATAATAATAATAACAATAACAATAATAATAATAATAATAATACAACAATAATAATAATACAACAGTAATAATAATAATAACAACAATAATAATAAAAACAACAAAATAATAATAATAACAACAATAACAATAATAATAACAACAATAATAATAATAATAACAACAATAACAACAACAACAACAACAACAACAACAACAACAACAACAACAACAACAACAACAACAACAACAACAACAACAACAACAACAACAACAACAACAACAACAACAACAACAATAATAATAATAATAATAATAATAATAATAATAATAATAATAATAATAATAATAATAATAATAATAATAATAATAATAATAATAATAATAATAATAATAATAATAGAAGCTGAAGAAAATGATAACTTTGCCTATAATATTCAATTCCACAGGTGTTATACCTCAGTTACTTGTTTAGAGACTTTGGCCTTACATAAACTCATACATTCAGACGCAAGGGGGAGTAAATTACACTAAGCAACAAAAAAAAAAATTTGTCTCAGAAAGAAAAATATGTGATTCGGATAATAATTTTTCTCCTGAATTCAAATATGATATCGGTTTTTCTCCATCACGCAAGGTTTCCGAGAGACAGGAATTTATAATTTCAAACACTTTAATATTTTCTACATTCGTAACTACACAATATTCGAACATTCGAACTCACCTAGAAAATGAGAAATGACGATTTTCTGCTATATTTCGCCTGTGGAGCATCCCTCTTGATGGTCCAACAATAATCGACCAGCATATTACGATTCCATTTACCTTGATATCTTTTTTCCATAGCTGAAATCTCCTGAGTTAGCTCATTTGGTTTTATTTTACAGTGGACAAATGGACGAAAAAAACGTTTATTAAAAAATAATTATTTAAATCCATTAATTGAAATTGAAATAAAAAAGCTATGGGTGATGGAGAAATTCCGAATACATATTTGAAAACACGATAAAAAACTGCATTAAGTGCAACTATTGGTACTCATGAGACAAAAATCATGTTGACCAGTGTTATTAACGTTTGCTACATTATGAGGTGATTTGTAAATTTGTAAACAAGTTGTAACACTATGTTAAAAACCATAAAGTGACAAAATTGAAATTAGATTTAATTATTAGCCGATGCTATTCTTTCTAGGATTTTAACCTATGATTGTTAGTACTTTATTTCAAGACGATGTTTAACAGTCAAGGTTATTAGCATCGAAATTCAAAGGTGAGCGTGAAAGGGTCGAATAATTTTTCTTAGAGGCTCTTGTTTTCAGTCCTGAGGTTCATTTACGTACCGTAAATGTAAGACATGGTACTCACATGTTTATGTTCCTTCTGAAGGAAGTTACATTCAGGGCTTTTACGCTCTTAAAATGCATCAACCAGTGAATTTGAACTCATGAACCTCCGAACCAGAGGCAAGCATAAAAGTAAAATGTAATGTGATCCCACTACAGGTCGCAGGAGGACATTGAGGTAGTAGGAGATAAATATCCCGCCTTTCTAGAAAATCAGCACGAGATACCAGGTTGTGAGCCCTACGTGACGGCCGATTTTATCTCCCCAACATACGTTTGATACTCATTCATTGATACGCTGAACCGACCTCTGGGCCATGTTATCGCCAAAAGGTTTAGACCAGTTAAAACAATTCTGATCATAATAACTACTAATCCACAAGGATCGATCCAATACCCATAGAAATGACAGCAATAAAAACAATAAAAATACTGCGAAAAATTCAAACTCCATGGCGCAAAAGGCCTAGGAGACCCTTAGCCTACAATCATACTGCTGTATTAATAATAATAATAATAATAATAATAATAATAATAATAATAATAATAATAATAATAATAATAATAGTCAGAACAACTGTGAGGCGGAACAGGCAATTGAAGTGAAGAAGAAGAATAGTAAGATCTGCTGAAATGAGGGCTGCAGGATGCACACTACTAGATCACAAAAAAAAAATAAAGACATCTTACAAGAATTACACATGGAACCTTTAGAAAACAACATTTCTGATTACAAGTCAAGATGGATGCAACATGTTCATCGAATGGAAGATCACAGGATACCCAAACAAATATTAAGATATCAACCTGCAGGAAGAAGAAGATCAGGACGTCCACTCAAAAGACTTTTGGCTGGTGTGTCTATTGCGGCCGAAACAGTCAACAAATGGCCTAAATTCGTGAATGTACTATGATGATGATGACGATGACGATGATGATGATGATGATGATGATAATAATAATAATAATAATAATAATAATAATAATAATAATAATAATAATAATAATAATAATAATAATAATATCGTAAAATAATAATATCGTAATATAATAATAATAATAATAATATCGTAATATAATAATAATAATAGTAATAATGATCAAATTATCAAAATTTCAAATGATATGTAGCACCATTCACAGAGTACTAAAACATAAAACGAGGAAGGATACAAGATTGATGTTCTACAAAACAATGGCAGTACCAGTACTTTTATACGGTAGAGAGTCCTGGGAGGTGCAGAAATGACTTTTCTAAGAAGGATCAAAGAATGCACAATATTGGACCAGAAATGAAAAAATAAGAAGTGAATTAGGAATATATTCAATAAATAATAAAAATCAGCAACACCGCGTCGGCTGGGAACAGCATGTTCAGAGGATGGAAGAAACAAGATTGCCCAAGATAGCATATCATTATAAACCAAAGGGATTTAGGGATGTAGGAAGAGCTGGGAAGAGATGGAAGGAATCTTGTGAATTCGGAACAGGCGAATCGCCTAAACCTTGAAGTGAAGATGATAATAATAATAATGATGATAATAATAATAATAATAGTAACAATAACAATAATATTAACAATAATAATCATAACAATACTAATAATAATAATAATATTATTATTTTTCAATCACACGAGGAATTGCCTAGTAATACAATATAGAATGATTGTTTTAATTTACATAGCTTATAAAACTAATTATATTTACTTAAAATTATTAGTACTTACCCTGAAGGTGGCGTAAATGAATGGACGGTAGCCAACTATGCGACACAGCAGCATTATTAAGGAATAAATACTAGTCCCATAAAATATCGAGAACTCATTTTCTTTACTAATGCAGCGGAATATTTAGTCTAATGAAGACAAAAATGGAACTTCAATGTCACGGACTTGAAAGTTGAAGATAATGTCAATAGATCAATACACCCACAGACAACAAAACATGAGGATCTGTAAATTTTTCGCAATCACCTCCATAGCATGCGCCAAACCAACAATCTACTTTTCATGAAACTATTAATTTCTTCACATCGTCTGTACAACTTCTTCAACTTCATCTTCAGAATTATTCAAATCAAAATATAATTCACGAGATGTTCTGTAGAAAATCTATAGGTTATGTTTCACTATTTATTTTAGTTGAATCAAATGTATCGACAAACGAATAACGATGTGCCACGAGTTTAAAGAGACAACAACAAATCCTAGCTTCTTTAAGAAATTCTGAGTGACAATTGAAGCTAGTTTATTGTCGATGCAATAGTTTGGTTGCGCCAGGTAAGTTGCGCAGAATCGAGTTTCTGAATGTATATATATAGAATAGCCCCTTCCATTCCAGAGGCTCCTGGATCGATACCCAGTCCTTCATCGTACCTATCACCATATAGTGTTGACCTTCACCATCACATAGTTAAGGTCAAAGTGTAAAGAAGTCATATGTAAAATAGCTATACGAAAAAATAGTCTATTAGCATAATTCCAAAAACAAAACTAGCTGGATACTGCAGTCGTAACAATGACCTCCAGACGTTGGTATCTGATTTGCAGGATATAAATGAGTATTAGTCACGTATATTTCAGGGTAACGTTCTTTAAAACGCTATCGTACTGATAATGTTTCCGAATTGTTATCGTAAATCAGAAAACTGATCGGTTTAATTCTGGAATTATATTCCGGGGATTGTAGCGCAGATTGGTACTTACCGCAATTTAAAAAAAAATCCGTCACGAAAAAAACTGCATAAATTAAGCGAATTCCTCAGAAAGTCGAATATTATTATGGTCAAATTTGGCTAGTTCACGGTATATATAGGACTATATATGTATTTTATTATACTGGAAAACTCTAAAAATAAAAAAAAAATCTGTATCAAAATCGAAGGAAAGCCCTGCGGCTAGTCAATTAATTATATTATATCTATTTTACATTATTTTTATGTTTATATTTTTATTATATAGCTAACTCACTGACTCTATCGAACCCGTAGGTTCATGGCCGCGCGGATATAAGCTCTCCAAACACCCCTATCCAGAGATGTTTTACAATCATCCCCTGTATATTCTACTTCCTCATGGTTGTTATTCTCCCACCACATTCTTGGTTTACCAACTGGGCTTTTCCTTCTGATTTTTCTACAAGAAGCTCCCCATTCGTGTCATATGTCTTGCCTCGCAGTCTACGGGACTTAACTGTTCTTATTATATCTTGCTTCCTATAAAGGCCATTAAGTTCACTGTTATGTAGTCTTCTCCATTCACCTGTCTGTTCATTTCTTTTTGGTCCAAAAATTTTCCTAAAAATTGTATTCTCAAATACTCGTAATCTCCTTTCCTCCCTTAAATTAAGAGTCCATGTTTCGCATCCATATAAGTTAATATAACTGGGAGAATAATAGTTTTATATATTTTCAGTTTAACGTTTTTTGAGAGGAGTTGGGACGACAAGAGTCCCTTTACTGCATAATAGCAAGCATTTCCAGAAATGAGTCTATGTTTAATTTCTTTGTGCATCTCGTTCCTATTTGTAATTATTGTTCCTAGATATTTGAATTCAATCACTTCTTCAAAATTTCCCTCATTTGTAAATTTCCATTACATAATAATTTGTTATTATTAATATATTTATATGTCATTATTATATTTATTATACAGAGTGTGGCATAAGTCACTTAACCACTGGACATGGTTGTAAGCAAAAATATCAGATTGTTGAAACTGGGGTTTAAATATGGGGCCTTCAGAATATAATCTCAAGCACTACTAAACTAAGCAGTAGTGTTTGAGATTATTTTTTGAAGGTCCCGTATTCAAATCCCGGTTTCAACCAATCTATTTTTTTTCCTTCCAGTGGTTACCTGACTTATGCCGCACCTGTATTATTAACTAGCTGTGAGCAGTCCATTCGGTTCTCCTTAACATTTCCGTAATGGGAGAATCCCGGGTCCCTGTTAAAAATGTTTGCCTAAGTTTGTGAGAAATTAGTTGTTATTTAGTTGGTATATATTTAGGCATAACAGTCATGCCCAATAGCTCCTGTTCGTAAGTTAAATTGTTAAGGACCGTGTTTTATATTTAATGGTGGAAACTTATGTTTATAATAATATTTTATTATTAATAATTTGTATGAATAATTGTTTAAAGGATTGAAGAAACTCAATTTATAACTCCAGCTTATTTAAAAGTTCGGACCGCAGTGAAAACAAAGAACAATTTTTAATTTAGGATTTAAGATAAACCCCCACTTTTAATAATCATATTTCGCTGAATTTTTAAAAAAAATACCTTCCTCAATTTATTTCATAGCATGTTCTGAGTTTCGTAGCGAAACATCGAAATTTGTGACCGTTAGAGGCAAGAATGAGGTGAGAGAATAATATTAATCATGATTTGAGGGAGATAAATTATACAGAGGATAATAAAAACATTGGCTTAGGATAGGGATGTATTAAGAGATTATGTCCGCATGGCCATGAACCAACGGATTCGATAATACCAGTGAGGTAGAGCTATTTTTAAATTTTCGTTTCACGTGAACTCCTACACTTAATGGTCCGACTTTCCTTATTAGCCCTTAAATTAAAAATGTATCCAATTGGATACATTGATTTCATTTATTTAATTGTATTTAGATCAGTAGAAAAACAAACGAGTCAAAATTACTTAAATTTATGTCAAATTACGCAATAATGAATAATAATAGGTAACACAGTTTTATAAGAATATATTTTCCTTGCGGTCCGGAATATTTAAATAAATGACACGAGAAAATATTGTATTGACATCCCCTACATCCATACCGCATCATTCGCCGATGATACCTGTTTCTTTTACCAGACTACCTTCAAATCTCTTCCTAATCGAATCCATGTATTCCAAACCGCTCTCAACCGTATCTATATTTGGTTCCAGTTATGGAACATAAAGATAAACACGACAAAAACCCAGGCGATCCTTTTCACTAAATCAACCAGACGGTCACCCATCCAACTAACCTTGGGAACTCAAAATCTTCGCCTAGAACCTTCAGTGAAGTATCTTGGGGTCCATCTGGACCCCAAGCTTACGTTCAAAATTCATATTCGACATCTACAACATAAAGCAAATGCAGCAATTGCAATTTTATACCCATTTTTCAGGTCGAATACATTGTCACGTAAGATCAAGCTTTTACTGTATAAAAGCGTGATCCGCAGCATGCTACTGTACGGATGTGAGGCCTGGAGCATCCTCGCAAAACAGCATAAACGAAGAATACAAATTATACAGAATAAGTGTTTGAAAATAATTTTTCAAGCACCGCGTTTCACAAGGATGACAGACCTACACAACGTAGCGCAACTTCCCCATATTGATGCCATGATAACTGAAAATGTAAGCAAGATGCACAAATTTACATCTTTGCATACAAATTTTATGGTACGCAGTATTGGACGCTTGCCCCAGTGGCGTGCTGTACATAGAAACATATTCATCCGATTTACTCCTCATTAAATCCAGCCAGAGATTTGGCGATGTGCTCTCACCTGGAGTAGCGTGGCTCATTCCACAATGCTGGATTTCCGACTCTCGGCTTGAAAGCAATGTGGTTTCTGATGTCCTGCTTCAGGTCATCACATCCCTATCTCTGTCCAAATTTCATCACCATTTGCACACAAACGCTAGCGTCGCCAAATAGGCTCGGGTTAAGTGAACTACAACCCCGTAATGATAGCCACTATTAACTTAGCTGCCAAAGAGCCCTAGTGGGTTCTAACGTACGCAGCACACTGGGTGAAGCTAGACTTCGCCTTATCCAGTCCAGTTCTTGTATTGACAATTTAAGGGTTAAGGAACGTGGCCTTACTTTTTTTTAATCGATTGCTATATGCTAAGTTTGATTCGTATATATATCAAGGATTAGACCTGTTGGTCTGTTCCGACTCAAAATTGTTCACTCCATCTCTTTAAAGGTCGACCTATATTTCGTTCCCCTCGGATTATAGTATAAAACAGTTATTGTCATCCTGGTGTTTGGCATTCGTAGGTCATGGTCTCTGCAATTTATTCTATATTTTTCTATTAATGTTGTGATTGGTTCTGTGTTTAATTCCTTTCTGATATCAGTATTTATTTTGTACATTTCTAGTTACAAAGCGGAGAAATTTCATTTGTGAAACTTTGATTTCTCTTAATTCATCAGAGGTAAGCGTTTAAATTTCACATCCATATAATAAGAACGGCAATGCAACCACTCTGTATAGTTTTAGCAGTGTTTCTCGTCTTATCTAATATATACAAATGTTTGTTTGTTTGTTCGTACTTCATGCGCGGACATACCGTTGATCCGATTGTGATGGGGCTTTTTGCAAAATGTTCAGGAGATTCCCGGGATGAACATAGACTATAAGAGAGTTGTGATACTCACCTCCTACGCCCTTTAAATTCGCCCTTTGTATTGGAAAACGTGAAAAAAGTAGCTCTTTGGACGCTTAAGTGGCTTACACTGCTTAAACCATAATAAATACACAAACTACACAGAATTGAATATCTCAAAAAGCTCTACAAAAAAAGTCACGAAGCATATGTTTATCTCTTACGGATAACTCACAATAACCAAGAAGATCGAGATAACTAGATTCCCAGGCAAGACCGGGTAATCAGCACGGGAATCTTAAAATAATTACGATATACATTTATAACTATTTTTCATTTTACTTATTCACTTAATCATAAGAAGTTCATTAATTTTCGTCTTTCAGCTCATTTATGCCAAGAAGATCGGGATGATTAGATTCCCGGATAACGCCGGGTAAACAGCACGGGGTATCTAAAAATAATTACGATATAAATTTTTCCTTCTACTTATTTAACTAAACATAAAACACACAATTTTCATATTTCAGCTCATTTATGTCAAGAAGTTCGAGATAAGTAGATTCCCGGGCAACACCGGGTAATCAGCACGGGGTATCTAAAAATAAATATAAATGTATAATTATTTTTCCTCTTATTCAACTGAATATAAAATCACATTAATTTTAATTTATTTAGGCGTAGCAGCGCACGCCGGGTTTTAGCTAGTGTTGTATATATTTTTTATCTTGGTTATTTTGGTGTCTATCAGATTGGTTCAGGGAAGCTCTGTGAAAAATCGAGAATATATTCTCGAGAACAATCTCAACAGCTTAATTCTTTCGGAATTTGCTAAAACAACAAAATACTAGGTCATTAAATTTTTAGAAGTGAGTATCGATCTAAGAACATACATACAGATTTAATCAGAAGGGAGTAAGGGAAATAGTGAAATAGTTAATCAGAAATTGAAATATAAATAATATAAAAGGGCGAAACAAACAATTTGGATCGTGCAAAGATAGATATGTGAGGCTCGGAATTTGAGGGAAAATATTTTTGTTTTACTTTTTATCTAAAAACCATGCCCAACATAATACATATGTATATACCTAATGTAATGTTAATGTTTTTCTAGTGTATAATGCTATTGTGTTATTATTTAATTGTAATATTATTATTGTGTTTTCTTTATGTAATTGTAATGTTATTGCTGTTTCTGTTGTTTATTTTTCTTTACACTAGTACCAATTATTACTTTATTGTAACGGACTGTCAACAGCACGTACGGCTTACTGCCCGTGCGACCCATATTTGTAAATAATATTGTAAATATCTTACTTTTTGTCTAATAAAGTCCTACTACTACTACATTTTAGGTATTGTAGGCCAGAAAATGGTGCGTTTTATTCATACTTTTTGTCCTTTTTCCACGTACTTTTTGGTTGATTGGTCCTTTTTTAGCCTTTTTTAAAGATCTTTGCGGCTTTTTTTGTGAATATACAGTACTTTCTTTAAACTACATTTGTACCATTTGTATAATTAAAAAATCCACAGATTCAAGTCTTAATTCCTACTTATTTTAAAAAGACTATCTAGTTTTAATTTTCAAAGAGTTTTCACATTCCAAATCCAAACACTTTTGTTCCACGAGAAACTACTGAACACTCACAAAATATCACATTATTTTTAACCAGCATACTGATCGCCTGAACTATAGTGTCTCTACTTCAAATTTTCTAATAAGTTGCCACTTTGTGACAATGAGGTGACTGGAGATGACCATTGTGATATACTGTAATGCCAACTGAGGTAAATTTTCTGAAGTCCAATTTTTGTTATTCTAGTTAAGTCAAATATGCTTCTAGTAATACCAGTTTAAATTTCAATTTATCTCTACAGGATATCCATTGCGGTTTCGCTAAATTCATTCTATGCGGGAAAAATCGTTCATTCTAAATTATCCAAGAACTTTATTTTTAATGAACACAGAATTCCTTTCAAACTATATTGAATTAAAAACATATAAAGTACCGGTATGAAATCAGAAACATTTTCAGTTTTTTTTTTTTTGCAATGTGTGTTGCACTTATCTAGATGTAGTTTTTAAACAACATAAGTTTTTATATTCATTAAAATTTAAACTAAAATTATAATTTAATTTAAATTGCTTTATTACGTCCTTTTTCAGTTTTTAGGTTTTTTTGGGATATCTTTAGGTCTTCTTAACCCATTCGCCTCAGAAGACGAAGTACAATCGCTTAACTCTGCCTGTTATATATTTTGCAATATTTTGTATATCCCTTGGCAGGGTAATATTTTGTTAACTTTACGAATAGTAGATGAATGTATTTTGACCTTCACCCCAATTGAGATCTTAAGTACCGTTATATTTTGTTCGTTTTGAATGTCTGTAAAACAGCTATATAATTTACTATGGTTTAAATTCGGTTTTTGGGGAAATCCATTGAGCATTTAAACGTGAAGCGAATGGGTTAAATGTCTTTTATAAGCATTTTGTAGATCGTCAACTTCCGAGCCCTAGATATGTATAATTATGCTTAATACAGGATTGCGAACTTAAAGATACGTTGGTTAAAATTGGCAGGCTATGTTGTGTAAGTATCTATTGGTGTCGTCTTGATTTCCACTGAGACAAAATATTCCGTTGTTGCACATTATCATAACGTAACCTACTATAACTTTAACATGACGTCAGAAGGTGGCACAACAGGAAAAAAAAAATTGTTGACAGCAAGAGATGTAAAATATGATGCAATGAAGGTAATCGATGTACGAGTAGTTTGTAACCTGTGGCTTATTGCAACATGCATATCTATCTAATTGC
The DNA here is from genome assembly GCA_030220185.1 of Diploptera punctata. Taxonomy (NCBI): domain Eukaryota; kingdom Metazoa; phylum Arthropoda; class Insecta; order Blattodea; family Blaberidae; genus Diploptera; species Diploptera punctata. The sequence continues at coordinate 1,219,999 of JASPKZ010006477.1, read as the reverse complement.
GCTACAATATCTGTCATTCCTTTAAAAAAAGTTGCACATATTTGGTTCCAGTAAATTTATACATTCACTGTAAGAGGCTATGCCATAACAATATGAAACTACATTACAGTAAATGTGTTATATATATATTATTTGGTTCGTTTAATATCGTCTATTTCTGCTACATTAAATTTTACGGTAAGTTCCTACAGTTGGGATTTTTGTTAGAGAATGTAGGGCTGATTTTTTATTACTACCAATGTACAATACCCACACTCTATTGAGTAACTAAGAAATTGGGACTGGAAGTAAACATTAATAAAACTAAATATACAATGCATAGAAATGCAGTATATAAGGGAAATGGACAACTGATGACAAATGAGGGAAATTTTGAGGAAGTGGCTGAATTCAAATATCAAGGAACAATAATGACAAATAGGAATGAGATGCACAAAGAAATTAAATATAGGCTCAATTCTGAAAATGCATGCTATTATGCATTACAGGGACTCTTGTCGTCCCAACTCCTTTCAAAAAAAGTTAAACTGAAATATATAAAACTGTTATTCTCCCAGTTATAATATATGGATGCGAAACATGGACTCTTACTTTAAGGGAGGAAATGAAATTACGAGTATTTGAGAATAAAGCTCTTAGGAAAATTTTTAGGCTAAAAAGAGATTTACAGACAGGTGAATGGAGAAAACTACATAATAATGAGCTACATGATATGTATAGCAAGCCAGATATGATAAAAATAGTTCAATCTCTAGGATACGATGGGCAGGGCATGTGGCACGAATGGGGAATAAAAGAGGTGCATGGAAGCTTCTTGTAGAAAAACCAGAGAGAAAACGCCCAGTTGGTAGACCAAGAATGAGGTGGAGAATAACACTATCCATGATTTGAGGAAAGTGGATTGTACAGGGGATGACTGGAAAACATTAGCTCAGGATAGGGAAGTATGGAGAGCTTGTGCCCGCGCAGCCATGAACCTACGGGTTCGGTAGAGCTAGTGAGTTAGTCAGTTAGAGGTAGGCACAGAGTTATCAGATTTTTTAAAATTCACAATGGGTTGACACAAGGATATGCATTATCTCCTCTACTATTCAATTTTGTATTAGAGCATGCTATCAATTCTCTAGTGGATAAAGAAAGCATACATCTCGATGATATTAATAAACTGTTAGTTCATGCTGATGATGTAGTATTATTAGGCGATAGCGGAGAGATACTAAAGGCCAACACGCACATTCTGGTGAGTAGCAGTGGAATATTCGGGCTGAAAGTAAACATCAATAAAACTAAATATATGGCCACACATATAAATTCATTATGTAATCTATAGGGACAGTTAGTTAATGAGACATAGAGGGCATTTTTTTAATAACTGGTTGAATTCAAATACCTAGGAATTATAATTCCAAATAGAAATGAGATGCTGAAACAAATTAAACATAGGCTCAATTCTCGAAATTCATGCTGTTGCATGACAAGGACTTTTGTTATCACAACTTATCTTAAAAAAACGTTAAAATGAAAATTTATAAAACTGTTATACTCTCAATTACATTATATGAATGGGAAACATGGACTCTTAGTTTAAGGGAGGAGAAAAGATTACGAGTATTAAAATTCTTATGAGAATTTTTGGACCAAAAAGAGATACGAACAGAAAAGTGAATGGAGAAGAATACGTAACAATGAACTACATTATCTTTATGGCAAGCGAAATGTAATAAGAATAATTAAATCTCGTACTGCAATGGGCAGGACATGTGACATGAATGGGGAATCCATCCATAGTAATTCTGCCCGAGGGCAGGTCTTTCATTGCAATCATAGCATTTTCATGCTATGCTTTGCAGCTTTACTAGGAAATTACTATAGGTGTGGTAGCTTCCCGTTGCTTTCCACACCGGTGAAGAATGATGGTGATAATGCTAAGGATGATGATGATGGCCGGATGATTTTCGGGGACCGTTGGGCTCTAAGCTTCCCGACATTTGTCTTACAGGTGAGGAAAAACCCCGAAAAAACCTCACCCAGGCCCGTCCCGACCGGGAATCGAAACCGGGCCCGCTGCATGACAAGGAAGCACGCTACCTCGAGACCATAGCGGTGGTGAAAGAGGGAAATGAAACTTCCTTGTAGGAAAATTAAAGACAAACTCTGGGAGGTTATAGGGGACACCAAAACAAATGTTTTTCCCTAATGCCATTTTTTCATATGAGGATTATTTAAACCGGTAGAGGGCGTATTTCACTCTTCAGTTGTCATGACTGCAACTGCTGTTGATGGTAGGAATTGTTTTGTCCACTAGCGTATTAGTGAATTGTATCTGTTTACTAATGGAGCGATACACCTGGAGTGAGTATACTGATGTGTGTGGGCCGGTGTTGTTGGGGACTGTTTAATTGGGACATATCTCCTATCTAGGCCATTAAATGGGAGGCACTATTGCAATTATCTCGCAAGAACATTGCCAGAATTGCTGGAAGATGTCCCGCTCCCTAGAAGACAACGCATGTGGTTCCAACATGACGGGGCGCCGGCACATTTCAGTCGTCGTGTGCGTCGATTCTTGAACCAACGGTTTTCAGGAAAGTTGATTGGCAGAGGTGATCCTGTACCATGACATGCTCAATCCCCAGATATGACCCATTTGGACTTTTTTGTGTGGGGAGAGATGCGCAACCTTGTTTACACAACTCCTTTTGCATCAGAAAAGGATCTGGTTGCCCGGGTAGTAGCAGCACCAGGAACAATTATTATCGATACTCCTGGAGGTTTTGCCTGTGTTAGACAGAAATGATCCGCCGGTGTAACCTTTCTTTACATGTCAATGGAGGCATTTTTGAACCTCTACTGTAATTTAAGTAAATGCGTTGTGTTAATGTGTTGTCTCTTGGTAATAAAAAATGCAAAAGTGTTTGTTGGTTTAATTTATTTGCCGCTAGAGAAATCTTCCTCTACCGGTTTAAATAATCTTCATAGGAAAAAATGGCGTTACTTACTTACTCACTGGCACTATCGAACCCGTAGATTAATGGCCGCGCGGACATAAGCTCTCCATACATCCCTATCCTGAGCTAATGCTTTCCAATCATTCCCTGTATAATCTACTTCCGTCAAATCATAGTTAATGTTATTCTCCCACCTCATTCTTGGTCTATCAACTGGGCGTTTTCCCTCTGGTTATCTTACAAGAAGCTTCCATGCAAGTCTTTCATTCCCCATACGTGCAACATGTCCTGCCCATCGCAGTCTACGAGACTTAACTGTTCTTATTATATCTGGCTTCCTATAAAGACCATGTAGTTCATTGTTATGTAGTCTTCTCCATTCATCTGTCTGATCATCTCTCTTTGGTCCAAAAATTTTCCTAAGTACTTTATTCTCAAATACTTGTAATCTCCTTTCCTCCCTTAAAGTAGGAGTCCATGTTTCGCATCCATATAATATAACTGGTAGAATAATAGTTTTACATATTTTCAGTTTAACGTTTTTTGAAAGGAGTTGGGACATAAAGAGGCTCTGTATTGCATAATAGCACGCATTTCCAGAATTGAGGCCATGTTTAATTTCTTTGTGCATCTCATTCCTATTTGTGATTATTGTTCCTAGGTATTTGAATTCAGCCACTTGCTCAAAATTTCCCTCATTTATCATTAGCTGTCCATTTCCATTATATAATGTATTTCTACGTGTGGCCATATATTTAGTTTTATTGATATTTACTTCCAGTCCTAATTTCTTAGTGGAAAAAATGACATTAGGGAAAAATATTTGTTTTGGTGTCCCCTACAACCTCCCAGAGTTTGTCGGTTTAAATAATTTTCACCCTGTATATGTTGATTGTGATAGGTAATAATCTACATCAGATGTGAGGTTGTAAGACGTAACGGTAACCACCTCTCATCCTGTATGTTAATTTTATTTCTGACCCCTGATTGCTTCGTAGTAATGTTATGAATTATGCATTGAGGGATTATTCGTATAATTATCGGCCCCGAATAATGACGTCAAAGTTACTGATGTAATAGTATATTGCGATACAAGTGAGGTAAGCACTTGTTACTGATGGAGAAAAAGTTTGAAAAAAAACGAGGCGCTTGCGCCGAGTTTTTTTCAATTTTCCAGATCTGTTACTTGCTTACCTCTTGTGTATTGCATATTATGTTTTGGTCGATGTGACTAATTTTTATTAAATATAGTAAAGTAAAGTGATCCCACAACAGGCCCGGAGGCCCTTGGGGTAGTAGGAGGTTAAGGCACCCATTTTTTTCTAGACAATCGGCACTTTATGTCAGCCGGGTTGTCAGCCCTGCGTGACGGCCGCCTTTACCCCCAGAACAAGTGTCTGATACTCATTTCCGTTAGAGGCTGAGTCGACCCCAGGGTCATAGTGCCGCCAGAGGGTTTGGGTCAGTTTAAAAATCCTGACCCCAACGGGACTTGAACCCTCGACCCTCCGGCTTGTAGCTCAGTGACTTAACCACTACGATACGGCGTGCCTCCATTAGTAAGAAATTAATTAAAATATTGGTTGGTACCAATAAAACTAAAACAATGACCTTTTGTGGAAAATCCCCAATACCAAGCAAAATTTGTTTAAATAACAAAATTTTAGAGAGAGTTAATGAGTTTACTTATTTAGGATATAAACTCTCTTTTGTTGAAAATTTGGATTTATCAGAGAAAATTGTGAAATTCAACAAATCAATGGAAATCATTAATAGAGTTTTAAAACCTTCATTAGTGCAAAAATCAACTCGTACTCGTCTTTATCAAATAATGGCTCGACCAGTCCTGTGTTATGGGAGTGAAGCGTGGACTATAAAGACTGGAGATAAAAGCAGACTAACAGCTTGTGAGATGAAATTTATGCGCCGAACAGCTGGCTACACCAAATGGGATCGAAAGAAAAATGTAGAAATCCTTCAAGAACTTAATGTGTCACCAACACTGGACTACATCTCCAGATATCAGCTAAACTGGAAGGAACATGTCTCAAAAATAGCTAGATCCAGGATCCCCAAGGCAATAATGAACTACTGTCCAAATGGGAAACGGTCACTTGATCGACCTATGAAAAAATGGCACGAAAACCTCTTTCTCAGGCGTTACAGTTCTTCTAGGACTAATACCTGGCAGGATAATGAAATATTGGTTGGATGTAAATGACTTCTATGAGAAAGAAACATTTGGTGATCGTTGCTATGTAGCTTTTCATTTGTTTTATTAAAAGCAAGGATTGTTGGCTGTGGAGACATTTTTATATGCAGTACCGTGATTAGAATCTGTTTGATAATTTTATTATGGAAGGAGTCATGGTAGATGATAGAGAAATTGAAGAAGCCTGGAGAGTGGGATGTTCTGCATTAATTCCGGAAAAGTCTAAAGAAAGGTACTAGTTAGCGTACAAAACATTCAAGGAATGTTTTATTTTACTTACCGAACGTGTGCTTTTAGAGTCCATATCAGCATTGCGATTTCTTTTGTTTGCATAGCAACCAGGTTAGATGTGAGAACGTTGACTTACTTCCAGTAACAACAATATTGGTAAATATAAGAAATTAGTCACATCGACCAAAAAAATTATTTTAAATTTCAACAAATGAAAAACAATAATACATCATAATAGTGTCTGCGGCGCAATCAGTGCATTTCACACAAAATAAAACAAAATTGAAATTTTCATTCCATTGTTTTTGGTTTCATCACTCTAGGTGACGTAAAATGCGTACATTTAAAAATGAAGTGACGGAGATCATTTCTAGTAACACTGTGTTATTGTTTCGTATTTTAACTTCAGATCTGTTACTTAATTTTATATAAGCTTTCCGTTATTTTAAGATATACGTAAAACATCATAGGATTGTGATATAATGTTTAACACAGTTGCAGATTATATGCTAAGAATTCGAATTCTATCTAACATAATTTTCACATCAATCGATTTTAAAAGACCCAAATGGGAGTCAATGACCAATCACGTTTCAATGAATTTTGTTTTACAACTAATGACAGTCGAGTTTCGCTTCGCTATTTATCGAATTTGTTTAGCAAAATAAAGAAAGCTCTTCCTTTTAATATTTCGAACAGGTAAGAGCATTATTTTGCAGTGACTTACTGTCCAAACAAATACATTGAATGTAGCAAATAATGACAGATTCCTTGTAACTACTCATTTAATTATTGTGTTTTTAAATAATGATTTTTTGAGTTGTCTCCTAAAAAATAATTAATAACCTATAATGTTGGTTATAATTCTGGAAATGCATGCTATTATGCATTGCAGAGACTTTTGATGTCCCAACTCCTTTCAAAAAACGTTAAGCTGAAAATATATAAAACTATTATTCTACCAGTTATATTATATGGGTGCGAAACATGGACTCTTACTTTAAGGGAGGAAAGGAGATTACGAGTATTTGAGAATAAAGTTCTTAGGAAAATTTTTGGACCAAAGAGAGATGAACAGACAGGTGAATGGAGAAGACTACATAACAATGAACTACATGGTCTTTATATGAAGCCAGATATAATGGGAACAGTTAAGTCTCGTAGACTGCGATGGGCAGGACATGTTGCGCGTATGGGGAATGAAAAGACGTGCATGGAAACTTCTTGTAGGAAAGCCAGAGGGAAAACGTCCAATTGGTGACCAAGAATGAGGTGGGAGAACAACATTAACTATGATTTGAGGGAAGTAGATTATACAGGGAATGATTGGAAAGCATTAGCTCAGGATAGGGATGTATGGAGAGCTTATGTCCGTGCGGCCATGAACCTTCGGGTTCGATAGTGCCAGTGAGTTAGTTAGTTAGTTATAATATACAGTTTGATGTGTTTCATTTTTTCTCGACTAGGGTGCATTCTTACAGTATTGCGATTTTAGTGGATTATCGCTTATTGCGATCCTATTTGGCAATAAATAATATGATCAAGTTGCAGTGAATAGGCCTATACTTAACCACACATATCTGATTTGTTTTCAAACATCGTCATTAGCATTAAATATATAAATATTTCAAAATACCAGTAACTGTATTTAAATAGTGATTTTTGAGTAAAATCTTAATTTTATTCGTTAAATAGTTCTAAGAAAGCCACTCCCGATTTCCAAATCCTCTAGATAATTTGGAAATCACTCGTGGCATTACTTACGATAATTAACATTAGTGAAGAGGGAATGCAATCCCATTTCGATCGTTATTCAAAAGTTCAGAATCGACCCAGGTTCTAAAAGTCAAAGCTTGTACTAGTATTGTTCACATTCACAATCGGGATATTGGCTTAGTTGTTAAAGTGAATGTAAATAATAACCAGAATTTACTATATATATATATATATATATATATATCGGTGAAGGATGATTATGATAATGATAAATGATGATGATGGCCGGATGATTTTCGGGGACATTTAGGCCCCAAGCTTCCTGACAGGTGAGGAAAAACCCCGAAGAAAACCTCATCCAGGAGCCTGTCCCGACCGGGAATCGAACCCGGGCCCGCTGTGTGACAAGGCAGCACGCTACCTGGAGACCACAGTGGTGGATATATATATATATATATATATATATGTTGTTTATTTTTTCTTTCACTCACCTCATACTTCATAACTCCTATATATATTTCCTATCTACATAACTTAATATATATATATATATATATATATATATATATATTATTTATAATTGGACTTGGAATTATTTTCAATTTTAATTCTAAAATTCTAAACAAGCCAAATCAGCAATATCAAAATTAAATGGTGTTTTATGGGACCAGGATACAAGTTCTAAACAAAAACAAATATTTTTAATACAATAATATGGAGTACAATAACATACGGCACAGAAACATGTGAATTAAAATCTAAAACAATAAGTAAATTAAATTCTACAGATCCATTGATTCAGAAAATCAGAGAATATAAAGAGAAATGATTTACACATGTGGAAGGAATGAATGTAACAAGATTACCAAGAGCAGCATTCAACTACAAGCCAAGATTCAAGCAATGTAGGAAGGCCAGTTAAAAGATGGACAGAAAAACTGTGAGGCGGAACAGGCAATTTTTTCCTAGCCCGTGAAGTGAAGAAGAAGAAGAAGAAAATTCTATAGAAATTGATTTTTGGAGGCATTCAGCAGACATTTCTTGAAGAGATATAAGAAACAGCGTATGTTACCAAATATGAACGTTCAAACTTCAATTATGGAATTCATAAAAAAACATTAAAATGGTATGGCCATGTAAAAAAGAATGGCAGAAGACATATTCCCAAGAAGAATACTATAATGGGTGTGACTTGGTACAGAGGAGAAGAAGAATACTGCCAAAAATAACGTGGATTTATGGTTTTTGAGCAGCAAGAGTGGGAAAAAGGATTGGACTATGGAGATTGGAATGACAAAGATATGTGGAGGAGAGTGACAGTACATTAATTGGGCGCAGGAAGATGTTAAACATTGTTAAACATGCTAAATAAATAATAAATTAGAGTCTACATGTTTTTAAAGTGACCATTGCCATGTATTTTTATATTTTTACAGTCGTCATGAAAACAAAACTTATAATACTATGAAATTGATTCAAGCTTTATTTTTTTTATCGACTGAATGGGTTCCTTACATCAAAACACTGAACAAACATCTTGATCACATTATGAAAAATCTCTATGGAGTTTGTGTCAGTGGAATGAGTTTTGAAAGCTAGATATTCAGATATTACCATTTTATTTTAATCGCTGGTATACACACCAAACAATAAAGCTGATTAGAATGTGCATATAGACGAGTTTACGTGGGATTTTATACAACTCCACAAAACATTTTCAATTGCGGCCACCGACCTGAAAACACGATATGTTGTACTGAATGAATATCATCATAACATGCAAAAAGATTATGCGTAATAAATTCATGTTTATAACGGGCTTCCAATATAAAACCGGTCCGGCCTTACGGAGTTTCACCCGGCACGCAGTGCTGTCTCTTCCTCCCGCAATTCACCCTGCCTGCCACCCGTCCTTGAACTGTTTCTTACCTTATAGAAAATGCTGGAAATGTTGTCCTCCCGCAGTTAAACAGGCATTATACCGAGTAAACACATTTAGATTGACAACCTGTATTTCGGGCACTGTCAAGTTTCTGATTTCATTTCTTATGTTGTTCTTCAGTTCTTCCAATGTGTGCGGATTTGTTGTGTACACTTTGTCTTTCAGGCTACCCAACAAATAAAAATCACACACTGTTAGATCTGGGGAGCGAGTGTTTCTTATTTTGTACTGAACCAGTGGTCTCAAATTTAGTCACAAGATCGTGGATTGTCTATCTGGAAGGAAGTAATTGTCCAGGGAAGTTCCGAATAAATTCCTCGCGAACGCGACGAGCTGATTCGTATTTATAATAACATTTACACACATAAATGCACTGCTCTAATGTCAGCTGACGTCTCATCTTGTCCAACGATAGTAAACTGACTAGTTCAAGGACGAGCGGCTGGCAGAGTGAAATGCGGACGAGGAGAGAGCGCTGCCTGACGGGTGAAACCCCGTGAGGCCAGTCCGGGTTTATATTGGAAGCCCGGTATTAGAAATAAAAAAAAATGTCTTTTGAGCAATGCTCATATCCAACACATTCAAATGTGTTAAAATAAGTTAAGAATATACATTTTAAATGTGTTAGAATACTTTTTTTTCTTGTAAATGCCCCAGGTTGTCTTTCGACATTTCTGGCGTTCTCTAATGGAATGGCCGTAATGCGTAAACCAAACTTATGAGGTCTTTGGGGGCGCCTGGAAGGCGGGGTTATTTTGCCCCGATGATATGATGGGTGATGATGATGATGATAGTGGTGCGCCAGGATAGCCCCTAATCCTAAGCTTAATCTAAGATGAATATGAATGATGATGATGATTGCGATGGCCATTAAAAATATAAATTTAATTTGAAGTAGACTGTTTTTGAATTTAATAATAATTGAACATTTGTTATTATAAGAAATCTTCATTGAAAAGCAAAATAGGTACTTATTCTTCTTCTTAAACTTAATTTGTAGGATTTTCATCCTGTTTATTTCCAAAATCACTCCTCGGAGTAAGACGTAGGCCTACTGGATGTACATTCACTGTCTATCCATCTCTTGGCAGGTCTTCCTCTTGTTCTTCTCCCGTCCATTGGTCTATCTTCTTTAGCTCTTTTTGCAAGCCGGTTTTCTTCCATTCTTTCTATATGACCCTTCCAATATTTTCGTCTATCTATAATAAATTTGGTTTTGTCTTGAATATGGCAGTTGTCCCTAATTTCTTTGTTGTGTATTTTATCAAATAATGTTTTCTCCTGAATAGTTCTTAAGATTTTCATTTCGCATGTGCTTATTATTTGTTTAGTTTTTGTTGTATCAGCTCTAGTTTCTGCTCCATATACGATAACTAGCCGAACTATCATTTTATATATGCGGGTTTTGCTTTCTATTGACATATGTTTGTTGAGCCAAATTAAATCTTTCATAGATCCTGATATTTGTGCTGCTTTATCAGCTTGTTTCTTTACTTCTTTTAATAAATTTTTAGTGTTTGTTATTAATACACCTAAATAATTAAATTCTGACACTTGTTCTATGATTTTTATTTCCACTTCTAATTTGCATCTTACTGGTTATTTTGATATTGTTAAGCATTTTGTCTTATACGTGTTAATTTCCATATTGTATTTTTTGGCATTTATATTAAATTGATGTAAAGATCTTTGTAAATTATCTTCAGATTCTGAAAGGAGAACGACATCATCTGCGCAACATATTAAGTGAAATCTAGTGTTTCCCATTTTATAACCCAAACGTGGTGGTATGTTTTCAATAATTTTATCCATTATAATATTAAATAAGAATGGACTTAAAGAGTCACCTTGCCTGATGCCCTTTGTGAGCGTTATTTCTTCAGTTTGCTTAAAAAATATAATAAAAATATGCAATAAAAATAGGTACTAATATGAGTAATTTGCTTATCCGTCCATGGTTATCAGGAAGGAATAAAACAGCACAAATTACTTTAATATGTCGGCTACATTAATCATGATAATTAAAGCAATGTGTCAGCAGTGTAAAAATATTGATAAAGGGATTAACTTCAATCCAATGTGCCTGAAAGATGCGGAAAACAATAAAAAGGTAACTTCATTTAAATTCGTTTTTATGGATATGGATACTTCTGCCATCTACAATCATCTTTTAAACTAGTTTCCCAAGCTTGCTGCTGCTGCTTCTCCTAGTCTCCGACAGATAGCAACACTTACGAAATTATCAACGTCGATTTGAATTAGCTACCTGCAATTCTCCCTCCCTCCAAATTCAAAGTGTTGCTGACACATAATAAGAACCTCTTTGTCTGTCAAATTTATTCGTAATTTGTCAATTTAACTCTTTTTAAATCTAAAAATAGCGTTGCAAAGTAAAATTATATTTTTTAAGAGAAGAAATTTTCCGATAAACCAAACTCGGATTATTTGTATGTGCTTACTTTCCTTGAAAAGGAAAACAAATATAGACTATATAAACAAATAATAGGATAAGTAAACTCAAAATATTCTGTTGAGAATCGATATTTCTTTCCGCAATAATATTTATATTTTTGTCAGCAACATGCAGATAACATATAGTTATATGAATGTATTTGTTACAAAAAAGTACTTAATAAACTGATACTTTTGTAATACTATCCTATAATCAAATTAATTTACAAGTTGCCTCATGCTTTAGGAAATTATTATCGTCTACGTAGTTTCCGTATTATATATATATATATATATATATACTAGAAGTCCCGGCCACGCGTTGCTGTGGCTAAGGTATACGTTAAAAATTTAAATTAAGTTGCTGTATTTCAGCCAGATTACTTAAAACTAGTACTTACACACGAAGTTAATAATATTGAAAATAAAATAAACACTGAACACACTTAAATTATGAAATAATCAATATTTGTAATTCAATTGAAATTCGCGGTTAAAACAAAAAGCACAGCCATCTGGATCTCTCTTTGTTAAATAATAAACCAATTACCTTACCAAATTACCTTACAACGCCATCTGTTAGAATCGTATGGAACTCACAGATAATTATAACTCTTTGTTAAATAATAGAGAAATAATTTGCAATAAAAAATAATGCGACTATAAATTTAGTTATAAACTACCCTAAGTCTCAAGTTGGATCAAACTGCTCACAGTGTGCAAAATTTTATTAAAATCGGTTCAGTAGTTTAGGATTCCATCGCGGACAAACAACGTGACACGAAATTTATATATATATATATATATTATATATATATATATATCCATCCATAGTAATTCTGCTCGAGGGCAGGTCTTTCACTGCAATCATAGCATTTTCGTGCTATTCTTTGCAGCTTTACTAGGGAATTATAGGTGTGGTAGCTTTCCGTTGCTTTCCGCAGCGGTGAAGGAAGATGATGATAATGATAAGGATGACGATGATCGGATGATTTTCGGGGACCGTTGGGCCCTAGGCTTCATGGCATTTGTCTTACAGGTGAGGAAAAACCCCGAAAAACCTCACCCAGGAGCCTGTCCCGACCGGGAATCGAACCCAGGCCCGCTGCGTGAGAAGGTAGGAATTTCATTTACATTGAAAGCTTTATTGTGCAATTCAATGCAACTTGATCTAGTTTCTATTAATCGATGGAGCAGAACTTTGGCCATTAACAACAAAAACAAGTAAGTATCTTTTTGCAATGGATTAGAATTTTATACAAAGGACAGCAAGAATTTCTAAGTATAGAAAAAAATAAAAGCTCAGTTATAAGGAAGGATTGCCGAGCTGGTCTCGAAAAAGTGGGAGCCTTAACCTCCTACTACCCCAAGGGCCTCATGAGGCCTGTTGTGGGATCACTTTACCTTTGGGGGCACGCCGTAGCGTAGTGGTTAAGGCACTGAGCTACAAGCCGCAGGGTCGAGGGTTCAAGTCCCGTTGGGGTCAGGATTTTTAAACTGACCCAAACCCTCTGGCGGCACTATGGCCCTGGGGTCGACTCAGCCTCTAACTGAAATGAGTACCAGACGCTTGTTCTGGGGGTAAAGGCGGCCGTCACGCAGGGCTGACAACCCGGCTGACATAAAGTGCCGATTGTCTAGAAAAAGTGGGAGCCTTAACCTCCTACTACCCCAAGGGCCTCCGGGTCTGTTGTGGGATCACTTTACTTTACTTTACTATAAGGAAGGAAATGAAGATTGAAGACACTATTTTAGATTATATTAAAACTCAGCAATTAAGATGGTACATACATGTCCGGCGAATGGAAGAGGATCGGCTACCAAAATGTGTTTTGTAATGGAAACCTGAGGGAAGACGAACCTCCTGGAGTCAGGGAATATATTTATACGTGAAGGAGAAACATCTACGTACAATCAGGAGATTGAATAGACCGACAAAATTGGCTATTAGGAATCGGATGATGTCATAGGCATTAATCAACCGATGATCTATCTATCTATCTATCTATTTATTTCGATGATGCAATTAAATTTTGACATTAAACAATGCAGGCCCAATATGACACGAAAAGTATATATATATATATATATATATATATATATATATATATATTGACATTCAAAACAAAAGACACTAAAATTATTAACCAAATAAATTTATATAAATTAAATATGTTGGGTTCGAATTTTATTAACCAGGACTCATTTTATTATATTCACCATTTCGTAGTATATCATCATCCGGTAACATGGCAGCTGCCGCCATCTTCCGGAAACCAAACGCCATTCCTCTCTGTCCTTCCATTGATCTTCCTCCATTCCTCTGATATTCATAGCTGCTTGTACCCCTTCTATCCAAGTTTTCTTCGGTCTTCCTCTGTTCCTGCTTTCCATTGGGATCCATTACATTACAATTTTTGGCAGTCTTTGCTCTGGCATTCTTTTGACATGGCCATACCACTGTAATCTGTTCTATAATGTCTATGATGTCCGGCTCCTCTTCTACACCCATAATTTCCCTAAAAAGCGTAGATTAATTCATTGTAGTGTTATTTTTTCTTTTCTTTTTATGCATAGTAGATTCGAGCTGTTATTCCTTTTTTATTCATTGTATCATTCATTTAATTTTAATTGTATTTAGTTTCATTCTATTATTAGACATTAATTTCATTATTATTCAATATGACAGATAATGAATTGTTCAATAACTATTATTGTAACTTTTTTTTGTATTCATATGTAACATGTTTGTCCTGTCTAATATGACTACTATTGTAATTTTTTTGTATTCATGTGTAACATATGTTTGTCCTGTTTTATATGACTATTATTGTATTTTTTTTTGTATTCATATGTAACATATGCTTGTTCTGGTGAGTGGAAGAGAAGGCCACATGGCCTTAACTCCACCAGGCTAAATAAATAAATCTAAATAAAAATCTAAAAAATCTATTTCTTTATTTCGTATTCTATCCATTCTAGATTTTCCAGCTGATCTTCTTAAAACATCCATTTCTGTACTTAATTTTTTTTTTCATTTCCCTGGTAGGAATTTGCCAGACTTCAGCACCATATGCTAAAATGCTCATAATTATGGTTTGATATTTTTGTAATTTTCTATTTTTTGTAATATTTTTGCTCCACCAAACAGAGTTTAAAGCATTTATTGCTTGTTTATAATACAAATAAGTAGACTTGGTAATACCGTAAGTTATAAAAGCGAATTTAAATAAGTCAAATATATACATATATACAGTAAAACTTTTTTAATCCGGAACGTGAATAATGCGGAAATCTGTCCAATGTGAACAAATTTATTGGTCCCGGCGAAATAATAGTAATTTTACATGTATATATTTTGCATAAAACGGAATCTGTCCTACGCGGAAACGGAAGGATATTTATACACAATTCATGAAAAAAGAAATTTATAAAGCGGAAAGGCAGCAAATAAATTAGTTTACACTTCATTGAATTCCCGTTAGGCCAAAAAAACAATAAGGAATTATTCCTGCCGCCGGATGAATTACAGATTCTACCTGTACCTGAAATTTTATTTCGGCCTCACTGCACACCTGTTATGCAAAATACAGATACGCCTACCTGTCTTACAAATAACCATTGCACTGTAAAATCTTAAATTAGTTTAAATTTTGAGACCAATCTTTCAGAGGTAGTGTTCTGAATTTACGGAATAAAGATAGCTGAAACGTATGTATCATTGTCATTAAACAAAAAAGTGACAGTAATTGAAGATAAATTTCCAAATTTCCGGACCAATGCTCCAAAGTCAAACTCTAGCTTTTGCTAAATCCCTATGGAATAATGATTTCAAGGCATCTTCAGGTTGGCTGGACAGTTTTAAAAGACGACAGAATGTAGTGTGGAATGAAATTTCCCGGGAATTAAAGGATGTGGACGAAAGTGTAGTTAGTGAGCGAGAACCTAAACTGCACACTTTCATTTCAGGATACGCACCTAAGAGACATTTTTAACGCTGACGAAACGGGACTGCATTTCTGGCGCTTTACCGTCGAAGTCGCTCGTGCATATTATATTTCACTTTTCAAAGGTAGCGGATTTACAATTAATCCAATATACGTAAAAAGACATATATGGTATTCTATAATTTAGGATTATTAATAAGTTTTAGTTTTTTATAATGCGGAATTTTGTTGTAACATTAAGAAATTAGGACTGGAAGTAAATATCAGTAAAACTAAATATATGGTCACACGTAGAAATTCAGTATATAATGGAAATGGACAGCTAATGACAAATGAGGGAAATTTTGAGGAAGTGGCTGAATTCAAATACCTAGGAACAATAATCACAAATAGGAATGAGATGCATAAAGAAATTAAACATAAGCTCAATTCTGGAAATACATGCTATTATGCATTGCAGAGACTCTTGATGTCCCAACTCCTTTCCAAAAACGTTAAGCTGAAAATATATAAAACTATTATTCTACCAGTTATATTATATGGATGCGAAACATGGACTCTTACTTTAAGGGAGGAAAGGAGATTACGAGTATTTGAGAATAAATTTCTTAGGAAAATTTTTGGACCAAAGAGAGATGAACAGACAGGTGAATGGAGAAGACTACATAACAATGAACTACATGGTCTTTATAGGAAGCCAGATATAATAAGAACAGTTAAGTCTCATAGACTGCGATGGGCAGGGCATGTTGCGCGTATGGGGAATGAAAGACGTGCATGGAAACTTCTTGTAGGAAAGCCAGAGGGAAAACGCCCAGTTGGTAGACCAAGAATGAGGTGGGAGATTAACATTAACTATGATTTGAGGGAAGTAGATTATACAGGGAATGATTGGAAAGCATTAGCTCAGGATAGGGATGTATGGAGAGCTTATGTCCACGCGGCCATGAACCTACGGGTTCGATAGTGCCAGTGAGTAAGTGAGTAAGTAAGTGAGTAAGTAAGTAAGTAAGTAAGTAAGTAAGTAAGTAAGTAAGTAAGTAAGTAAGTAGTAAGTAAGTAAGTAAGTAAGTAAGTAAGTAAGTAAGTAAGTAATGCGGAATTTTGTCTAATGCGGGAAAAAACGCGATTCCTCTTTGAGCAAGTTTTACTGTATATATATATAAACCGCCATATGAATTGGTGAAATCCATAACGGTGTAAGTGTCATTTAAGTGAAAATTGAGTTAAGTGTAGTTATTGCATGTTATTGGGTCTCTTTCGAATGGCAGAAAGATTCAAGTGTACGCTGTCAACTGCAGCTGTCTGGTGACGATGAATACAACTGTTTTTGTTGGTTTGATATCTACAGGATGTTTAAACTCATTTATCTGTGAATGATCAAAATGTAATTTATACCGCTATGGTTTTCACTCACTCATATCCTTCCTTCACAGTAGCCTCTGCCCGCTCCTGGAATTTCCTTCCTCAAGATATCAGAGGTTGCCGCACACTTGGCACTTTTAAGTCACGCTTATACAGTTATCTGTTGTCTACTAATTATTTTTTCTCTATTTATTTAAATTTATACTATGTCATTAATAACTTTTTCTCGTTTTTTATATATCTTGTACATATTATACATTTAGGGTCAAATTTCGCCAAGAGAGGTAACTGTATTACGCCAGTTTTCCCCATGTATAATGCATAGCTTAAACTGACGTAATACAGTTACCTCTCTTGGTGAAACTGGCCCTTAATTCGTTAAGTCTAGAGTAAATCAAAATACATTATAAATATTAATTGTGTTGTATTTATAACATGTAATCGTTTATGTTTATTGTAATTTAGATGTAAGATTTTTTTTTTTGTATTTTTTAAAACCTGGTTGAGTGGCAGACACGGCCTTAAAGGTCTTAACTCTGCCAGGTAAAATAAATTTTTATTATTATTATTATCATTATATTATTACTATTATTAATTGTATTAATACCGGGTGTACATAAAAGAACATAGTGATTTTAAAGGTGTTGAATTATAATTGTGTTCAGGGACAATTTTGAACTTACAATTCCCCAATACAGACTCGTTGATCAGAAAAAAATTAAAAAACTCACTTAACAAACATGTCCACACCGCGCATGGAACCCGAACCCTCAGCGTCTGAGGGAAGGACGCTATCACTAGACCCTATCACTTTGTTTCGAGGGTATTAGTCACTAAGAGTAAAAATATCATTACATAATTTACATTAGAACAGGTGAACAATTTTAATAATCCGGAATGGAATGTTTCATTTAGAAAAAGTGAAGACATTACAAACAAAACAAATAATTTAATTATATGTGTGTCACCATAATACGAACTCTTAAGGGAACTAGAAAAGATACATTTTTTAAAAAAATTATAATACAATGGCAGTTCCAACACTACTATATGGATTGGATCACTGCGTCTTAACCAAAAACAATGAATGAAGAATAAAAACTTCAGAAATGACATTTTTGAAGGATACAATAGCTGTTCGGAAGCGTAGTGAAGATATACGAACAGAACTAAATATATTCAAGTTATTAAAAGTTAAAAATATATAAATCTCAATCGTCCTCAAATATTAAATTGTGTCAATATACAAGAAGCCTAATGAGACATATATTTCATATTCTGCTTCTAGAGTCAGCATTTTATAGTTGAGGATGACTGAGAGCTCAGGTACATATTATATATTTTTAACTTTCACATGGTATCCTCGACCGTGTTTGGTAAAGCATTTTAAAAGTATTGATTCAAAGTATTAGACAGGATTCACAATACAGAGATGAATGGATGGGCCACATCAATAGAATGGATAACAACAGAATCCCAAAACAGATTATTAACTACTAACAAGTAAGACGAAGAAATGTAGGAAGATCCAATTCTAACATAAGATGGGAACAGACCTTAATGACTTAATGTCTAATCCTTGATGTTGATTAATATTTTTATTACTATTATTATTATTATTATTATTATTATTATTATTATTATTTATTATTATCATTATCATTATTATCATCATCATAATCATAATAATCATAATCATCATAATCATCATCACAATCATAATAATCATAATCACCATAATCATCATAATCATCATCATCATAATCATAATAATCATAATCACCATAATAATAATCATCATAATCATAATCATCAATCATAATCATCATAATCATAATCATCATAATCATAATCATCATAATCATAATCATCATCATAATCATCATAATCAATAATCATAATCATAATCATAATGTCATCATAATAATAATCAGAATCATTCAGAATAAAAATAATAACATCATAATCATAATCATCAAAATCATCATCATAATCATAATCATAATCATCATAATCATATTCATCATAGTCATCATCATCATAATCATAATCATCATAATCAAAATCATCATCATAATCATAATCATCACCATCATAATCATCATCATCATAATCATAATCATCATAACCATAATCATAATCTCATCATAATCATCATAATCGTCATCATCATAATCATAATCATAATCATCATCATAATCATCATCATCATAATCATCATCATCATCATAATCATCATCATCATTATTATTATTATTATTATCTAACATCTCTTGGTTAACTCTTGTTTTTTTCGACCCCGACGCTATTAGGGCATCCGAGGGCCAGGGAGTCTTTCCTTTCTTCCATTTCTTCTTTCTTCTATTTTCTTTTCTTCTCCAGAAATGCCTGACCGGAGGCTATAAGATGGCAGTCCCGTCACTGGTCTTGCCTTCCTTTGGCCAGCAACCAATCGAAGGGACTATTATTATGCTTTCAAGTCTTATACGAGAATTTCCCGGAAGGATCAAACTTATGACTAAATTGGAAACACCATCTTGAAAGAATGAGTTCAAATCGGATCCCCAAAGCTGTTTATAATTATATACCAAGAGGACGAAGATCTCTGGGCCGTCCTATAAAATGCTGGAGGGAAAATTTTTTATAGGATCGTAACAGGCCTTGGCCTAACACTTGGAAGGAAGAAGAAGAAAAAGATTATAATAATTATTTTTTTTTGTGCATGACATATTACAAACTTTCGGATATAAAATGCAGAATTTGTGGAAGAAGCAGCTCCTCGATTGTTTTAGTAGGTTGGCGATGTTTCGCAATTGAGGAGCCCACTTTTGATAAATGGGTGAAAATAATAAGAGAGGTCCCAACTATGAATTGGATTTGCAGTGCGTTGCTTTGAAATTATCTTTATTGCGATCAGTAAGAGGGTTTGTTGACCTACTTGCAGCAGACGTCGGTTCAATACACTAATTCGAACCAGAGGGTGAATACTAAATGTAAGAAAATACCCTATTCACCAAACAAACAAAATCAAATGCTCTTATATTAAGTCTATATAATTCACTTCACATGTATGGATTTCTTCTTCTTATTCTTCTTCTTCTTCGGCTTTCCCCCACTTATAGGTTTGCCGTCTTCAGTTTCTATCTATCTCTATCATTCCAATATCCCTCTTCCGAATTCCTATCATCCATTATAGTTCTGACGTAGGTTTTACATTTCCATCTTGGTCTGCCACGTTTATTTCTTCCAGGTGGTGACTACTGGTATATATTTTTTGGCCATCTTTCATTTTCCATTCTTTGTACATGGCCATACCATTTAAGCGTTTGATTTTCAATACTCTTAACAACAGATGTGGTGACATTCATTTCTCTCCAAAGGAATTCATTTCTTATTTTATCCTGTATTGTTTTTGGAGGCTTCTTCTAAAATAATCAAATTCAACTGTTCTAATTTTATTCTTTTGTAATTGCGTCAAAGACTAAGTTTCACTTCCATATGACAAAATATTCTGTATTATGCTCTTATAAATTTTCACTTTAGTTTCCTCTGTAATATTTTTGTTCCAAATTATTCCATGTAATGTCTTAGTTGCATTTTTCGCCATTGCAATTTTAGTCTGTACATCTCTCTCACAGGTACCTAAACTTGTAATTATTGACCCAAGATATTTAAAAAATTCACTTTTTTTTATTTTTCCTGTTTCAAGTATGAGATCATCCACATACTTTCCCAAACACATATATTCTGTTTTCTGTAAATTTATATTCAGTCCCCATTTTTTATTCGGGTTTTTTACCTTTAAATACTTATTTTCTTTCTCCTGTTTTATTGATATTCACATACTTAGAAATGTACCCAATGACGCAAATTTTTATTACGAATGTTATATTTTCAAGAATTCAAGCCAATTAATGGTTAGTATGTGTGCATATATCAAAATGTACATGGTTTGTGTGGATGTGAGTGTTTGAGAGGGAGATAGAGAGAAATATATTATACAATGACTCCCATACAGATTCGGTTCTGTCCAATTAATTATCTTTACGTTGCTTATTTTCCCTGCATTGTATTAGTGCAGGATCCGAAGAACCATCTGCTTACCGAATGAAACATATTTTTTTTATTAAACCTCGAATATAGACGAATACATTCAGAAACACTTTCCTATTAAAATATGTTCATGACTATCTTTAATTAAAATTATTAACGAAGTGAGGATATTAGGAAGGACTTAAATATTTTTAATTTAACAAATAGAATTGACAACATGAGAAACAACTGGTATGAACATGTTAAGAGAATGCCTACAGATAGAATCCCTCAGCTGTTACTAAAGTACAAACCAATAGGACATAGAAATGTTGGACGGTCATTTACTTGATGGGAGGACTCACTAAATTCCACTTTATGTGAAAACAGGTCAAAAGGCCTAATTTCATGAAGCAGAAGAAGAAGAAGAAGAAGAAGATTAAAAGGACTTAAATATTTTTAATTTAACAAATAGAATTGACAACATGAGAAACAACTGGTATGAACATGTTAAGAGAATGCCTACAGATAGAATCCCTCAGCTGTTACTAAAGTACCAACCAATTGGACATAGAAATGTTGGACGCCCATTTACTTGATGGGAGGACTCACTAAATCCCACTTGATGTGAAAACAGGTCAAAAGGCCTAATTTCATGAAGCAGAAGAAGAAGAAGAAGATTAACTTTTATACTATTTCATGACCGGTTTATTGCAGGCAATACTATACCATCGTGTTTGTAATTAAATTATCTTTATTTTAATATGTATTCGGATTGGTAAACAGATCAGTGTAGTCATCTATATTAATATACCTGATTATACCTGCTTACCAGGTAGTCATGACCAGAAACGAGTAGATAATACTACCTAGCCATATGTGTAATATTTCAAACTCTCGGTTCAAATGATATTTGTTCGGTAACCAAGTGGTGAAGCATCCGAAAAAAATAATTAAAACAATTTTAATTAAAGATAGTCATGAACATATTTTTTTTTGTCTAATGCCACCAGGTTGTTTTTTATGACATTTCTGGCTTTCTCCCTGACATTGGCGGAATTGTAATCCATTTCTTAGGTTGGGGCACCTGGAAGGCGGAGTTACGTTACCCCGATGATATGGTGGGTGATAAATGATAATGAAGCGCCAGCAGAGTTCTTAACTTAAACTTAACCTACATTCCAGACCATGGGCAACCACAGGAATAATTCCCTTTAAGAAAAAATTCTTATGGTCTGACCGGGAATCGAACCCGGGACCTCATGAACAGTAGTCAGTAACGCTGACTACTAGCTCATGAGGCTGGTCTGAACATATTTTAATAGGCAAGTGTTTCTGGATGTATTCGTCTATATTCGAGCTTTAATAAAAAAATATGTTTCATCCGGTAAGCAGATGGGTGAAGGTCGACCTCTCTTCGGATTTTAGACTAATATTACGGAAAGAAAATATTTAGGATATTCTTTAGAACATGTGATGCTACTTTTTTAATTCTTTCATAAACTCCTATCAAATTATATTCTTAGGGTTCTATTTTTCAAATTATTTCCCACCATTTACAATGATTTTTACATTTTTCTAACGATTATTTCAATATATTTTTCTATGATATTTAACTACATACACAGCATGAAGACTTGGTCATCATATTGAGTTTAACGAACATTCTAAGCAAGTATAATGATATTGTGGAAATAAAAATTAATGTCTGAACCAGGAATCGAACCGTGGACCTCTAGTTCTCCAGACTAGTGTGCAGCCCACTACACCATTCTAGACTTAGCACAAACATTAACAATTCTTTCCACAGCAGCCCACTACACCATTCTAGACTTGATGTGGAAAGAATTGTTAATGTTTGTGCCAAGTCTAGAATGGTGTAGTGGGCTGCTGTGGAATGGATGATTGGAAAACATTAGCTCGGGATATGGATGTATGGAGAGCTTATGTCCGCGCTGCAATGAACCTACGGGTTCGATAGAGCCAGTGAGTTAGAGTTAGTTACCGGTACGTATAAACTGTGTATATAATATACACACGAACTATTTTTGAAATCAATTTGAGGATATTTGAAATCGACCAAATATAAAATCGGCATACAAAAATCAGAGTAGCCTATAGTAAACCATATAAGATCTCTCAGAATCGGTTGGCTTGGACATTTGATAAGAATGGATGATCAGAGACTGGTCAAAAAAATCTACAAATGGAAACCTATAGGAGGCAGAGCTGTTGGAAGACCGAAGATCAGATGGGAGGATGACACAATGAATGATCTAAAGAGAATGAAAGTGACTAATTTGAATATGTCAAGAGACAAATTGGCATGGAGGAGGATTGTTGAGAAGGCCAAAACTTTCACTTTTGAATTGTCGTGCTTCAAGATGATGATACACTATTAAATAATGCAAAAAAAACTGTTTATTTTGTTAAAATTTCTGTAATTTAATTTTTATCTGACTTTCTACTGTTAGACATATGTTAATACTACAGTAATGTTAAGAAAACAATTTGAACTCACCGAATTCTTTTCATTGTTGATAGGTGAGAGTTTGGCAGACTGAGACCTGATCTGCACACCTGCCGCAACTATGCCCTTCCTCTCTGTCCAGCGACTTCTCACCGTTGCTGCCGGAGTTTCTTCAGCCGGCGGGAAGAGTCCCACCTGAGGATCTAACCTCTGAGCTGCTATCAGCTGAGCTCTGGATTTGGCGGAACCGGAAGACAGTGATCCTGAACCAGCTAGTACCCAATCCACATCCGATCCTGTAGGAATCACATTAGTCATTAATATTCTAAGGACTGATTAGTATTTTGGCTGAGGTTACCTATCTGTCACCCACGATTTTCCATAGAACATTCTTATGCCACTGTTGCATTAACCACTTTTCGACCATTTATAATAACGTTTCGTATTATTTTAAATGTTTTGTAACAATTTTATAAACATTTCTTACGATCTTTAAATATTTGTATAATTACGCGAATATTGTTAATTGAGTTCTACAGACGCGCAAATGTTTAATGTAACATCCGCTAGAAGGCTTTCAAATAGGTGTTACCAACATTCGCAAATAATTCCAAACCATATTTCAAGCAATTAACTTCATTTTGTTAGATTACGATGGGACAAGTTAGTGTACATAAAAATAGTTTATAGTTTATTAAATCATATGCATGTAATTTGTTTCGTTACGTTAGGAAATGAGAAGTTGGTTTACATCCATTCTTTTTTAACATTTGGGAATTTATTCTGAAAATTGGTAACGCCGACATCAGAGCCATCTACCGGAAGGTAGATTAAACATTACAGCAACTCCCGCGACTCGCGAATGCACACTGCGATTCTGTAGAACTTGTGAGAATTCATGGCAAACAAATAGTCCTCCTTTTACAGTACTTTTATTAAAACAACTCTTCTAAAAACTCAGGTCATTATTCAAATCTAAGTGCGAAAGTACCGGAAAATTCTTTTAGCCTTAAGGTTCTTTTGCATGTCATAAATTTGCGGTCGGTACTCACAGCTTTACTTCCCTTCCGAAGGTAGCAATACTCAAGATTCTATACCCTTAAAATCCACCAAATCCGCGTATCCAGAATCGAGGTCCACTGGAACTACATAGATTAATAGATATTTTTAAAATATATTAATATTAGTTCCTTTTTATATCAGTCTTCCTTAATTAAAATTGATTTTTTGTTTAAAAAAACTTAATTTGTTAAAACATATAAGCCTTTCTAGTTATAGATATTAAAGTTAGACGTGTCGAATGGTTGGGCCATATTTGCAGAATGAATGAGACACGTTTACCCAGGATGATATCAAACGCTAAGCTTGATGGAAGGAGAAAAGTTGGGAGGCCTAGGTTACGATGGATGGACGATGTACAGGCGGACCTACGGAAGATTGGCATAACAAATTGGAGAAATAACAAATAAGAGAATGGATGGTTGATATGAGGGAGGCTAAAGTCTAACTAAAAGGACGTCACGCCAATGATGATGATAATAATTATAAATCCTTCAGAACATGTTCCATCTCCGTCATCATCAGTACCAACTGACATGCCGAAGATGGAACATGTTCTGAAAGGTCTACATGGTTTTAATTAGTCAACAAAGTTTTTTAAACGAAAATCAATTTTAATTGAGGAAGACTGATATGAAAAGGTACTTATATTAATATTAAAAAATTATTACATAACCTCAATTGTGATTTCGATGAATTTTAGAAACATTGTAGGTTATTACATAGGTACTATATGTAAATCAAACTAATGCTCATCACTATAAAATAATGCACTAATGAATTTGTATACGTAAATAGGTCCAACTAACAAATTCACCATCAATTTCGAACCCGGGAGGGTCATATACAAGCAAATATAAAAATCTTCTTATAACCCCTTTTTTTATTAGGAATATTTCACAATACAGTGTTTCTCTTTCGATTCAAAGTGATTTGTCGCCAGAGGTTCCTGTATAAAGCACCTTCTTTCCCCAAACTTCTAGCTTCCATACTTCTCCTCACTCCATCTATCCAACATTCTCTCATTCTCTAGGTTTGCCTCTTCCACTTCTTTCATTAGCTTTCCAATCGAGGGCCTTCTTTGGTATTCTATCTTCTTCCATTCTTATGAGGTATCCATAACATTCCAAACGTCTTTCTTTTATTTTCTCTAATAGGTTTTTTTTTAACTTGCATAATTTTCCTTATTGTGTTGTTTTTGACTTTATCTCTTCTTGAAATTCTTGTCGATCATCTCCAAAAATCCATGTCTACTGCTAACAGCTTGTTGGCTTGTTTTCTACTATAATAAAATGCTTTGTAACAGAACTTCAAAAATAGTTTTCTTCGTTCTGTATATTATATTTCTATTCCAAAGCACTGAGTTCAACATACCAATGATTCTTCTTCCATCAGTTATTCTTCTTTCAATTTCTGTAGTTGAATTCTCATTTTTATCTAAAATATTTCCTATATATTGAAAATTTTCATATTACGTATTCTTCCTGAATTACATTTTAGCTCTCTGTTGTATCCAACGAAATATATTCTGTTTTATTATAATTTATCTGTAATCCTCAATGTTTGTATTCTATCTATAATTTATTTAACATGAGGATACATCATCTGGATCCTAAGAAATCACCACCTGATCATCTACGAATAATAAATGGTGGAGGTAATAATTATCTTATATCTTATCTTTCCTGTACTAATAATTTTTCAATCAATCCTTCAAATTTTCATCCCTCAAATAATGGTAATGTATTTTTTCTCCCATCTCATTCTTGGCCTATTTACAGGGTGTTATCTCTCTGGTTTACCCAGTGTTTCCATGCCTCTCTTTCATTCCCCATTTTGCCACATGCTTGACCATCCCAATATACGGGACTTAACAGTTCTTATTGCATCTGGTTTCCTTTGAAGACCACGTAGCTCACTATTGCGTAGTTTCCTGTCTGTCGTTCTCTTTAGTTAATAATGTTTCCTAAACATTTTATTTTCAAGTAATCCTGATCTTTTCACTTCTCTTAAAGTGAGACCATATTTCGCAAACACATAAGTGGAAGAATGATCGTTTAATATATTTTAGTTAATTTTTTTTGAGAGAAAGTTGGGTGACAAGAGTATCTGTAATGAAAAATAGCGTGCGTTTTCAGGGTTTCTTTCTGTACTTCATTCCTTTTTATAATTATTGTTTCTAGAAGAGATTACGATTATTTGAGAATAAAGTTCTTAGAATTTTTTGGGCCACAGAGAGGTGAACAAACAGGAGAATGGAGAAGATTACATAATAGTGAGCTATATGATTATTATGGAAATCCAGTTAAATCTCGTAAACTGCGACGGGCAGGATATGTCGTACGAATGGAGAATGAAAGAGGGGTAAGAAAACTCTTTGTAGGAAAACCATAAAGAATGCACCCAGTAGGTAGACCAAGCATGAGGTGGGAGAATAACATTAACTATGATTTGAGGGAAATAGATTATACAGGGGATGATTGGAAAAATTTAGCTCAGGATAGGAATGTATGAAGGGTTATGTACGCCAGCCACGAATCTACATTTTTAATAGTGTCATTGAATTAATTAATCAGATATTTTAATTCCTACATTTCTTCAAAATTTCTCTCTTTTGTTATTAACTATTTCCATTATATTATGTATTTCAACGTATGATCATATATTGAACTTTTATAGAAATTAATCACTATGAGGTTTAATTTATGATAAAATCAAATGTTTCCTACCTCTCCTCATATAAATCTTCTAAGTAGATAGCGATTTCGAGACCATAACGGTCTCATCTTCAGTACAATCCTGGCGACTGATGTTATGTCGATCGGAAGAAACACTTCTTCTTCCCTCTGTTGGTGGACCGATGAACCTATGGTTCAGCTCAAGATTCGCGGGAATTTCGAAGTTTATAAGTTTTCCTTTGTTTTTCTGAATGTGGATATTTTCCCAAACCGAAGCCGAAGTGTGTAGGATCGAATTCCAACCCACTAGTAATATGTTGTTGTTATGACCGTGCATGAGAAGTTTCGCAATACAAGTAATTTTTAAGGATCTCATTCATTTGAATTGGAACTTTTTTAATTGTACTAGTTTAGGTGTGTATATAATAATAATAATAATAATAATAATAATAATAATAATAATAATAATAATAATAATAATAATAATAATAATAATAATAATAATAATAATAATAATAATAATAATAATAATAATAATACTTACTCACTGGCACTATCGAACACGTAGGTTCATGGCCGCGCGGACATAAGCTCTCCATACATCCCTATCCCCGAGCCAATGCTTTCCAATCATTCCCTGTATAATCTACTTCCCTCAAATCATAGTTAATGTTATTCTCCCACCTCATTCTTGGTCTACCAACTGGGTGTTTTCCCTCTGGCTTTCCTACAAGAAGCTTCCATGCAAGTCTTTCATTCCCCATACATGCAACATGTCCTGCCCATCGCAGTCTACGAGACTTAACTGTTCTTATTATATCTGGATTCCTATAAAGACCATGTAGTTCATTGTTATGTAGTCTTCTCCATATAATAATAATAATAATAATAATAATAATAATAATAATAATAATAATAATTTTTTTAGCTAGCCTTCTCTTCCATTCAATCAGCGAATAGTAAAATTATACAAAAATTATATACTTATTACAATTATAAGATATTAAAATACAGTCTAAACAAAAGACAAAGGTGATGTGATCTAATACTAGCTAATACTAAAAAAAACATGGAATATAATAAAATTAAAATAATATGAAAGTAAGTAAAATATTATCAATTTTTAATGTAGATATAAATTTAAAAGAATGCTTTCGATTTTCTGGGAACATCAAGTAATATTTCGGGTGTTTCATAACATTGCTAGCTAATACCCGGCGTGCGCTGCTACGCCTAAATAAATTAAATGTGTTTTTTTATGTTTACTTGAATAAGCAAAAAGAAAAATAATAATACATATAATTAATTTATATTGTAATTATTTTAGATACCCCGTGCTGATTACCTGGTTTTGCCCGGGAATCTACTTATCTCGATCTTCTAGGCCTAAATGAACTGAAAGACAAAAATGGTTATAGAGAGTTATCCGTAAAATAATAACCGCTGTGTGCTGCTATTCTTGCCCGGGAATCTAATCATCCCGATCTTCTTGGCAACAATGAGCTAAAAAATAAAAATGGTTATTATGAATTATTCATAAAAGATACACATATGCTATCGCGGACTTTTTTGCATATATATTTTTTTCGACAATTAATTGTGTGCACATTCATTTGTTGTAGGCCTATATAGCCTATTATGGTTTAGGCAGCGTAAGCCATTTAAGCGTCTAAAAAGTTGCGAAAAAGACTTTTTCTCTACAGAGGGTGATTTTTAAGGGTGAACGGGTTGAGTATTACAACTCCCTTATCCATCCATCCATAGTAATTCTGTCCGAGGGCAGGTCTTTCACTGAATCATAGCATTTTCACGCTATGCTTTGCAGCTTTACTAGGGAATTGTAGGCGTGGTAGCTTCCCGTTGCTTTCCTCACCGGTGAAGGATGATGATGATGATGGCCATATGATTTCGGGGACCGTTTGGGCCTTAAAGTTTTCCTGGCATTTGTCTTACAGGTGAGGAAAAACCCCGATAAAAACCTCACCCAGAAAAACTATCCCGACCGGGGATCGAACCCGGGCCCGCTGCGTGACAAGGCAGCACGCTACCCCGAGACCACAGCGATGGACTAACTCCCTTATGTTCAATACTAATAAAATTCATATCAAATTCTGTTGAGGTGAATAGTCATAAAATAAAAACCTAAAATAAGTACCTTTTGGCAGGTGCCGTCGTCCTCAACTGTGTTAAAATATTATGTTTAAAATGTAACTTACTGTTGCACGAAAAGTATTTGAATTCTATTTACTTTATTCATTACTCATTCGACCTGTTTACCGAATGAAGTAACACAACATTATTATTTTCGTTCTATTTATGTGAATCCATGTTAATTACTAAAATGTACATCCCTTGTTAACATTTATGATTAGTGGAGGAATGTATTTTTGCCTCCATTCTTATTCTGATCTCAAGTACCGTTGTCTTTCGTTTGTTTTGAATGTTTGAAAAGAGACAATATAATTTACTTAATTACTTACTTACTCACTGGCACTATCGAACCCGTAGGTTCATGGCCGCACGGACATAAGCTCTCCATACATCCCTATCCTGAGCTAATGCTTTCCAATCATTCCCTGTAAAATCTACTTCCCTCAAATCATAGTTAATGTTATTCTCCCATCTCATTCTTGGTCTACCAACTGGGCGTTTTCCCTCTGGCTTTCCTACAAGAAGCTTCCATGCAAGTCTTTCATTTCCCATACGTGCAACATGTCCTGCCCAACGCAGTCTACGAGACTTAACTGTTCTGATTATATCTGGCTTCCTATAAAGACCATGTAGTTCATTGTTATGTAGTCTTCTCCATTCATCTCTCTTTGGTCCAAAAATTTTCCTAAGTACTTTATTCTCAAATACTCGTAATCTCCTTTCCTCCCTTAAAGTAAGAGTTCATGTTTCGCACCCATATAATATAACTGGTAGAATAATAGTTTTATATATTTTCAGTTTAACGTTTTTTGAAAGGAGTTGGGACATCAAGAGTCTCTGCAATGCATAATAACATGCATTTCCAGAATTGAGCCTATGTTTAATTTCTTTGTGCATCTCATTCCTATTTGTGATTATTGTTCCTAGGTATTTGAATTCATCCACTTCCTCAAAATTTCCCTCATTTGTCATTAGCTGTCCATTTCCATTATATATACAATATAATTTACAGTAACTTAAATTCGGTTTCTGGGCAAATGTAAAGAGCATTTAAACCTGAAGCGAATGGGTTAACATTTATCAAAATCCTATTAACTAGGAAGTCAAGAGAATATTAACAACTATTACATAGGGCAAGAGAAGGGAAATTTGGATCACTATTTGCCGTAATAGTAATTTTTGATTGCCCTAGTGAGGAAGCCAGTCGGTTCCTATATTTGTTTTAGGAAGAGCAATGAGATTCTCGTCTATTAAGGGTGAAAGTTCGTGAATTTTAAGATTTGGAGAAATTAGACCATAAAGTGTGAGCTTTTTTGTATGTGTGCAAGGGAGAGGAAGAGAAAAAAGAGATAGAAATAGAGAGAAAGAGGGAGAGGAATTTTAAAATAGCCTTAAGATAAAGGGGTAATCTCCCGATTAGATTTTCTTTTACACACATTTTTGTTCGTTAGTATCATCAACTTTGGGGAGGTGCGAGTAGGACAGAATATGCCATGTTTATTTTTACTGTACTAGCGTTTCAATGTATATGATTAAACTCTTACGACAAGGTAGGCCCATGTTTATTGGATTGCAAACACAATGTTTATTAATTAAAATTATCATAATTAATTCCACGAGTGATTTCCGAATTCCCTAGAGGATTTGAAAATCAAGAGTGGTATTTGTTAGGGCTATTTAACGAATAAAATTAAGCTGTTTACACACAAATCATTATTTAAATATAGTTAGTTTAAAATATTTATATATTTAATGTAAACGGCGATGTTTGAAAACAAATAAGAAATGTTTGGCTATGTGTCGTTTGTTCATACACTGCAACTACATCATATTATTTATTGCCATAATAAATGATATACGCAATATACAAGCTCTAAGCCTGGAATCAGCGATGAAACTATTCAATGCAAAGATCCTCCCAATAATAACTTACGGGATGGAAATCATATGGCCACATCTTACAGAAGCTAATCTGAACACACTGGAAAAAGTGAAAGCTACATACATAAAAAGGGCAATAGGAGTATCAAAAACGACAAGAGGCCGTCTAGTGTACCTACTGGCCATAGAGAACGAAGCTACTGGCAAGGGAGACTTTCCTTATCGAGGACTTGAAAACATCATACCTACTACCAACCACAGAACCCTATAAGCATGCGCTACAAAGACTACGCAGAAAAAGAGAGGAAGTATGGCCGGAATTCTTCAGCACCGAAGCGATGATAGATAGGAACTGGACAGAAGCAAATTTCCAGATACGACACGTCATCACAAGATTAAGCGTGCATGGATTCCACCACCTAATGTGTAGAGATAAAACATTCCATGACCCGAAGATGTCATGCATATGCGAAGTGTGTGAACAGAAATGCGAAAGATATCACATCGAAACATGTACACAAAGAACAAAAACAATTTGTGATTACGCAAGACCAAGTTAGTGTTAGTGACTTTTAGCTGTGTTATCACCTTTGCACATTTGTGCGCAATCCATTTATATATTATTTATTGCCATTTAGGATCGCAATATTGTAAGAATGCACCCTAGTGGAGGAAAAAATGAAACATCAAACTGTACATTATAATCAACATTATAGGTTATTATTTTTTTTAGGAAACAACTCAATAAAATCATTATTTAAAAACACAATTATTGAACACACAATTATCAAACGTGTAGTTCGAAGAAATATGTTCATTATGTGCTATATTCAACGTATCTGTTCGAGACTCAGTCACTGCAAAATAATGCTCTAACCTGTTCAGAATATTAAAAAGGAGTAGCTTTCTTTATTTTGGTAAACAGAATTCGATAAATATCGAAATGAAACACGACTGTCCTTGGTTGTAAAAGAAAATTCATTGAAACGTGATTGGTCATTGACTCCCATTTGTAGCATGAGTTAAATAGTCTATTTAAACATAGTATTATTATTATTATTATTATTATTATTATTATTATTATTATTATTATTATTCATGCAGGGATTAAGCCTGTTGGCTCGTTACGGTTTCATGAAAGCTAGAATTGTTAAAATTGTTCAGACCATCTACTGTGTGGGCGTCCAATATTTCTCCTTGCATGCAGTTTATAATTTAGCAATAATTTTGGAATTTGGAATATCATTTATATTATTATTATTATTATTATTATTATTATTATTATTATTATTATTATCATCATCATCATCATCATCTGCGATTACAGTTATAGTCTCTGTTGGTCGATAAGGAAGTTCGCTATATGGGATTATGGTCTGGGACTAATAAAGAATTGTTTATAACTTACGTAGTCGAAGAGGCGGTAGTTGTTGGTGACGTCGAAGACAAGGACTTGTCATGTCCAAGAATATCACGTGGTTCTGAACTACACTCATGATGCCAACAATAAATGCACAAAAGACCACTGTTTCCAAAATACCTTTCTATATATAGTCAAATGATTTCAAATGCTGTCTTACAAATATTTATAAAACTGAAACCGTGATGTGAAATTATAGCGATCTGTCTCTTAACCAGAAGGAAGATGCACTGAATGTCTCCCAGGGTTTGGATCAGGGCCAGAAGAATCTGTTTCCGTCTGGATCCAAGGTACAAATCTATGATGTTACAATAACAGAAGGGGTGTACACATATTGCATTCACAATCCAGAAATAAATTGTAATATAAGATAGACATTTCGATTATTCATTTAAAAATTGAAAGTTAGAACAAGTGAATGTATTGCAAATTAACAATAGCATCGTTTGGGACTAAATTTCGGAAGGTCTTGGATTTAAGGCTCGCAACCGCCCAGCCTGATAATTTTCTTGGATTTCTTCGTTCGCCAAGACAAATGCTGGGATAGAAATATATTCACTTTAGGTCCCATTTAAAGATAATTTAATCAGCTGTCGTATCAAAATATAGCTTCTATACACTGTTTAAATCTACTCTATTTATAGATATTAAACAGATTATTTGAAAACTAAGTTCAGATATTAATTCTTAATAATTGGCCTCATATAATTGCCAATGAAAGTTTAAAAATGTCCCATATCCTTCCATATCCCTATTTTATTTTTATACTCAATTTGAGTGACAAAAAACATAACACAGAAATAAGACAACAACTAAAAATAGATGAATTAAACACAATAGTGAAATACAGAACAAACTGGATAGAACACTTGGCAAGGATGACTGAGAATAGAATACCAAAAGCATCATACAGCTATTCACCACGAGGAAGAAGTAGTTTGGGAAGAGCAAAGAAAATATGGAAACAGGAATAATTTGGAGCCGGAACAGGCTAGTAAATAAGCCTAAACCATGAAGAAAAAGTAGAAGAAGAAGGTACTCAATTTGAGTCTATATACATAAAATGTATGCTAAAATCCCAGTGACATATTGGACACAATATAAAATTAGTACCTTTAAGGTCAGTCGTCCTCAATTTGATTAAAACTTCTTAAAATTTATTGTGGGCCTTTCGGAATTCGGTTCCAATCATCATCAGAAGGTGTTATGAACAACACAAATATTATGTTGTGGACGACTTACCTTATTAATTTTATAATTTTTGTTGTATTATGAGTACCGAACGCAAACAACTTTAACAACCACTGCTAACTTTAATTTGAGTATCTAAATTCGGTATTTCAAATTGCTTTCCTGCTACTCCTCTATAACCAGGTACGTTTCTTCAGTTCAATAAATTTACATACGAACTCGTAAGGCCTAGGCATATGTAAGAGGATAATATTCGGAAAGATCCTAGTAACTGCATTTCAGAGATTTTTAAGCAGGAATGAGAGTTGCTAATTCTTGAAACCAGTGGAGGACCTTAGTGACTGTGAAATAATAATAATAATAATAATAATAATAATAATAATAATAATAATAATAATAATAATAATAATAATAATAATATAATAATAATTATTAATAATATTATTATTATTATTATTACTATTATTATTATTACTATTATTATTATTACTATTATTATTATTACTATTATTATTATTACTATTATTATTACTATTATTATTATTATTATTATTATTTTATTATTATTATTATTTATTATTATTATTAAGGCAAGGATTTTAATGCACTAAAAGTTAAGATTGCAATACAGATAGCATGTATTATTCAATTGTTTCTGTGTGAAACGAAGAAAAAAGACAGAAGTCTAACTTGTCATTATATTATTCAACTCTTTGTATGTTTGTATGTGAAACCAAGACAAAATACATAAATTGTACTTCTAATTATACTATATAACAATCTTAACTTTTATGGCATTAAAATCTCTGGCCTAATTATTATTACTTACTTACTCACTGGCACTATCGAACCCGTAGGTTCATGACCGCACGGAGATAAGCTCTCCATACATCCCTATCCTGAGCTAATGCTTTCCAATCATCATCATCAAATCATAGTTAATATTATTCTCCCACCTCATTCTTGGTCTACCAACTGGTCGTTTTCCCTCTGGCTTTCCTACAAGAAGCTTCCATGCAAGTCTTTCATTCCCCATGCGTGCAACATGTCCTGCCCATCGCAGTCTACGAGACTTAACTGTTTTTATTATATCTGGCTTCCTGTAAAGACCATGTAGTTCATTGTAATGTAGTCTTCTCCATTCACCTGTCTGTTCATCTCTCTTTGGTCCAAAAATTTTCCTAAGTACTTTATTCTCAAATACTTGTAATCTCCTTTCCTCTCTTAAAGTAAGAGTTCATGTTTCGCACCCATATAATATAACTGGTAGAATAATAGTTTTATATATTTTCAGTTTAATGTTTTTTGAAAAAAAAACGTTAAACTGAAAATATATAAAACTATTATTATTATTATTATTATTATTATTATTATTATTATTATTGTTAATATTATTAGTTGTTATTAGTATTATTATTGTTAGTTATTATTATTATTATTATCATCATCACCATCATCATCAATCTATTATTAAGGATTAAGTTGACAAGAACACATAAAAGTTCCCTTGAATTTGATGTGTGTTGTATATCCCTGCATATACTATGAGGCGTGTCACATCGAGAACAATGCTATTAAGGTTTTAAGTGACTCATATTCATAAATCATAACATCTCTCATGACAACGGTTCTCTGTATTTGCGACAGATGTAGAATAATGCTTTCAAGCTTTTATCTATCACATCGCAACATTGATGCCTTAAAGGCTGATAAAAATAGGCTATAATATTTATATATTAATAATTTCCCGATAATTGATAATAATCGCTTATAAACAATTTTAATAACTCATTTAAAAACTTAGATCAATGGTATTAATAGGCTGTTAGTTTTTTGCTGATGATGTAGTACTATTGCGCGATAGCGACTAAATGCCAACACGCACATACTATTGAGTAACACTAAGAAATTGGGACTGGAAGTAAATATCAATAAAACTAAATATATAGTCACACATTGAAATACATTATAAATGGAAATGGACAGCTAATGACAAATGAGGAAATTTTGAGGAAGTGGCTGAATTCATATAAGTTACCTAGGAAAAATAACACTTGTCAACATGATTTTTGTCTCATGAGTACCAATAGTTGTATTTAATGCAGTTTCTATCGTTTTTTCAAATATATATTCGGAATTTCTCCATCACCCACAGTTTTTTTAAATTTCAATTAATGGATTTAAATAAATATTTTTAAAGCGTTTTTTCGTCCATTTGTCCATTGTAAAATAAAACCAAATGAGCTAACTCAAATGGTTTCAGCTATGGAAAAGAGATATTAAGGCAAATGGAATCTTAATATGCTGGCCGATTATTGTTGGACCACCAAGAGGGATGCTCCACAGGCGAAATATAGCAGAAAATCGTCTTTTCTTACTTTCTAGGTGAGTTCGAATGTTCTAATATTGTGTAGTTACGAATGAAGAAAATATCGAAGTGTTTGAAATATTATAAATTCCTGTCTCTCGGACACATTGCGTGATGGAGAAAAACCGATATCATATTTGAATTCAAGAGAAAAAATACTATCACAATCACATTTTTTTTCTGAGACAAAAAAAAGTTTATTTTTTGTTGCTCATTTTAATCATAAATGCTGAGATGTATAAAGAAATTAAACATAGGCTCAATTTTGGGAATGCGTGCTATTATGCATTACAGAGACTCTTGACGTCCCAACTCCTTTCAAAAAACGTAAAACTGAAAATATATAAAACTATAATTCTACCAGTTATATTACATGGATGCTAAACATGAACTCTTACTTTAAGGGAGGAAAGGGGTCTACAAATATCTGAGAATATAGTTCTTAGGAACATTTTTGGACCAAAGAGAGATGAACAGGCAGGTGAATGGAGAAAACTACATAACAGTAAAATACATGGTCATTATAGGAAGCCATATATAATAACAGTTAAGTCTCGTAGACTGCGATGGGCAGGACATGTGGCACGAATGCGGAATGAAAGACGTGCATGGAAGCTTCTTGTAAGAAAACCAGAGAGAAAACGCCCAGTTGGTAGACCAAGAATGAGGTGGGAGAATGACATTAACCATGATTTGAGGGAAGTAGATAAATCAGGGAATTATTGGAAAACTTTAACTCAGGATAGGGATGTATGGGGACGATTTTATTATTAATTTAACACTTCTCATAGAAGGATAAATTATATTTGAAGAGAAAAATTTTCGCCTAGACCGGGACTCGAACCCGGGACCCTTGGCTTTCCGGGCCAAGTGCTCTACCAACTGAGCTACCGAGGCGAGTTACGATCTAGACGCAAATTTTTCTCTTATGTACGTTGTAATTCCCTCGCGCCAAATGCTTGAAACCATAGCTTCTATCTTTGCAAATGGCGGCTTCTTAGTTAAGAAGACATTTATTGAGAATTTAACACTACTTTATAGCCAGTAGGGCTTCTATTGACGATTTTATTATTAATTTAACACTTCATGTATGGAGAGCTTATGTCCGCGCGGCCATGAACTTACGGGTTCCATAGTGCCAGTTAGTTAGTTATTCAGAACTTAGAGGAAAAAAAGTGTTGATGAAGACTTTAAGGACTACCTAATAATCCATTGTCTCTTAAATGCAAAGAGATTGTTTAAAATTTTATGTAATTCTTATCGGTCATAGTACATTTCGCCCCTGGTTCCGAGATTCGCCGAAATCAAACTCGGCCAGGATTGATAGAATTTTCAAAGCGTAAAAATACTGAATGTAGGCTTTTTTGGAAGAGAAATTAAATTCGTGGGACCCGTTTCGTTTATTTTTGCGCGATAGTGCGTTTTGTCCAACTTACAGCAATGGCGACCATGATTGAAAGTTCAACTTCCTACATTTCGGGGTTGCCAACCTATTTAATTGTAGGCCCCTTACTGTAATAAAATAACTATACTGCAATATTACATAGGCCTATTACAAACCGCGTGTGGGAAGTACAACCACTGTACTCTATGTATACTACATACAATGTATATACAAAAAAAATATCCAAAAGGTAGTGTTAATATACATTATACGAAACAAATCACTGCACTTTAAATGAACTGAACTTTATTTGAAACAATATAAAACTATAAATACGTACTTGCGGCAATTTTGTCACTAATTGGTCTCACGGCCTCCTGTAGTTTCAACTAATAAACATTACTCACACTGTTAACTTTAGTCAATTGTTTATAATGAACACAAAATATTTCCAACAAAGATGTAAATATTTTACTATTATTTATTATTTTGAAAACACCATCGCGCAGAAAAAAATGTACAACGCACGTTTGTGAGATGTTTTACAGAATCTCGGAAATTAAATACCGAGCTTTCGCTCGGTTTTTAAACATTTCCCTCGCTTCTGTAAAAACCACTTCCCAATCTCGCATTTTAATATACTATTATATCACGTAATATGTGGTAATCTCAAGCGTAGAAAAAGAGGTCTCGAGCAACATTAAATACTCTTTGACGCCCATCTTTGAATTGCGACGAACGTTATAAATTAAGGAGCACCTCGTGTTAAAGGATATTTCATGCCTTACTTAATGTTTCTAAACTAACTTATATTTTTTGCAGGGTGATGTTGTTAGCCTCATGTTAAATCTGGAAGCTGGAGAACCTCTACTTGTCTTCTCCCACGCCTTCTTTCTCAATAGATTTGCAGCTACCCTTCATGAACATATCTGAAGGTTATATCTTCGAAAACCACATGGTCATAGATTTGTAGATCTAATACTACGTTTATAATCACAAATAGGAATGAGATGCACAAATAATATAAACACAGGCTCAATTCTGGAAATGCATGCTATTATACATTACAAGGACACTTTTCCTCCAACTCCTTTCAAAAAACGCCTTCTTCTTCTTCCTTCAAAGTATTAGGCCAAGGCCTGTTACGATCCTATAGAAAATTTTCCCTCCAGCGTTTCACAGGACGGCCCAGTGATTTTCGTCCTCTTGATATATAATTATAAACAGCTTTGGGGATCCGATTTGAACTCATTCTTTCAAGATGGTGTTTCCAATTTAGTTGGTACTGTTTAATAAATACCAAAATTGTCGTAGTCTTCAATTCTTTTAAGATATCGGTGTTCCTTTTCCGATCCCATCTGGTGTACCCCGCTGTTCTGCGCATGAATCTCATTTCACAAGCCGTTATTCTGCTTTCATGTTGTCTTTTTAGTGTCCATGCTTCACTACCATAGATCAACACTGCTCTAGCCAAAGTGTTATATAAACGTAATCTGGTGTTTTTTTTGTACAAGGGATGGTTTCATAACTTGATTAATAATTCCTAAACTTTTATTATAACTAGTAATTTTTTCAGGGATATCTTTTTCATCCCAGATAGAGAGATAATATCCAAGGTATTTAAATTGATTAGATCTCTCTAAAATGTTATTCTGGAGACAGATTTTACTTCTTATGGGGTCCTTCCCATGAAATGTCATAATTTCAGTTTTGTTAATTGATATTTCCATATTAAATTTGGCACCTATTTTTTTTTGTAAATTATAAATTGATCGTTGCAAATCATTTTCGGAAAGTGCCAGAAGAGCTAAATCGTCTGCAAAAAGAATAGCATCGAGTTTGAGGTTCCTATTGATGGGTATATATCCTCGTTGTGTTTTCCTCCATTCGTTTATTAATTTATTCATATATATAATGAAAAGCACCGGTGAAAGTCCACATCCCTGTCTTACTCCAGTGCTGATCTTTTCCCAAGAAGATAGTTTGCCATCTTGTTTAACAGAGATTTCATTATCTTTATAGATGTTGAAGTTATTAATAATATATTGTTGTGGAACGTTATGATCAGCTAAAATTTGTAGTAATATATTTCTGTCTACTTTGTCAAGCCTTTATGAAGTCAACGAAGGCGATATGAGTTTCTATATTGAATTCCTTGTGCTTTTCTAATAGTAGTTTTAGAGTGAAGAATCCATCTGTACAAGATCTACCCTTTCTGAATCCATTCTGCTCTTCTCCAATTATATTTTCATAATTTTTTCTCAATTTATTCTTAACTATATTAGCATAAATTTTATATCCAGAATTTAACAAGCTAATTCCACGATAGTTGTCTTTGATTTGGCGACTTCCTTTTTTGAAGATTGGTATTACAATGGATTTGTTCGAGCTTTGTGGTGGTTCTTGTCCTTCCCATATCATATTAAGGAGAATAAGAAATCTGTCTAAAAATGTTTTAGTTGAAAATTTAAATAATTCTTGATTAATGTGGTCTTCTCAAAAAACGTTAAACTGAAAATATATAATACTATTATTGTACCAATTATATTATAAGGATACGAATAGTGGACTCTTACTTTAAGGGGAGGAAAGGAGAATAAAGTTCTTAGGCATATTTTTGGACCAAATAGAGATGAACAGACATCATGACAGTGAATTACGTGGTCTTAATAGGTAGCCAGATATAATAAGAACAGTTAAGTCTCGTAGGTTGTGATGTGCAGGACATGTGGCACGAATGGGGAATGAAAGACATGCAGGGAAGCTTCTTGTAGGAAAACCAGAGGGAAAACATCCAGTTGGTAGACCAAGAATGAGTTGGGAGAATAATATTAACTATGATTTGAGGGAAATAGATTATACAGGGAATGATTGGAAAACATTAGCTCTAGATAAGGATGCATGGGGAGCTTATATCCGTGCGGCCATGAACCAACGGTTTGATAGTGCCAGTGAATTAGTTAACAATATGTTTATATATTTTAGCATTTTGATCCTCCCATGAATTATTAGGAAACATAGTTGGATGCGATTGGATCATTACTCACATTTGTTTCTAACAGAAAAGGATTGCATGTGAACAGTAACATCCCCAGGAGAGCATAACATTGTGTTATGATGGACAGTAGCTGGGAGTGCAAGAGGCGAGATAAACAGTGATTTGTTACAAGGACAGGGGACTTTGTAATCTGATTTAGGAACGACGCCCACACCGTCTTACTCGTATTACGTCATAAATGCGAGGCGTTCCAGTCTAATATGTATTCACATTTCACATCACAAGGTCAGCTTAGAAAAACGGTGACTTTTCTTGTTTACCGTAATCTTACCTAGTCACGATTTGCCACTTTTCTTTTTCAACCTCCACTAACCAAAAATAAAAACATGATGTACTTAAAAAAATCGCATTGTCACTTAATTTTAGAAATATATATAGCCATATAGATTTCCTTCTTCCTTGTATTGCTCTTTCAACCAGGTGAAAATTACAATGTCAATTTTAGAACACTATATATCCACATATATTTGCTTCTTATTTGTGTTGCTCTATTTGCTTCTTCCTTGTGTTGCTCTTTCAAC
Organism: Diploptera punctata; assembly: GCA_030220185.1. Lineage (NCBI taxonomy): Eukaryota > Metazoa > Arthropoda > Insecta > Blattodea > Blaberidae > Diploptera > Diploptera punctata. Next base: position 1,178,974 of record JASPKZ010006477.1, on the reverse strand, counting down.
CAGGTGAATTATAGTTTTGTAAAGAACATATCACCTAATTCAACAAAATGGGCGGACTGATAAAAGGGTTTAATTGTGAAAATTGATCTGAAACCAGTGCAATTTTCTTAGCTCTGAACCAAGGTATCATGCCTTAAACCGTTTGGCTACGATGCGGAATATTTAAAAAAATATATACAGGATAAAAAAATGTGTGTTCCATTGCCATCCCTAGACACTTCGTGCTTCGATTAGGATAGATTGTCGTTTATGTGATCTATTTTCAATTTACGCATTACTTTGACAAACCAGTTTACGAAGATGATGATGTAGACTAGAGGCATCCAACTTTTTGTTACGTAGACCATGTGTCAATCTTTTTTTTCTATTTTGGGTAGATCCACTACATTTCTAATAATGTACTTTCACAAATTCATTAAAAAAATGAATTTTTGACAGCTTACACAGTGGTACTAACTTTTGTTTTCACTGATATGGAACCCTTGCAGGTCTGAGTCGACCTCTGGGGGTCGATAGAGATCACTTTGGGAATAACTGGATAGTAGATCCTATACTTGAATACAGAGAGAGTCTATGATGAGTGCACTGTATGTGTTCGTGTAATGTGAATGTGTTGTATGAGAGATGATGATGAGGAGAAGGGAAAATTGAAACCAGGTGCCAGAACGTAGTCTACGTCTGTGGAATAGCAGCAAGATGATCACCAGGCTTAACATCCCTTCTGACAGACGAATCGCTATCAACTTTAACATATGCCTTTTAAAGGGATGTACTACGGAGATTATTTGAAATTAATACAGGAAACTTGGTGTACAGTCTAGTGAATTGGACAATATAACCCCTCCAAGCCCGAAATTGAAAATTTAACGCTAGTCGGGAAGCATGCATGCAAAAAAAAAAATCAAGAATTAGGCTAAAAATATAAATTATTCATCATCATCATCATCATCAACAACAAGGATTAAGCCCAATGGCCTGTTCCGATCTCATTATAGGTCGAATTGGTCCTTCCATCTCTCTTGGGCCATCAGAACTCAGGATGATCGTCATGTTACAGCCACGGAGATGAAATTTCTGCGACGAACTGCAGGTTATAGCCTTCTAGACCACCAAAGAAATTCAACAATAGCCAGAGAGTTAAACATCGTACCTATATCTGAATACCTCCAAGAATATAGAAACAATTGGCTAGCCCATATTCAGCGCATGGATCGTCACAGAATACCAAAACAAATTCTTCACTACATTCCTCGAGGCAGAAGATCTGTGGGTCGACCTTTTCGGAGATGGCGGGAGACCGTAACGGGCCACTGGGCCTAATACTTGAAAGGACGATGATGATGATCTCTACAATGGTCTTCCCAACAATCTTTTCCCTTTTGGTTTATAAGTATACATTCTTCTTGGTATGCGCTGTTCATTCATTCCTAATACGTGCTAAAGGTAAGCATTTTGATAATATTTATTCTTTCACAGAGATTAAATGTATTAAGTTCTGTTCTTATATCTTCATTTTTCCTTTTATCGATCCTTTGGTATCCTGCTAGTGCTCTCAACATCTTCAAATAGATATATATATATATATAATAAATTATTCCATTGATAATTAAATACATATTTTTATAACTTTTGATAGAGTTAGACCAGAGATGTTACGCCATACACGAAAGTTCTGCAACCCGCACTAGATCTACATTTAGTTTTGTGTCAGATAGTGAATAATGGTGGACATAATGAGGTTTAATGAGAACAAAATTCTAATTTAATATAAGGAATTTACAAAATACAGAAGATACATTTTCAGCAGTTCTAACCATATCACATTTTTGTTGTCTTTCTAAACGAATTATATCGTACCCAGTACACATAATGTTTTTAATTTAACTTAATCATCAACCTATTCCTTGCTTTGTCGTCATCATTGTGATCATTCCGGCCTTTGATTAAGTTGTTTCGAGTAATAAGAAGTTTCCTGGGTTGGTCACCAACCATCCGCAGAGCAAGACTAGTGGTAGGGGTGCTACCTTATAGTCTCTAGTCGGGCGTTCAAGATATTACATTTCCTCCATATTTGATTGAACGGTTATACCGCCGTGACTCGGTCCCCATTACCTCGTTAGTTAAAAACCAAGTTTAGATGATTATATACAGAGTGACTTTAATAACACCGACAAACTGTAGGGACCGATTCCTGACTTGGAAATAGAGCAAAAAATGTCCTATGAATAAGTGTCCATAAATACATCGTTGCCACAGTAGATGACACTGACGAATGTTATTATTCCCTCGGCCTTCTTGCATGGCCTGCTAGATCAACGGACTTAAAGCCCTGGATTTTTACCTCTGGGGGCATCTGAATAGCGTTGTGTATGCTGAACCAGTTCCTTATGTGCTTACCCTTTAACAGCCTGTTAACGTCGCCTGTGACGCTATTCGAAGAGAGACCGGAAGATGCGAAAGAGCGAGGACTATTCACGATACGTGTGAACGCATGCATTGCATTCCATGGAGGACACTTTGATCATCTGTAGTGACGTGGATGCGATTATGTTATGTACTGTGTGCCGGGACGATTTGTTCTCGTTGCACGCACATCGTTCATTTCCGGACACATATTTATAGGACCTTTTTTTCCTTCATTTTTAGTCAGGAATCAGTCCCTGAAGTTTGTCGGTGTAATTACCGTCCACCCTGTAGAAAGATACCAATAAGAATGGAAAAATCATCTGAGAAGAATGGAAATGAATACACTTCCAAAATTGGAAGATCAAAACATCGGTGGAAAGATCAAGGCCATCTTCGTTTGGTTTACCGTCACAGGTCACATGACCTAAAATGATTTGTTCATGTTGATGATTATTAATTTAACTTACTTATGGGAACAGAACTTAATATATTTAATCTTTGTGAAAGAATAAAATATTATCAAAATGCTTATCTTCAGCACGTATTACGAATGAATGAACAGCGCATACAAAAAAGAATGCATAATTATAAACCAAAAGGAAGAAGAATGTTGGGAAGATCACTGAAGAGATGGAAGGACCAATTCGACCTATAATGAGATCGGAACAGGTCATTGGGCTTAATCCTTGTTGTTGTTGATGATGACTTACCTATGGGAGTAGTTGAGAAAGTCCCTTTGCCGCTGGTTCTAGATGAAGGAATCTGGAGGACGTAGAGAATCAGGCCATCTTGAGATGTAGTAGGTAACTGACGTCTTGCTAGACGAGCCTGTATACCAGCAAGGTAAGCTATTCTGGTGGAATAGTTGGGTTGTCTGTCCGCTATACTGCGCACCGCCTCGTCCAGTAAGCTGGGAGTAGCGAACTGCGCGATCACAGAGAGAGCGTCCAAGGCAGCAAGACGGACGCGACGCCTAGGATCTGCCACTGCTGCTGCAACCTTCTCCGTCATTCGGTCCCAATGGAACTCCGTACTGGGGAATGTCAGCGTAGCGTATATCAAGAAGAGCAACGAGTTCTCCCGAATCTGTAAAACAAGTTCAGAGTTAATGGAGTTTACATCGTTTATTCAGGACACAAGTTTATACTCCAATATGTTTCACAGTGCAAACACTGGAAAGTAGCAGAAGGACTTTATTAGACTAAAAGTAAGATACATACAATGTTATTTACAAATATGGGTCTCACGGGCAGTAAGCCGTACGTTCTGTTGACAACTGTTATCAATAAAATAGTCTCTAGTTATAATATAATCCATCCATCTATCCATAGTAATTCTGCCCGAGTGCAGGTCTTTCACTGCAATCATAGCATTTTCATGCTAAGCTTTGTAGCTTTACTAGGGAATTATAGGTGCAGTAGCTTCCCGTTGCTTTCCACATCGGTGAAGAATGATGATGATAATGATAAGGATGATGATGACCATAAGATTTTCGAGGACCGTTGGGCCATATGCTTCCTGACATTTGTCTTATAGGTGAGAAAAACCCCGAAAAAACTCAGCCATATATATATATATTCTCTTTAATTTGCTTACTTGATATAGTCAGCTACTAGATGGAAGTGAAGACAATGTTCTCGCGACATCTAGTAATAATGGAGAGTATAATACATATATAAGAAAAATAAGTGTTTGAATTGGATTCGCCTGGTAGTGTAATGGATATCACGCTGAGGTACAGACTCAGAGATCCGGGTTCGAATCCCGTCCAGGCATTTATTTTTCTTATACCATATACATATATATATATATATATATATATATATATATATAGCCTATATATATATATATATATATATATATATATATCATCGAATGAACACAATTGAAAATATTCTCACGATAATCCACCGAGAAAACATTCTAGCTAGAATAAATATATTTGAAGACCTCGAAATTATAAAGGAAACAAACAACACCTCACTTCTTAATGAGAACGCACCCCAGTCAAACCCATTATACGAGATCGTCAAAAACAAGTCAGTTGCTACTACAAACAGTTGGAGTATACATCACCGTACACAACAACAGGGAGTAGCGGAAGCTCAACCTGCCGAAGATGGAAGATAACTTCCGAAAGCGCTCCAGTTAATTTTATATACAATATTTTAACAAAGTTGAGGACGACGGCACCTACCAACAGGTATATTTTAATTTTTAACTTTCATCATATGACTTCACCTCAACAGAATTTGATATGAATTTTACTAGTATTGATATTTGTTATTCGTTTCACTTATTTTATTATGCAATATGTGTGAGGTAATGTGAGAATGTCACCAGATGTCAGTAGTGTAGGGAAAAAAAACCTTAGCGAAAACACGAATTCCTCTACTTTCAAGGATATTTACTAGGATTTCAATAGGAAGAAAATGTAAAACAAAATACTTGCAAAAGATTAAAAATGATGCGACGAATGTATTAATCAATCTTTCATTCATGGTGGCAAACATATGCTGGCGTCATGCTGAGGTGTCAAAATAATAATATGTGTAAAGTGTGTCATTCATTTGTTACGGTTTTCAAATATTAGATATGGATTTTGAAATGTTATGAAGCCGACTATTGAAATCATAAGATTGTTTATACTGACACTCGTAGTTTTCAAGCAGTGTTTGTTCTATTATCTGAACTGGATTCAAAATCATATACCGGTATACAAAAATCAATTTGTTTGTTGGTTTGTTTGTTCGTAATCTATGCGCAGCCATACTGTTGATTCGATTTTGATGGGGTATTTTGCAAAATGTTCAGAAGATTCCCGGGATGAACATAGGCTATAAGAGAGTTGTGATATTCAACCCTTTCACCCCTAAAAATCACCCTTTGTAGTGAAAAACGTGAAATAAAAATTCCTATTATAACGCTTAATTGGCTTACGCTGTCTAAACTATAACAAATACACCAAATTAATGTACACAGAATTGAATATCTCAAAAAATGCTACAAAAAAGTCCGCGACAGCATACGTTTATCTTTTACGGATAACTCACAATAACCATTTTTGTTTTTCATTGATGCCAAGAAGATCGGGATAAGTCGATTTCCGGACAAGCGTGCTCTGCCATACTGTTCATCCGATTGAGATGGGGCTTTTTGAAAAATGTTTAGGAGATTCCAGGGATGAACATAGGCTATAAGAGAATCGTAATACTCAACCCCTTCACCCCTAAAAATCACCCTTTGTAGTGAAAAAAGGTGAAATAAAGTAGCTATTTTGACGTTTAAATGGCTTACGCTGCCTAAACCATAACATAAACATCAAATTAATGTACACAGAATTGAACATCTCAAAAAAACTCTACAAAAACGTCCGCGACAGCATATGTTTATCTTCTACGGATAACTCACAATAACCATTTTTGTCTTTCATTGATGCTAAGAATATCGGGATAAGCAGATTCCCGAACAGTGCACGGCTGGTGGTAAAAACATATCAGCATTTATTTATGAGTAGCAGCGCACGCCGGGTATTAGCTAGTGCTAGATAAAAAAAAAATCTCTCATGTAGAATTAAATAACTCTGGTTAAAGTTCAGCGACATCAAAAGTAACTAACCTCATGAACAAAGAAAGATATAAATGGAGTTAGAAAATCGATTGCAAAAACTTCACACAATTTATTATATCTTTTATAATTTCAATTAAAATGGCTAACTCTACGACATCTACTAGTATTATGATAGCATAATTCTAAATTATATAAATTTTCATGAACAGTTAAGTCTCGTAGACTGCGATGGGCAGAACATGTGGCACGAATGGGGAATGAAAGACATGCATGGAAGCTTCTTGTAAGAAAACCAGAGGGAAAACGCCCAGTTGGTAGACCAAGAATGAGATGGGAGAATAACATTAACTACGATTTGAGGGAAGTAGATTATACAGGGGATGATTGGTAAACATTGGCTCAGGATATGAATGTATGGAGAGCTTATGTCCGCGCGGCTATGAACCTAGGGGCTCGATAGTGCCAGTGAGTTAGTTATAAATTTTCATCAAATAAGGGTACCGACTGGTGAATTTCATTTTTTTCATGTAATTGCTTTGAACATTTTATCACATACATTATGTGCTTAGTGTTTCTGTGAAGTTTGGTGTTTGAAAGTAGAATAGTTTCAGAATTATGCTTTTTAAAATTTTTTTTTATATTTTCTGAAAATGCTCCTTACGATGCATTTTTAAATATTCTCTCATAAAATTTGAGATTCAGAGTCTTTACGATTCCGCTAAATACATTTGCTATGCAAAATAAATCATAAAGGGAGGATACTGCTTATTTTTTTTCATTTTTCGAACAAGAATTATCCACTCTCATGCATTTCCATCTCAAATTAAAAAAAGAAAAAACATGTGTGTCTTAGACTAGTAACTGCATAGCAAATTTCAATTAGCATATATTGGGAACTCTAACCACAAGATTTTAATGTTGATGACATAAAAATTGCATTGTAAGGAGCATTTTAAGTTTTGGAAAATGTAAAAAAATGGAAACAGAAAAAAACACGTACCGGTATTAAAGTTTAAGTATAAATGCTGACCACATATGCAAGGGCATTTAAACTCTATCGTCACGGATTCAATTTTGCTCCTACAATACAAATAATTACATGAAAATGATCCTAAAGAATCCGAGTTATTTAAAGTAAATAAAAAATGAATTTTTTGCCATTTTTTCAAACATTTTCAGCATTCGGTGCCCTTAATCACTATTTTAAAAATATAGATTTGTAATATGCCTAAGAGTGTATTAAGATACGATCTGAATAATATGACTCCAGAAATCCTCTAATTAAATTTGTTCATGTATGAATGAGCTACAAGCCAGAGGGTCGAGGGTTCAAGTCCCGTTGAGGTCAGGATTTTTAAACTGACCCAAACTCTCTGGCGGCACTATGGCCCTGGGGTCGACTCAGCCTCTAACGGAAATGAGTACCAGGCGCTTGTTCTGGGGGTAAAGGCGGCCGTCACGCAGGGCTGACAACCCGGCTGACATAAAGTGCCAATTGTCTAGAAAAAAGTGGGAGCCTTAGCCTCCTACTACCCCAAGGGCCTCCGGGCCTGTTGTGGGAACACTTTACACTTTACTTTATGAATTTATTACGAGAGAGAAAGGGCTAAGTTTGAGTGGGGAATAAAAGTTGTCGATAGATAATAAATTATTCTTTCTCATAATGAAGATAAGTATCACTATATCAACAAAGGAGATTATTGAACCAGTAGATGTTGGTAGGCCGAGAATGAGGTACGAGAATAATATTAACTATGATTTGAAGGAAGCAGATTATACAAAGGATGATTGGAAAATATTAGCTCAGAATAGGAATGTATAGAGAACTTATGACGGTGCGGCCATGAACCTTCAATATCGACAGTGCCAATAGGGTCTTCTCGTCTCATAAAATCATTTAAGCTTTTTTACTTAATAATTAAATTCAATTATATTAAAATAAGACATGATTTATTTCGTCCCACATTTCATTCCAGCCATCAGTTAAAATAATAATGATTATTTGAGTTAGTTAATTAGTTAATTAGCAGGTCGTGTCACAGTAAGCACCGGGTGACCTGGGACGGCAAAAATAACTAAGCAGAAGTTAATGTAAGGTAAAGAAAGAAGGAAATTCAAATGTTCCTATAACGCGTATGGAGGAAGATGTGCTGCATCTTTTGAATTGTATAGGTACAAGTAGTTCCATTATTTTCAAAATAAATAAAAACAAAGACTTGCATGGAAGCTTCTTGTAGGAAAGCCAGAAGGAAAACGCCCAGTTGGTAGACCAAGAATGAGGTGGGAGAATAACATTAACTATGATTTAAGGGAAGTAGATCATACAGGGAATGATTGGAAAGCATTAGCTCAGGATAGGGATGTATGTAGAGCTTATGTCCGCGTGGCCATGAACCTACAGGTTCGATAGTGCCAGTGAGTAAGTAAGAGTAAGTAATTAGTTAACCCTTAAATTGGCAAAATACATTTATCGTGTCAGTTATTTAAATGTGGCGGACCGCAGTGAAAACGAAATTGTTAGAAACTGTGAAATAAAAGAAAATTAAGAAATCTCGTTAGTTTTCATCTGTTTTTATTAAAATTATTAAATGAATGAAACCATAGGATACAATTTTAAATTAAGGGTTAGATTAAATTAAGGGTTAGATTAAATTAAGGGTTAAAGGTCAGATTAATTCTAAAATTTAAAAAGTTCACAATAATTATTAAAATTTTTTTAAAAAGAAATTTCAAATTTATTAACCATAAAACTGGGTGTCTTAAAAGTTAAATATTTCTTACCTTGGAGCTCTTAGCACTGATGCAATCAGGTGTGAGGAGGATCTCGACCACAGGGTTGGGTTTCATGGTGAGCATGAGAGCCTTAGCAACTTGCACAGTCTCTATCTTAAGATTAACACTGCCTGCACCTCCGATATGCCGAGTAAGTCCCACCACGATCTGTGGCAGGTGATCTTGTATAACTGCGTGGGGTAGCGAGTTGATGAGGCCTCGAACAGCCCCCAAAGAGGATGTGGCTACTCGATAATTCCTGTCCTCCGCCATGGTCACCAGGAGGCAATGTAGGAGTGACGGCATGCATGGCATTACTGTGTGCAGCACCTCAGGGTCTTTAAGTGCTGCCGACAAACTCTCTATCCCGTGGATTCTCGATACCCACTCATCCTGCAACAAATTAACACAAGGGAACTCAATGCTGGTACAAAAACTGAAAGAGACATAAAAATAAAACTGTCGAGATTTCAAATGATATGCGGAACTATGCATAAAACAAAGAACAAAACAAAAAAAGAGATACTAGATTGAAGTTTTATAAATATAAAACATTGGCAGTACCTGCATTACTTCATGGGAGTTAAACTTGGGTAATACAAAGTAGAATACAAAGCGTAGAAATGAACTTCCTTAGATGAATCAAAGGGCTGCACAAGGTGGATCGGATAAAGAATGAAGATATAAGAACAGAGTTAAATACATATCCATTGAATGATATAATCAAAGAATATAGAGATAAATGGTTTAGACATGTAGAAAGAATTCATATAACAAGATTACCAAAAGCAGCATTTAACTACAAGCCAAGAGGTTCAAGAAATGTAGGAAGGCCAGTGAAGAGATGGACAGAACAACTGTGAGGCGGAATAGGCAATTTGCCTAGCCCGTGAAGTGAAGAAGGAGAAGAAGACGACTCAATGCTGGTATTCTAACCTTCGACACTCAACTTTCAATACCAGCCTACCTATTATTATTATTATTATTATTATTATTATTATTATTATTATTATTATTATTATTATTATTATTATTATTATTATTATTATTATTATTATTATTCAGGGACTTAACAAAGGAACATTCGACATTGAAAGTTTGCGTAGGACCCTTGAATTTGCAAAATGAAAAATTGCAACTATTATTAAATAATCAGCATCATCCATCACGAATTTCTATTTCCATTATATAATTAATTTATATCTAATACCATATCTTTAGTTTTATTGGTTTTTACTTGCAGTAACAACTTTTTAGTTTTATTCAATAAAATGTGTGTGTTGGCCCATAGTATTTTCTCTTCATCACCAGTAGGCCTATATACTAACAGCTTATTAATACCGTTGCTCTTAAGGCTTTCCTTATCCTCTAAGATTTTGTAGCATGCTCTAGTACAATAATGAATAGCAGAGGAGATAGTGCATCTCCCATTGTGAATTTAAAGTATCAGAAAACTATTTGCTTACCAGCACCTACTCTTTGTTCAATTTAGACACATTCGAATAGTCTAACTCGTAAGAATTGAGAAGTCCAGCAGGATACTATACTTCTCTCTCTTAATTGAATGATATGCATTTTTTAATGCCGTAGAGTATCAACATATTCATATTTCTTTTCTAAATTATGCCTTATACTAAAAATAGTCCTGCCGGGTACCTTTAGAGGGAGGTGAAATTTGAACCTGGCATGAAGCAGTCTCGAATAAAATACAGTCGGCTAAAATTAAGTTTTGAAAATTTTTAAGAAATGATCTAATTTAAATATAATTACGAATTAAAATTTTTTTATTTAATGTACATTTCGTTTATTGTTTTTTTGTTTTTTTTGCTTTACATTTAGCACCTTTTTCTCATGGCCAATATCACACACGCAGGCCTAAAATAGAGAAAACTTTTGTTCTCCTGAATAAATAATTCCAGAGTAAGTTGAAATATTTTTTTATTAAGAATATTCCACAATACAGTGTTTCTCCTTCAACCCAAAGTGATTTGTCGCCAGAGATTCCTGTCTAGAGCATCTTCTTCCCCCAAACCTCTAGCTTGCATACTTCTCCTCACTCCATCCATCCAACATATTCTAGGTCTGCCTCTTCCACTTCTTCCATTAGCTTCCCAATCGAGATTCTTCTTTGGTATCCTATCTTCTTCCATTCTTATGAGTGGTCATACCATTCCAAACGTTTTTTCTTCTATTTTCTCCAATATGTTTTTTTAACTTGTATAATGTCCCTTATTGTGATGTTTCTGACTTTATCCCTTCTTGAAATTCTTGTCGATGGCCTCCAAAAATCCATTTCTACTGCTAACAGCTTGTTGGCTTATTTTCTACTTACTGTCGAAACCATATAATAAAATGCATTGTAACAGAACTTGAAATATAGTTTTCTACGTTCTGTATATTATATTATGAAGGGCTCCGCTGTAAAACATGGTAACTGACAAATTCTTGAAAATTGAGTTGTAGCATGAAAACTGTAATATGAGACCTCCCTGAAACATTTTGTGCATTTAGTTTTATTTACTATGACAATACATATGCTATCTATTGACAGATATAAAAACTACGTGCACCAAATGCTTCAAGAGATCACATATCACAGTTTACACGATACAACTCATTTTTTCAAGAATTTGTCAGTTACCATGTTTTACAGTCGAGCCCTTCATTTCTATTCCAAAGCACTGAGTTCAACATACCATGATTTTTTTCGCATCAGTTAATGTTTTTTCAATGTCTGTAGTTGAATTATCATTTTTATTTAAAATAAAATATAATAGAATAGAATAAAATTGAATAGAATAGAATAGATTTATTTAGCCTGGTGAAGTTAAGGCCATGTGGCATTCTCTTCCACTCACCAGGACAAACATATGTTACATATGAATACAAAAAAAATTACAATAATAGTCATATTAAACAGGACAAACATATGTTACATATGAATACAAAAAAAAATTACAATAATAGTCATATTAAAGAGTACAAACATATGATACAAAAAAATTACAACAACAGTCATATTGAACAATTAATTGTCAAATTGAATAATAATGAAAATAATGTCAATTAATACAATGAAACTAAATACAATTAAAATTAAATTAATGATACAATGAATACAAAAATTAATAACAGCTCGAATCTATTATACATAAAAAGAAAAGAAAAAATATATAAAGAAAGTAATAAACTACAATGAATTAATCTATGCTTTTTATACAATGCATTAGGTAAATATATTAACAAATCCTAAGTCTATTTTTATTAAATAATGCAAAAACACATTATTAATTCTCAAAAAGATACTAAATATTTAAAAGTTGAAAGATGGAAATCTAATATTTTGATAATATCTGTATTTCGAGTTCTACGATCAGCTTATTATAGTATAAAGCTGTGCGAAGACAAATCCTTGAACAACAGAAGAAAAGTTGGAAATACTAAATGTTAGCTTCAATATAGGAAGGAACAGGATATTCTGCTATGCCCCGAAAAGCTAATGCTCAATATAGGCAGGAACAGGATATTCCCCTATGCCCCGAAAAGCTAATGCTGGTTATATACACAGTTTTAGCTTCCATTATAAACGAATAAGATTTTTTCTTCAGTTTGTATTTGTTTGTGGGCCGCGGTTATCTAGTAGATATGTTCCTTGTTTTTGATCCCGAAGGTCACGGGTCAAACTCGGCCGTGTTCGATAGATTTATTAGGATGGAAAAGTCCAAGGAGCAAGTCCTCCGGGACTGACTTTAAGCCGTGGGTCCCGAGCCTGAAGATTTTCAGTCTCGTAAAAGAATAAATAGGTCTCTAAGCAAAATTTGCCGATCTCCTTCATCCTAGTGATAGACTACCTTAGTTGCTTCCTAGATGTCTCTTGGGTCGGTATGTTGACCGCATACCATTCATGACATCTTTAGGGAAATAGGAGTAACTAAATTAACTTGGTATAGTAACTCCTAACAAAGGAGAGACTAAAGCCGAACATTGGATCGTCACGCCTCGTAGAAAGAAAGAAAGAAAGAAAGAAAGAAAGAAAGAAAGAAAGAAAGAAAGAAAGAAAAAGAAAGAAAGAAAGAAAGAAAGAAAGAAAGAAAGAAAGAAAGAAAGAAAGAAAGAAGAAAATGTGTATTTATTTATTACATGCCATATTAAAAACAGTCCACCGCTGTAGTCTCGAGGTAGCGTGCTGCCTTGTCACGCAGTGGGCCCGGGTTCGATTCCCAGTCGGGACAGGCTCATGGGTGAGGTTTTTCGGGGTTTTTCCTCACCTGTAAGATAAATGTCAGGAAGCTTAAGGCCCAACGGTCCCCGAAAATCATCCGGTCATCATCATCATCCTTATCATTACCATCATCATTCACCGGCGTGGAAAGCAACGGGAAGCTACCACAATTATAATTCCCTAGTAAAGCTGCAAAATATAGCATGAAAATGCTATGATTGCAGTGAAAGACCTGCCATCGGGCAGAATTACTATGGATGGATATTAAAGACAAATGATTATCTTCTTCTTCTTTTCAATAAGCATATGTCTCTTTATTTACAAACACTATGTCAAAGATGATTACGCCTACAATAAGCTTACGTATATATATATATATATATATATTATACTATCCCTAGGTGTTGCCAGTTGAAATATGGAAATAATTTTATTTTTCACTCAGAAAAAGTTGCTATATAATCTAACATACTCGCACAATTAAAAGAAAGTGAGCGCCCTAATGACCTCAAAAAACTAACAAAACACATGGACATGGTTTTAAAGCTTCTAGAAAAACTCAATAACCTTTGACAATTTGCCAAGTCTAGTTGCACCTACGTATATGTGATGAGGAGAAACAAATTATAATAAATATGTGGCAGAAACCTGTTTCTGTTTTCATAAGCCATTATCTTCCTATGCATTAAGCGTGGTAAAAACAAAAACATTTAAATTGCAGACAAGAATAAATAACTCAATAAAATACTAATATTTTTTCTGTATCCTATTATTGTTTCCCGAGAACGTTTACGTAAATTTTATTTTCAGAAACTTCATAAACTTTGATAATATCCCGTCTTACTAGATATTCTAATGTATTTCACTAGTCAGGGTGTGTTTATTGTTGACTGTGTTAATATGTATTGTGCAAATGTAATTTTATTAATATTAAATTTAAGAAAAAATATGAAATTATGATCAAATATGAAATTAATCATAATAATGAACTACAACACAGAATTTTCCTTGAAAGCTAATGAAAACCGCCGACCTGCCGACCACGTGTCATCCCTGTACTGCTTGGATGATCGTCCACATGTGATTCAAACATGTGGATGTGAGGCCAGTAGCCTGCTTGTAGGCCAAGTTCCTTCCAGCCCTGTCGCGCTACGGAGTTATTAAAAGCCCATTTTGAAAATCCATTCAAAATATGTTTTATAGAACTTCTAAAATTTTACAAAAATCTTTAAAACAAACTCTCATCTGATGAGAAATATAGATTAGCACTAAAGGGATTTTACTGTTAAATTCAGTTAGATGTTCTATAAAATAAGCAACGAACTTTAAAATTTTATGAATGCAATTCAAGGTCTTGGATCCACTATAAATGTTATAAACTTAGACACTGTGCCAAGAAAATATTTATAAATGTTGAAATTGGTAATATTATTATTATTATTATTATCATTGTTATTATCATTATTACTTTATAAGGTTTTTTTTCGAAGGACGAAGATCTCTGGGCCGTCCTATGAAACGCAGAAGGGAAAATGTTCTATAGGATCGTAACAGGCCTTGACCTAATACTTGGAAGGAAGAAGAAAAATAAGGTTTTTTTTTCGACTACGGTTGTTTTCCTTCTCCAAGTCTCCACTTTACTATTATCCACTTATTTGTATCCAACACATCTTTAAAAACCAGTCCTCTGGTTCTCACCTCTTTCAGCATATTTTCCTTCCACTTAAATCTTCCTACTCCTCTCTTTACCTAGCCAGGATGAATCCAAATGATCACCTATCATTCCTTATTCTCATCATATATCCCATCCATCATAAAGATCTTTATTCAATTGTTTCGATGAATGTTTCCCCTGCATCCATCCTATATTTTATTTCCTGGCATGGGATTTAGTCAATTTTCGATAATTCCGAACGTTTTCAAATAATCCATACGTTTACATATTCACCTAATTGTATTGTTGGAATACAAACACAGTATATTTATGAGTATAATAATGTTTACTATTAGTTCTATCTGTGTGTTCTACAAATCTTGTGTTACGGTCCAATTCCGATACAAGAGAAGTTACAGCAGTACATACCTAACGTGAACATTAGTAAAAATATTGTGTGAACATGGAATAATTGTGATGAATATGCCTAATCTAAAATCTGGCCTATAACACAATAAATGATTCTCTAACATTTTCTATAACAAGTGTGTAAAAAAATTATAAGTAATCTGTGAAATAGCACTAAGGATATAACTTTATGATATGATAGCTCTGGCACGACATATGCATCGAACACTTGTGTTTCAGCAATTAATTAAATGCTAGCCTTTAAGATGTTCTTCGGAATTTCCCCGTAACACAAAACATTCAGAAGTAATTTCACTGACTTTTATGAATTCATTAAGTCATCAAATAAACTGATTTATATGAAATCAAAGACTTTTAGACCTGTTGCACACTATATAAGGAATTATAAGTACTGTATCATATTTGATGTATTTTTCTACCGTTTAATACTGTAATGCCTAATTAAATTAGCAGTAATAAAAAGTGAGAGTACTCATAATTTGAAATAATTATCCTAATAGCTTCAGATTTAAGTGCCCAACAACTCTTATTTCAAACCGGAGAAGTATGATTGCATTTTTTTCCATTTTCAAAACACTTAAATCGAACAAAAGGGGGCGAAACGCAAGCTATATATTTGTACTAGTTTTAAATGTTAATTAGAGAACGATCTCTCGGATATGTAAATTATTGCGTAAGTATATAGGGATATGGTTTATCGAGCATTGTTCAGTTTGAAATGGCGGCCATAAACTAGGCATGGACAGAAATCCTTTTCTGAGGCGAATGAGTTCAAATTACTATTTCTCGGGGATTTAACAGCAATAATAAAAATTGGAACAGAGTATACTCCGGCCATGTACTTTAGTTTCAATATCAGGATGAATGAGTTAAAATAAAATCCACGATTTATAAGATTTTAACCCCTAAATTAAAAATGTATCCTATTGGATGCATTGATTTCATATATTTAATATTGTATCTAGATCCATAGAAAAACAAACGAGTAAAAATTACTTAAATTTATGTCAAATTACGCAATAATATATAACAATAAATTAAAGTTTTACATGAATTTATTTTCCTTGCGGTCCGGAACACTTAAATAACTGGCACGAAAATTGTTTTTGTCTAATGCCATTAGGTTATCTTTTATCACATTTCTGGCTTGCTCTTCTGGCATGGCAGAATTGTAATCGATATCTTAGATTGGGGCACCTGGGAGGCGGAGTTATATTACCCGAGAAAATATTGCATTGACAATCCAAGGGTTAAAATGTTTTGATATTCCAGAAATAACATTAAATATCAGAGGCGAATTTTTTACCTTAGTTTTTGAAAATAAATGCAAAAATTTGCAACTTTTCAAATATATTACCATTTTTAAGAATTTTAACAAATTCTGAAATACTGAAAAATTGTCTTAATAGGACCTATATTGTAAAATTCAGCTCTAGATATGCAATAGCTCGTTAGGTAATTTGAGATTTGGGAAGGGGGTCTCATGCTTAACTACTGGTTAACATACGTATTACTTTAACTAACTAACTGGTACTATCGAACCCGCAGGTTCATGGCCGCGCGGACATAAGCTGTCCATACATCCCTATCCTGAGCTAATGTTTTCCAATCATCCCCTGTATAATCTACTTCCCTCAAATCATAGTTAATGTTATTCTCCCACCTCATTCTTGGTCTACCAACTGGGCGTTTTCCCTCTGGTTTTCTTACAAGAAACTTCCATGCACACCTTTCATTCCCCATTTCTGCCACATGTCCTGCCCATCGCAGTCTACGAAGGTATTAATTTTATTTTAATTATATTTTCAAACCAATTTTTATTTAATTTTATAACTATCCGGACATACTTACTTACTCACTGGCACTATCGAACCCGTAGGTTCATGGCCGCACGGACATAAGCTCTCCATACATCCCTATCCTGAGCTAATGATTTCCAATCATTCCCTGTATAATCTACTTCCCTCAAATCATAGTTAATGTTGTTCTCCCACCTCATTCTTGGTCTACCAACTGGGCGTTTTCCTTCTGGCTTTCCTACAAGAAGTTTCCATGCACGTCTTTCATTCCCCATACGCGCAACATGTCCTGCCCATCGCAGTCTACGGGACTTAACTGTTCTTATTATATCTGGCTTCGTATAAAGACCATGTAGTTCATTGTTATGTAGTCTTCTCCATTCACCTGTCTATTCATCTCTCTTTGGTCCAAAAATGTTCCTAAGAACTTTATTCTCAAATACTCGTAATCTCCTTTCCTCCCTTAAAGTAAGAGTCCATGTTTCGCACCCATATAATATAACTGGTAGAATAATAGTTTTATATATCTTCAGCTTAACGTTTTTTGAAAGAAGTTGGGACATCAAAAGTCTCTGCAATGCATAATAGCATGCATTTCCAGAATTGAGCCTATGTTTAATTTCTTTGTGCATCTCATTACTATTTGTGATTATTGTTCCTAGGTATTTGAATTCAGCCAATTCCTCAAAATTTCCCTCATTTGTCATTAGCTGTCCATTTCCATTATATAATGTATTTCTACGTGTGACCATATATTTAGTTTTACTGATATTTACTTCCAGTCCTAATTTCTTAGTGTTAGTGTTAACAGGTTTCCCATTCTTAAAAATAAATGAACTTGAATTATGACATTTACGATATTGAAGTCTTTTAAATCATAAGCTTATTATTGTATTTTAAAATTGATAATACGAACGTCAGTTAATTTATTATTAAAAGGATTAATTGAATTTAAAAAAATAATATTCTGCCTCCCTAAACTCGTGTTTTTCGGAACTTTTTTGACGCTTAAATGGCTTACGCTGCCTAAACCATAACATATACACCAAAGTAATATACACAGAATTGAATAAATCTCAAAACAATCTACAAAAATGCCCGCGGCAGCATAATATGCTGTCATAGACATATTATATCTATCTTTTACGGATAACTCTCAATAACCATTATTGTCCTTCAGCTCATTTATTTATGCCAAGAAGAAAGGGATAAGCAGATTCCCGGGCAACGCTGGGTAATCACCACGGGGTATCTAAAAGTAATTACGATATAAATGTATAATTATTTTTCTTTTTACTTATTCAACTAAACATAGAAAGACATTTAATTTATTTAGGCGTAACAACTCATGCCGGGTATTACCTAGTTATAAATAATGTTGTGAAATTACTTCTGTTTGATTTGATTACGGTGCATGTGAAGAACAAAGCTAAAGACTTACTGACATTAACATCTCCCAGAGAGTACGAGCACATTCTGCACAAATGTGCACCATAGTTCTCCCTTCATATTCATGCTGGGGCTCCTCCGGGTCAACGACCTGATAGCAAAAACAAAACAACTGTGTCATGTGATTATTCCATTAAGGAATTATAATTACTTCCGCGTTGCTCGCTCAATCGACTTATTGTATTGCTAACAATAATTATTGCACAATCATTGACAGGTAAATGTAGCCATAAAAATATAATTAATTTATCAACGAGTTCCGATTTCAAACAACAATTTTTGTAATGTTACTCAAGGGAGTGGTGACAGAAAACACACAGATGCCTGAATATATTCTGGCAAAACGGAAATTCAGATGACGATATGTTAACACACAGTTATGCGTTATATAGCCTTATAGAAATGGACAAATCGGCCGCGGTGGCCTAGTGGTTATGCTCATTGCCTCTGGTCCCGAGGGTCGCGGGTTCAAACCCGGCCGGGGTCGATGGACTTTTTATGATGGAAAAATCCAAGGAGCAAGTCCTCCGGGAGAGACTTTAAGCCGTGGGTACCGCGTCTGAAGATTTTCAGGCTCGTAAAAGATCCTTAAGCCTGAATGAAAAGGCCTCTAAGCAAAATTTACCGAATTTTCCCGTCCTAGTACTATCTTGGTTTCCTAGATGTCAGTATGAGGCGGAACGCTGACTACGGACCACTAAAATGACATCTATACGAAAACAAGTGTAACTGAATTAGTATGGTTCAAATTCTTCCCTGTAGGGGGAGAGCGCCTAAATCTCTGTTAAGGGAAACATGTGCTTACAAGAAACAAGAAGAAAGTAGACAACTAATAACAAATTAGGGACATTTTGAAGAAGTGGCTGATTTCAAATATCTAGGAACAATAATTACAAATAGGAATGAGATACAGAAATAAATTAAACATAGACTCAATTCTGGAAATGCATGCTATTATTCATTACAGGGAGTCTTGTCGTCCCAACTCCTTTCAAAAATCATTAAACTGAAAATGTATAAAACAGTTATTCTCCCAGTTATATAATATGGATGCGAACCCTGGATTCTTAGTTTAAGGGAAGAGAGAAGATTACAAGCATTTGAGAATAAAAATCTTAGGAAATTTTTTGGACCAAAAAGGGACGAACAGACATGTGAATGGAGAAAACTACATAATAGTGATCTGCATGGCATGTACCGGAAGCCTGATATAATAAGAACAGTTAAGTCTCGTAGACTGCGATGGGCAGGACATGTGGCACGTATGGGAATGAAAGTGGTGCTTAGAATCTTCTTGTAGGAAAACCAGAGGAAAAACGCCCAGTTGGTAGACCTAGAATGAGGTGGGAGAATAACATTATCCATGATTTGGTGGAAGTAGATTATACCGGGAATGATTGGAAAACATTAGCTGAGTATAGGGATGTATGGAGATCTTAGGTCTGCGAGACCATGAACCTACGGATTCGATGGAGCCAGTGAGTTAGTATGATATGTGCTCTGGACATTAAAACCTAGTCGTTCACAAACATATTCAGGATTAGGAATATAAAATTGTATCAATATTATATTAAGGGAGAAGCTATAATCTTCACGATATCGAGATTGTTGATTTAATGGTTATTGGACAAAAAAAAAATGTTGCCACGAGCTCTTACCGTTAAATAATAATTTCCTGAGTGGCTATACGTGCTCTAACTATTTGGATAACGTTATGCATCAACCGGCTTTGCGCCATTATGTAAGTTTCGAGAAAAATACATTTAAAATATAAGTCAATCTTTACTATTTATTGTAGCGCCAAACTAAAAATACTGGATATTGCAAGTTATTTTCCTTGTTTGACAGTTATGCATCAACAATCTAAGAGTGAGGACATTTGGAGCTTAGCTAAACGATGCAAAATTTATATTAGCATTTATGAAGATCTGGTTTCAAAGCCGTTTGTTGCAGAACACAGAATCTCTGACAGGATGGATGGCGTTTATGTCTGTCTTTAATAATAAGGCTGTATTTAAAGATTTGGCGCTAAAAGTTTCTGTACGCTAACTTCATGAGCCAGAGTAACAGATGGCATCAAAATATCTCTTTAAATGGCGCTTAGCCGGTTGATGCATTACATCGTCCAATTTACCTAACGTAACATCACTTCAGATTAAGTCTCCGCTTGTGCTGTGTCGTGAGAAAATCAATGTTACTGTTCAGTTTATCCCAAAGAACTTCATTGGAAAATTGTGTTTTAATTTCACCTACTCAAATACTTAGGCATAACACTGCAGCCAACAACAAAGTCTTTCAGCGCACATGTGCAGACAGAGCAGCAGCAGCTATAAGAGCTATGTGCAATATCAAAGACATTACAGCATTAAAATTAGACACAGCCATGAAATTATTCGTATCAGTGATCACCCCGATCACCACCTACGGGATAGAGCTGATATGGGAGAAACAATCGACCAGCGATTTGGAGAGGTTAGAAAAAGTGAAAGCAAGATACATCAAAAAGGCATTAGGTACAAGTAAATACGCACCAAACAGAATGGCCTATATGTTAGCCAGAGAAACCTACTTCCTAGAGGACCTGAGAGAAGGATATTACTGCCAGCAACGGAGCCATATAAGAAAGTCACCGAAAAAAAGAAACAGAAGGAAAAAGAGATCGACGAAGAGTTCTACGCCTCAAATGCCATGGTGAACAGGGAGTGGACCGGAAGCACCAACCACAAAGGCACGCAATCATAAGCCTGGCAACACATGGATATCACCATAAAATGTGCAAAAGTACGGAAATTCCACCAACCGAGTGACTCGTGTGAATGCAAGATATGTGAACTAAAATGCGAGCGATACCGTTACAAACAATGCAGAAGATGGACGGAATCGTTGAACGAACTGATAAAAGACAAATCATAAACCTAAAACTTAATGCTCTTTCGAGTGCCACTTACCTACTTATTAATTCCATCTACTTGGGCTTGAGATACGACTCAATATTGAGGCATTTAAATATTTTCACTTTAAAAATAATTATATTGTGTCCATCAGAGGATACAATTTTAAACCTTCCAAGAAATTAAATTCCATAAAATTATATTATCACTTGTTCATCTTTAAAAGAATCATTCGATCACTGTTTAAAATGTCTTGGAGAAATACAAACACTATCTAATATATAAAAATGAATGTTTGTTTGTTTGTTCGTTCGTAATTTATGCGCGGCCATACCGTTGATCCGATTGTGATGGGGTTTTTTGCAAAATGTTCAGGAGATTCCCGGAATGAACATAGGATGTAAGAGAGTTGTGATACTCTACTCCTACACCCTTATAAACCCCCCATTGTAGTGGAAAACGTGAAAAAAAGTAGCTCTTTGGACGATTAAATGGCTTACGCTGCCTAAACCATAACAAATATACAAAATTAATGTACACAGAATTGAATATCTCAAAATGCTTTAAAATAAAGTCCGCGACAGCATATGTTTATCTCTTACGGATAACCCACAATAACCATTTTTGTCTTTCATTGAAGAATATTGAGACAAGTATGTAGATTCCTGTGCAAGCGTGGCAGCACTTGGCGGGTATTGTTTTACGGTTAACTCACAATAACGAATTTTGACTTTTAGCTCATTTATTCCAAGAAGATCGAGATAAGCAGATTCCCGGTCAACGCCGAGTAAACAGCACGGGATATCTAAATATAATTACGATATACATTTTCCTTTTACGTATTCAACTAAGCATAAAAGCATTATACATGGTGTTTTTAAAATAATAAATAATGGTAAATAATAACATCTGTATTGGAAATATTTTCGTCCATTACAAACAATTTACTAATTTTAACAATGTGGACAATGTTTATTAGTTGAGACTACAGCAGAGACCAATATTAGCGATACAATGGCTGCAAGTACAAAAATAAGAAAAACGTTTTTAAATTATTATATTGTCACCATTGATTTATTTTCCCTAAAAATATTAAACCATTATAGAGTCCCTGTCCTCCAAAATATTCATTCCAACCCCCATCAAAAGACTTACGTATTTATTGTTTTATATTGTTTCAAATGAAGTTCAGTTCATTTAAAATGCAGTGATTTGTTTCGTATAACGTACATTATACACTACCTTTTGAATATATTTTTTGTATGTACTTTGTACGTAGTATACATAAAGGGCAGTGGTTTTACTTTCTGCACGTGGTTTGTAATATGTAATATTACAGTGCAACCTCGAAAAGTACGAAGTTGAACTTTCAAGCATGGTCGTCATTGCTGTAAGTATGACAAAACGCACTATCGCGCAAAAACTCGTGTTTCAGGTGTGACATTCTATCATGTCGTAAAAATCTCTGGCACGGGACTCACTGTCTTACTTCCCTTTCGAAGGAACCCATATTCACAAGTTTTAAGCCCTTAAAAATGCATTTACCCTTGCAGGACTTACGTTAACCAATGAATCTCGGAACCAGAGGTGAGCAAGTAACTATTACTGGTAAAACACTAGCGAGTAGAGCCTGAATTACTAATCTGAATCTTATAATTCGCCTTATAGAATATTGTGATTAGAGACGCACATCCTCTTTATAGATTATAAGATGGCCTTTGATAAAGTGTCTATACCAAAATTATGGAACATATTAAGTGAAAAAAGAATTTCTCTACACTTGATAGCTGTAATTAAGAAAATCTATGAGAAAACAAAAATAAAAATAAATCAAAGGGAACCAGTACATATAACAGGAGGAGTTAGACAAGGTTGTCCACTATCAACCACTCTTTTTAACATTTATTTTGACATGATAAGATCATGGAAGCAAATGACGACTGTGGGAATTAACTTAGGAAATATAGTAATAAAAACAGTAGTCTTTGCAGATGACCAGGCTTTAATAGCAAAAACAGAGGATGACCTACAAAGAATGCTATGTAAACTAAATTAAATATAAAAAAATACAACATGGAGATATCATCAGAAAAAATAAAAAACAATGGCCTTCAAGGGCGCTCATCCAGTTCGGACAAAGATAATATTAGAAAATAAACCAATAGAACAAGTGGTAAGATATAACTTCCTAGGTTGCGAAATATCATACACAGAGGAAACAGATGTAAATAACAAACTAAATAAGTTTAATTATATAAGAGGAACACTAAAAAGAGCTTTGAAAAATAAAGCCAGGAAAGACTCTATAATGAAATTATACAAGACTATTTAACTCATGTCGCTAATGGTAGTCAATGACCAATCACGTTTCAATGAATTCTGTTTTACACCAATGACAGTCGTGTTTCACCTCGCTCTTATCGATTTCTCTTTATCAGCTTCTGCATTATTTTTCTCCAACAAATACATTGAATTTAGCAAATAATGAATAGATTCAGTGATTTTACTGAGTTGTTTATACAAAATATAAATGATTAACCTATACTGTTGATTATAATAGTTTGATGTGTTTCATTATTTCTCCACTAGAGTGCATTCTTACAATATCGCGATCCTATTTGGCAATAAATAATATGATCGAGTTGCAGTGAATATACATAACCTCACATTTCTAATTTGTTTTCAAACATCGCCGTTTACATGAACTATATAAATATTTTAAAACACCGGTAACTATATTCAAATAATTATTTTTTGTAAAGAGCTTAATTTTATTCGTTAAATAGTCCCAACAAATGCCACTCTTGATTTCCAAATTCTCTAGATAAATTCACTCCTCACTTCGTGAGTCGTGAATTTATCGATAATTTGGAAATCACTCGTGGCATTACTTATGACAATGCAGTTCCTATTATTACTTATGGATCCGAAACATGGACAGTAACAACACAACATTCTGCCAGAATACAAGCTGCTGAAATGAAATTCCTCAGACCGATAGCAGGATATCAAAGATTGACAAAAAACATAACACAGAAATAAGACAACAACTAAATGTAGAGGAATTAAGCAAAACAATAGTGAAATACAGAACAAACTGGAAACAACACTTAGCAATGATACTGAAAATAGAATACCAAAAGCAGCATACAGCTATTCAACACGAGTAAGAAGAAGTTTGGGAAGACCAAAGAAAGATGGAAAGAGCACCAATTTGGAGCCGGAACAGGCTAGTAAATAAGCCTAAACCGTGACGAAGAAAAATAAGTATGTTGTGATAATAACAGTTAATAACCAAGTAACTTCTTGACCCAGCTGCAATTATTAAGCAGGTTGGGATATGAATCTTGATAGCGCCTGAGTCAAGTGGAGAAGACCAACAGATCTAAGACTGGATATTGATCCCCGGAAACACGGAAGTGTGCTACTGGGGTCATCCAACTGATATTATGCAAATGCATTCTCTTAAAAGTTTATTTTCAATATCGACCCGCATCTATTGCTTTGTTGCCTTTAAGAAAAACATTTGATGTCTTAAGAAAACATTTCAGAAGTAATAATTCCATACAGTACACAAATACAGTATAATAATGTGGCAGGTTTCAATGAAAACCACGTATGCGCGATGACCTTACTTAATAAAAATACAATTAATGTTACTATTTTAATTACACGCTAGGGATTGAATACTGGTCAGTCTAATTAACAAATAGTATCAGATTGAACTAATCACAATGGACTATCAACAGTAATCTAGCAAGAGGTTGTGTTTTTTGAAAAAATCACGATCAACGAAGTCGCTCGTGATTTTGTCTAATAAAAAATTCAACCTCGCTTTAGATTTGGACTGACTATTTAGCGAATAATACAACATCAGAAGCTAAAAATAATTATAATGTTTAATATTTACCAAATATGAGGTTATGTATTCCGATCTTACTTCCGGACAGTTTCTAATCCGGCTGTGGTAGTTATAAATAGCATATATTTACTGTTAAATCTCTTTGGGCTTTAATAACAGGTGATTATATGAGAAATAACTATTAACAATAATGCAGACTCTTATACAACATTTAATATTTTTTTAGAGCGACAGAACTGACATTTATTTTTTTTGGTAATTTTTAAAGTTGTTTTCTTTTGGCATTTCTTGCTGTATCATATCGATCGTAAATTGTTGAATCGATATCCTTGTCAAAAAAGTTAATTTGCGGAGATATCTCTCATTACGAACAGGAAGAGGCACGATTGTCAACAGGAAGAGGCACGATTGTCAACAGGAAGAGGCACGATTGTCAACAGGAAGAGGCACGATTGTCAACAGGAAGAGGCACGATTGTCAACAGGAAGAGGCACGATTGTCAACAGGAAGAGGCACGATTGTCAACAGGAAGAGGCACGATTGTCAACAGGAAGAGGCACGATTGTCAACAGGAAGAGGCACGATTGTCAACAGGAAGAGGCACGATTGTCAACAGGAAGAGGCACGATTGTCAACAAGAAGAGGCACGATTGTCAACAGCAAGAGACACGAGTATCGGTCTATGAGTTAAATAGTCACTGAAATAATGTACACATTAAATTATTCTCAGAACCGATGAGCAATTGTTACGAAATTGTCAAACCTAATTAGCAAATGTTTCTAATTTGTCAGCTATAGAATATGGATTACGTTCACCATATGGTGTTTGAGACCATTTGGAATTTAACAATTCCTGACATATCTCGTAGAGGTGAGGAAAACCCCCCTGAGGAAACTTAACCGGGAATCGAATCCAGGCCTGCTGCATATGAGGCAATGACTTTATCCCGAGACTATAACGGTGAATCAATTAAATAAATACGGGTTAATAATAATCGTCTTCACTTCAAGGTTTAGGTGATTCGCCTGTTCCGAATTCACAATGATTCCTTCCATTTCCTCCTATGTTTTCGTACATCCCTTAATCCTTTTGGTTTATAATGATATACTATTTTGGGCAATCTTGTTTCTTCCATTCTCAGGACATGTTCTTCCCAGCCGACGTGGTGTTGTTGAATTCTATAATTTATTGAATATATTTCCAATTCGCTTCCTATTTCTTCATTTCTTATGTGGTCCAATTTTGTGCATCCTTTGGTCCTTCTTAGAAAAGTCATTTCTGCACTTTGTATTCTACTTGAACTCCTCTTATTTGTTACCCAGGACTCACTACCGTATAAAAGTACCGGTACCGCCATTGTTTTGTAGACCTTCAATCTTGTATCCTTCCTTGTTTTATGTTTTAGTGTTCTAAGAATGTCACCATTAAATCCACAAGAGGCTGGTAACCTCTTTGGTGCAATAATTACTCAAAGTATTCACAATGAACAACCGGACAGATCTAATGGACAACAATCAAAGCGTGAAAAGGATAAACGATTAGGAAGGGTTAAATAAAATGAAATATCTAATATGGTATGGACATTAGGGTGGGCCGAAAAAAGTCATTTTTTTAAATTTGAAGTTGTAACAGGGCGAAAAAGTTGCGAATTATATAGACCAAAAAACATATTAAAAAATATCAAAATCCGTTGACATCTTCCGGTCGCGCAAAGGCTCTAAAGTTTGACAAAATATGAAAAAAACTTCAATTTGCGATTATTTCTTGTCGGTAATTTATTTACACCATAATAAAACACAGTTCTTATGTTCAAAAATCAAAATTCTGTAACTATTACGATTAAAAAAAGTATATTAAAGATATAGGCCTATAAAATAACTCATAAAAATGTGATATTTTCAATACGTTGGCAAATTTTAGGCCCTATGCGCGACTGAAGGATATCAACGGATCTAAACCAAATTAAAACACAATGTTTTAGGCTCTATTTGAAGATGTTACAAACTATTACTTTACGAAAACATCTAATTCAAAAAATAAAGAAATAATCGCAAAGATGAAGTTTTTTTCATATTTTGTCAAACTTTAGAGCCTTGCGCGACCGGAAGATGTTAACTGATTTTGATATTTTTTCAACTCCGCCATTGCCGGTCCCAAGCCCGGATGAGAAAGGAGGAGGGGGAGGAGTAACACCTCGTAAAAAAACCTTGGTTCAGCTGGCCCAGCTGATAGTACCATGTGAGGGCCCCTTACCAGGGGACGGTGAAAACCTCAACGGCAATGAAGGCAGAGAGGGATACTCTTAATACGGCAGATTTGGCGGAAGAGGCACCCTACCCCACTCAGGGAAAGAGAGAGGAACCGCTGCCTTGCGGAGAAAGAGAAACTTCAAAGGCTAAGGGAGCATCCCCTACAGAAAAGCATGCCTGTCCAAGAGGCATTGAGGTGGCAACCCCATCACTGGACTTACCCAACTATAGGCTGGTAACCTATAATGGGGACAACTTTAAATACTCGAAAGACTACAAGAAATAAGCAGGCGGGAAAGATCAGTTTTTGTAGTCGCAGAACGGGCATCATCACCCAATACTGCATTCGGAAGAAGAAGAAGAAGAAGAAGAAGATATTTTTTCTTTTCTTTTGTATATATGATTCGCAACTTTTTCGCGTTATTACAACTTCGAAATAAAAAAAAAATTAGTTTTTTCTGCCCACCCTAATGGACATACCCATAGAAGACACTAGAAAATGTGTGACGTCACATGAGTGAAGTAACTTGTTTCAGTAAATGTCATGCAGTACAAATCTGAATCAGTATAACAGCGTATGCAGTCAGTAAATATGCGTGCATATTGTCATCTGATAAGTGGCCTAGTTCTCAAACTAAGTTACTCTGCCAATTTAAACAACGTGCAAGAAAAGGGCAAACAATAATCAATACTTGAACCTATTCTTTACTTTACTCCTGTTTGCATTTTACGATTCCACGTGTTCAACTCCCAAATCACTAATTCAATTGTTTGTAAAAGAAATTATGTAATTTGCTGTATAGAATGAAGAGGACATGACATAAAAAATATCTTAGCGAGATTTTTATTTAATCTTATTTATAGAAAATCAAGTACAATATGTGAAACATACAACTTGAAAATATCTACTCTAAAAACAACAATTTTAGCTTTTAGAGGGTGTGAGCCACTAAGAATAAAAATCCAATTAGAGAATAAAATAATAGAACAGGTGAGCGATTTTAATTATCTGGGATACAATGCATCATGTAGAAAAATCGAAGACACTGAAAACAAAATAAATTAATTTAATTATATGTGTGGCACCATAAAACGAAGTCTCAAAAGTACTAAAAAGGACACACTTTCAAAGTTTTATAAATCAATGGCGGTTCCAACACTGTTATATGGATCGAAACACTGGGTCTTAACCAAAAGCCAGGAATAAAATATGAACAGACAAATTCTAACATGAGATCGGAACAGACATTATGGTCTAATCCATGATACTGCTGCTGCTGACGATGATGATAGACGCTTTAACATTTAGGTCATATCCCGCCTTTTACGTATAACCATTGCGTTTCTATTGTGTATATTAATGTGCTTTTAATTGAGGTGAATATTATATGGAAAAATAATGATGACCAGGTGTTCAGTGACTGTTTAACTCAAATTAAGATTGAGTAACTGGGTAAGAATATCTTGCGCTCATTATATTATATTCTCTGAAGATGTCTTGAAGGAACTAAGTTTAAAAACAGTCATTAAATACATAAATACTAGAACAACTGGATGAATCATTTGCGACGAGTGAGATTAGATAGAGTTCCCAAAGCCATGCTTCGTTATTGACCAACAGGGAAGAGATTTCTGGGTCGTCCAAGGAAATGCTAGATACAATATTCATCAGTGAGATCGTAACAGGTCAATAGGCCTAAGACTTGGTTGGATGAACAAGAATTATTATCTTCTGTTAGACAGTTACAGAAACTAGTACACTAGGTCTTGGCCCATTGGAAGTTTTTGCCACAAATTAATTAATTTATTATTTATTTATTTATATAAATTAATATATATATATATACTCGTATATATATTATTTTATTCAGGATTGTTTCTGTTATTTACACAGGTATCCTCAACCAAAATATAGATTTTTTTCTTTCACACTTCCCGATCATGAGTGTCTGCTTCTGTCATATTTCTCTTCTTCATGTTGTCTTGAATTCCCTTTATCCACGTTAGCTTTGGTCTACCACGTTCTCCTTTTGCAGGAGGTATCGATTACAATACTTCGGGTTTATTTCTGTGTCCTTTTTCTCATTTTTATGTCCATACCATCTTAGTTGGATTTCTTCAATCTCTTGTACAATATTCTTTTCTACGTTCGTAATTGATCTTATTGTATTATTTTTTATTTTGACTAATTTTGATATTCTTGCCGATCTTCTTAAAAAGTCCATTTCTATGACTAATAATTTATTTCTGTGATTTTGCTTCAACGTCCATGTTTCCGCACCATTTAATAAAATATATCCACCCATAGTAATCCTGCCCGAGGGTAGGTCCTTCACTGCAATCATAGCATTTTTATGTTATGCTTGCAGCTTTACTAGGGAATTGTAGGTGAGGTAACTTCCCGTTGCTTTCCACACCGGTGAAAGATGATGATGATGATGATGGCCATATGATTTCGAAGACAGTTTGGGCCTTAAAGTTTTCCTGACATTTGTCTTACAGTTGGGGAAAAACCCCGATAAAAACCTCACCCAGAAAAACTGCCACGACCGGGGATCGAACCCGGGCCTGCTGCGTGACAAGGCAGCACGCTACCTCGAGACCACAGCGGTGGACATATAAAATACATAAAGCTAAATATTGTCTTAATAATGAACTGTCTTGAGAATCGTACCAAAATATTGTGAACAAGATGTGCTGAAGGCTGAGCTTGTAGTCAGTGTTTCATTCAAGCGTAACAGACGTAATGAGTATGTAATAATTTAGATAGGGAAATGAGGAACGCCTATTCATATAGGGGTAGAGGGCAATGTTCTCATAAAATCATTTGTTACGTATATTGTATTTAAAATTCTAATGTTGACCCGGTTTAAGCACTTATTCACCTAGTCTTATTTTCCCCAATCTTTATATCTTGTTGTATCTATGATATTTTATGTACATAACATTAATTTTATACAATACTACGTTTTCATAAACCAAACAATATTACAATAAGAATAACTTACTTAATCCATTCCC
This sequence comes from Diploptera punctata, assembly GCA_030220185.1. Lineage (NCBI taxonomy): Eukaryota > Metazoa > Arthropoda > Insecta > Blattodea > Blaberidae > Diploptera > Diploptera punctata. Next base: position 1,148,649 of record JASPKZ010006477.1, on the reverse strand, counting down.
GTATCCCCTTCTACCGCATTTCTTAGCAAAACACACGGAAATGTTTAGACCAATATCCATCCATCCATAGTAATTCTGCCCGAAGGCAGGTCCTTCACTGCAATCATAGCATTTTCATGCTATGCTTGCAGCTTTACTAGGGAATTGTGTAGGTGTGGTAGCTTCCCGTTGCTTCCCACACCGGTGAAGGATGATGATGATAATGGTAAGGTTGATAAGGATGATGGCCATATGATTTCGGGGACCGTTTGGGCCTTACAGTTTTCCTGACATTTGTCTTACAGGTGAGGAAAAACCCCGATAAAAACCTCACCCAGAAAAACTGCCACGACCGGGGATCGAACCCGAGCCCGCTGCGTGACAAGGCAGCACGATACCTCGAGACCACAGCGGTGGACTAGACCTATATAATATATTAAAATTAGGTATTACTGGAACGGGGGCACGCCGTAGCGTAGTGGTTAAGGCACTGCGCTACAAGCCGGAAGGTCGAGGGTTCAAGTCCCGGTGGGGTCAGGATTTTTAAAACTGACCCAAACCTTCTGGCGGCACTATGGTTCTGGGGTCCACTCAGCCTCTAACGGAAATGAGTACCAAACACTTGTCCTGGGGGTAAAGGCAGCTGTCACGCAGGGCTGACAACCCGGCTGAAACCAAGTGCCGATTGTCCAGAAAAAGAGGGAGCCTTAACCTCCCACTACCCCAAGGGTCTCCTGAGGCCTGTAGTGGGGCTAATTTACTTTACTATTACTGGAGTTTGCATTAATAATATAATATGAAGGGCTCGGCTGTAAAACATGGTAACTGACAAATTCTTGAAAATTGAGTTGTAGAATGTAAACTGTGATATGTGACCTCCTGAAAGCATTTGGCGAATGTAGTTTTATTTACCGTAACAATACCTCTTCCATCTATTCCATCCATCCATAGTAATTCTGCCCGAAGGCAGGTCCTTCACTGCAATCATAGCACTTCCATGTTATGCTTGCAGCTTTACTAGGGAATTGTGTAGGTGTGGTAGCTTCCCGTTGCTTCCCACACCGGTGAAGGATGATGATGATAATGGTAAGGTTGATAAGGATGATGGCCATATGATTTCGGGGACCGTTTGGGCCTTACAGTTTTCCTGACATTTGTCTTAGAGGTGAGGAAAAACCCCGATAAAATCCTCACCCAGAAAAACTGCCACGACCGGGGATCGAACCCGAGCCCGCTGCGTGACAAGGCAGCACGATACCTCGAGACCACAGCGGTGGACTAGACCTATATAATATATTAAAATTAGGTATTACTGGAACGGGGGCACGCCGTAGCGTAGTGGTTAAGGCACTGCGCTACAAGCCGGAAGGTCGAGGGTTCAAGTCCCGGTGGGGTCAGGATTTTTAAAACTGACCCAAACCTTCTGGCGGCACTATGGTTCTGGGGTCCACTCAGCCTCTAACGGAAATGAGTACCAAACACTTGTCCTGGGGGTAAAGGCAGCTGTCACGCAGGGCTGACAACCCGGCTGAAACCAAGTGCCGATTGTCCAGAAAAAGAGGGAGCCTTAACCTCCCACTACCCCAAGGGTCTCCTGAGGCCTGTAGTGGGGCTAATTTACTTTACTATTACTGGAGTTTGCATTAATAATATAATATGAAGGGCTCGGCTGTAAAACATGGTAACTGACAAATTCTTGAAAATTGAGTTGTAGAATGTAAACTGTGATATGTGACCTCCTGAAAGCATTTGGCGAATGTAGTTTTATTTACCGTAACAATACCTCTTCCATCTATTCCATCCATCCATAGTAATTCTGCCCGAAGGCAGGTCCTTCACTGCAATCATAGCACTTCCATGTTATGCTTGCAGTTTTATTTGGGAATTATAGGTGTGGTAGCTTCCCGTTCCTATCCACACCGGTGAAGAATGATGATGATGATGATGATGATGATGATGACGATAATGATGATGATGATGATGATGGCCATATGATTTCGGGGACCGTTTGGGCCTTAAAGTTTTCCTGACATTTGTCTTACAGGCGAGGAAAAACCCCGATAAAAACCACTTCTCTCTATTGACGAATGTAAAAACTACATGCACCAAATGCTTCAAGAAGTCACATATTACAGTTTACATGCTACAACTCAATTTTCAAGAATTTGTCACTTACCATGTTTTACAGCCGAGCCCTTCATATGAAAGCTGAATATATTTTATGCATTAAAATATAAAACAATGTATTGTTTTCTTTTATATTTTTTTTCCAAATCCATAATCTACCGGATACAAATTAGCACATACAACTTTAGACGAAGAAGAAGACGAAGAAGAAGAAGAAAAATCTTATTCACCTATTATTCGAGTCTGTCCACTTTTTAATCTTAAGGTATAAGCTTACATGAGATACTGACTAATTTAAGAACATTTTATTTCAATTTGTTAGTCTGAAATAAAATTAATAGTTGTTTTAGATAAATAGTTGAAAACTAGGCCTAGATCTCAAATAGCGGGAAATTCGAAGGCTTACTGGTTACTAAAGATGACTCAATAACGTGTTCACTATAATATTTTATCTATATTAACGTCAATATTAGAAAATTACAAATAAATCGTCTCTACGTTTTATTATTATTAATTTATTATTATTTTTTATTATATAAAACTTTTCTCATTAGAGGATTGCCTCAAGGACAAAGTGATACAGACAATTAATTTTCGAAATTGATGAAATACATTTTGTAAATATATTTAAAAATTTCAAATTGTAATTGAAGTATACATACTATAAAGTATAAATTTTGTAAATATGGTTTCTTAAAATTGAAATTGATACACTAATGGCAGCGATGGCAATTTTAATAAATAATAATAATAATAATAATAATAATAATAATAATAATAATAATAATAGCTTTATTTTACCTGGCAGAGTTAAGGCCTTGTCTACCACTCAACCAGGTTTAAAAAAATACAAACAAAAAATAGTCTTAAATCTAAATTACAATATATATATATATATATATATATAACGATTACAAGTTATGAATACAATACAATTAATATTTATAATGTATTTTGATTTACTCTAAATTTAACGAATTAAATATATAATATGTACAATATATATAAAAAAACGAGGAAAAGATTAATGACATAGTATAAAATTATAAATAAATAGAGAAAAATAATTATTAGACAACAGGTAACTGTATAAGCGTGACTTAAAGGTGCCAAGTGTGCGGCAACCCCTGATATCTTGAGGAAGGAGATTCCAGGAGCGGGCAGAGGCTACTGTGAAGGAAGTAGAATAGGAGGAAGTGCTATGAAGAGGAATTGTTAGCAGACTGCTATCTTGTGACCTAGTGTCAATATTGTGGTAGGAGGATAACTTCTCAAATCTGGACGCCAGGTAAGTAGGAATGTAGGAATTCAGAAGCTTGAAAAGTAGTGAAAGAGAGTGCAATTTACGTCTGTCAGTAAGACGGAGCCAAGAGAGGTTATAAAAGTGTTCGGAAATATGGTCATAACGGCGGATATTGAAAATGAATCGAACGCAAGCATTATGAACACGCTGCAGTCTCTGCGACAAGGCATAGTTTAGATCATTATATATAATTTCACAATAATCGAAATGTGGTAACACAAGATAAGAAACTCTGTCCAAATCTAAGAAATTCCAAAATTTATCTAAGAATGCTAGTATAGTACTCTTGCTCCGATCATCAATCCTGTGACAGTTATACTATATAATTGGTATTTATCTTTATTGTTGGCTCATATATGGCTTTCTTTTCACAGTCAACTACCTCAGGTTGGCCACTATGTGTCTCAAAACGGATTGTGGGATCTAATATCATACCAATTTTAGAAGATGGTCAAATACAATAATATCTACTCGTCTGTTACTTCCATTAGTGACCACACCATGAACTTCCTCATAAACTGTGTATCCATAATCTCGCAAGGTTCTGCCATCATGTTTCGAATAGTGTGATGCCGAATGTTTCTCAGTGATTCTCCAAACGGACAAGCCCCAAGGACGTGTGCAAGGGTTTCGTGCTCTCTGCGACGTCTACAGAGGGTATCGTCCTTAGACCTGCCCGGCAAAGAACACACCGCCGATACATTGGCTTGCATTTTACGTAACTGCTTCTCTCCATTCGGGACAAGACAATCTCTGATGATCACGCACCCATTGGCTTGCTGGTTAAGTTTATTTTATAGAAATAACGATTATCTGCAGATATATATATAATTTCTGATTTTATAATGTATTGAAACTTATATGCTGCATATAAAATTGTAAATCTGTGATAGTGCTGAATTAGTGAAACAGAAGGTCTTATGACCTCTGCCAGAATAAATAGAATATTATTATTATTATTTTATTATTATTATTATTATTATTATTATTATTATATTATTAAAAAACAAACAATAATCTCAAATTGTTTAATGTTTCAGATTTTATTGAGTTTGAATAAGCATTTCGTATATACAACATACTCCAACTAACTAACTCACTGGCACTATGGAATCCGTAAGTTCATGACCGCACGGACATAAGCTCTCCATACATCCCTATGCTGAGCTAATGCTTTCCAATCATTCCCTGTATAATCTACTTCTCTCAAATATATATAGTTAATGTTATTCTCCCACCTCATTCTTGGTCTACCAACTGGGTGTTTTCCCTCTGATTTTCCTACAAGAAGCTTCCATGCACGTCTTTCATTTTCCATTCGTCCCACATGTCCTGCCCATCGCAGATTACGAGACTTAACTCTTCTTATTATATCTGGCTTCCTATAAAGACCATGTAGTTCACTGTTATATGGTTTTCTCCATTCACCTGTCTGTTCATCTCTCGTTGGTCCAAAAATTGTTCCTAAGAATTTTATTCTCAAATACTCGTAATCTCCTTTCCTCCCTTAAAGTAAGAGTCCATGTTTCGCATCCATATAATGTAACTGGTAGAATAATAGTTTTATATATTTTAAGCTTAACGTTTTTTGAAAGGAGTTGGGACGATAAGGGTCTCCGTAATACAAAATTGCACGCATATCCAGAATTGAGCCAATGTTTAATTTTTTAATGCATCTCATTCCTATTTGTGATTATTGTTCCTAGCTATTTGAATTCAGCCACTTCTTCAAAGTTTCCCTCATTTGTCATTAGCTGTCCATTTCCATTATATAATGTATTTCAATGTGTGACCATACATTTAGTTTTATTGATGTTTACTTCCAGTCCCAATTTCTTATTGTTACTCAAAAGTGTGTGTGTGTGTGTGTTGGCCTTTAGTATTTCCAATGGTAGCCTACTACATCATCAGCATAAACTAACAGCTTATTAATACCATTGAGTTGTAGGCCTTCTTCATCCTCTAAAGATTTGATTGCACAAAAGGTTCCTCATATTTATTAATCATTTGAGATCGTGTAGAGCTTCAACTGGTATTTCCCTCTGATCACCTAACTTAAAATATTCAGTTTTGAGTATCATTATACTATAATCTTTGTTGATATAATGTAAGATATGTGCACACCTTATAGACATCGTTAAAACAACATGAGAGTTTTTTATATTAAACTATATGTACGGTAATTGAATGTCACTATATTTGTATTAAAAATAACGAAAGTGTTGGGAATATTTTGTCACGAACAGATGTAGGTCTATCGGTCAATGCTGCCATCTTGATGTAGACTGCTTGTGAGACGTACGAGCGGGGTGTGTGGTCATACTGAGAAACTGACCTCGTTTCTCAGGGGTCACGCAAAGTATATGCTAATAACCGACACCCCATATCACAGTACTGCGTGATTCTTATCCCTAGCATGCACTGCCGAGATTCCAGGTGTATCTTAATATATCTTAAAACGTGGGAGGGGTGTCAATGTTATATGTCAATATCAAACTTTAAAATGTTTAACTAAGTAAATTTAAACAGAATTTATACTTTTGTTTATAATAAAACAAGTAAACGTGATTAAGAGCTTTTTTATAAGTAGAGGCGCTATGCATTCGTGGTGGAAGATGAAAATGAGAATCAATGTATGGTAATCAAAAGCATAGAAGTTCAATGGCCTTACATAAAAGTGAATTAAAACATAAATCCACAGTTCCATGCTAAAAGTAACAGACAATTAATTCTAAAGTGAAGGAAGGAAATTAAAAAGAATTTAGTAGCTAATGATGTCTTGTCTTGAAAGCCCATGTTTCCCTTAACAGAGATTTAGGCCCTCTCCCCCTACAGGGAAGAATTTGAACCATACTAATTTAGTTACACTTGTTTTCGTATAGATGTCATTTGCGTGGTCCGTGGTCAGCGTTCCGCCTCATACTGACATCTAGGAAACCAAAATAATACTAGGACGGGAAAATTCGGTAAATTGTCCTTAGAGGCCTTTTCATTCAGGCTTAAAGATCTTTTACGAGCCTGAAAATCTTCAGACTATAGGAAGTAAAAAATTATAACTAACCCACTGGCACTATCGAACCCGTAGGATGATGGCCGCGCGGACATAAACTCCGGAAAATTTTACCCCTGTGTAACCCATGTATAGTTTTTAATAAAATAACTCTACGTATGACTATGTTAGTATTAAAAGTAAAGCGTAGCATGCTGCATTTCTTGATGGTTGTATTTTTACGATGAAAGATCCTCACTCTTTCGACCAGGGTACTTTTTTTGTCTAGATTATAACCTTCGACCAGTCCCGCATGGGTCACCCTATCGGCCGCAATGCTACTGCCGGCATAGCTCTCGGGATCATTTAAGCACGCAAGCCACTCCACCACGACAAAGTAAAGATATGGAGGGAGTAAGAAATTATATAAACTTAAATTAAACAAATTTTATAATATGTGGAGAATAAGAAGAATTTTAAAAAGTATAACATTAAAAAATTACATAATTAAAATTTTATAAAACAATGGCAGTACCTATGTTAACATCCATCCATAGTAATTCTGCCAGAGGGCAGGTCTTTCACTGCAATCATAGCATTTTCATGCTATGCTTTGCAGCTTTACTAGGGAATTATAGGTGTGGTAGCTTCCCGTTGCTTTCCACACCGGTGAAGGATGATGATGATGATAATGATAAGGATGATGATGATGGCTCGATGATTTTCGGAGACCGTTGGGCCCTAATCTTCCTGACATTTGTATTACAGGTGAGGAAAAACCCCGAAAAAACCTCACCCAGACGCCTATCCCGACCGGGAATCGAACCCGGCCCGCTGCGTGACAAGGCAGCACGTTACCTCGAGACTACAGTAGTGGTTCTATGTTAACATATGCTTGTGAAAATTCGATACTTAATATATCAGATAAGATAAAAGTAGAAGTAGCTGAAATAAAATTCTTACGTTCAGTAGCAGGCTAAACATTGTTAGATAAATATAATAAGAAATAAGAACAGAATTTAATATCTACAGTGCTGTGGATAAAATTCAAGATCTATCTCTCTTCAACATATAGAAAGAATGACACCCAATACAGAGACTCCCACAAATTTTGCTTCACTATTAACCTAAAGAAAGAAGGAATGTTGGACGCCCGATAACTAGATTGAGGGATATGGTCTCTTGATGTACAAATACGTCTTTAGGGCCTAACTCCTTGATGAGGAAGAAGAAGAAGAAGAAATTAATAAGGGTTAATTTCACGATAATCGAATTCTAACGTTGCGAATTACCAGTTTTCCTAAACCATTAATTTTTTTATAAAATAAACTGAATAATAATAGCAATAATACATTTTCCAATGTTTAATATATAATATTCCGATTGAGGGTCTTTCCACTTTTCAGCGGTTGCCCTTTTACCAGCCGGCTGCTGGCCCTTCACATCCACATGTGTCAATCACAGAGGTAGATGATCAACAGCCAGTGTAGGGGTGACATGTGGTTAGCATGTCGAGTCCCCCAGCCGTTATAGCTGGTTCCTCAACCTGGAGCCGCTACTTATTGTAGCTACCCAATTGCCTCACGATGCTGGGTGGGCACCGGTCCCATACTGGCCGAAATACCATGAGAAAATTTCTTCCCCCATGGAGACTCGAACTAGCGCAAGTCCCGTAGCTCTGCGCCAAGGCTTCCTACCTTAACCGCTCGGCTACGGCGCGGTACTTTATATATAATATACCTTGTTAAATTATATATAAAATTATTCTACCCGCCATCATTGCCTTTTATCTCTTCAACGTTTTTAAATAATAGAGGAACTTCGGATAATTTAGACCCTGTTTTGAATTTGTTGTTTTTCTTCTTTTAATTAAGGGACTTGAATTTTGCTTAATTACAGTAATTATTATTATTGTTGTAACTATGAAATAACATTGTTATATTATTCAAATATGGAAACATCTTCATAATTTATAATTTTTTACATTACAAGAAAGGTCCACTTTAACTTCCATATTCGGTTAAAATGGACCTCCGAGTCCACCTTAGCTTTTAGTCTATTTTTAAGTTTATTTACACTATTAATTTATACAGACAGGCACAAATTATTCTGAAAATATTTATGAGTGATCATAATTAAAAAGCGATGATTTTTATTTAATGTTTTGAAAAAAAAATGTTGATTATACCATTCACATGTCATTCAGTGCAGAAAGCGACGGTCTTTCGGTTTAGTAAAATTACAAGGATATTAAATAAAATTAATTAAGTGAAAGGTTTTTACAGATAGCATCCTCATTGATAAAATGTACGTATTCATGATGTGACATGGTGGCTGTATAAAATAATTAAATATAATAACAACTTGCACGATAAATTATTGAATTGTTAATTTGAGGCTTAAAGATATTAAAACTTTAAAAACCAATTAGCATGCCGAAGATGAAACATGTTTTTGAAAGCCCTCCATGATTAATAATTTAACAAGGTTTTTTGATTAAATATCAATTATAATTGAGGAATATGGATAGAATAAAAGGTACTATATTATTATTCATAACATACTAGCTAATACCCGGCGTGCGCTTCTACGCCTAAATAAATGAAAATTAATGTGATTTTATGTTTAGTTGAATAAGTGAAAGGAAAAATAATTATATTTATATTTTTTTAGATACCCCATGCTGATTACCTGGCGTTACCCGGGAATCTACTACTCCCGATCTTCTTGACATAAATGAGCTGAAATACGAAAATTAATGTGTTTTATGTTTAGTTAAATAAGTAGAAGGAAACATTTATATCGTAATTATTTTTAGGTACCCCGTGCTGTTTACCCGGCGTTGTCCGGGAATCTACTCATCCTGATCTTCTTGACATAAATGAGCTGAAAGACGAAAATTAATGTACTTCTTATGATTAGTTGAGTAAGTAAATTGAAAAATAATTATAAATGTATATAGTAATTATTTTAAGATTCCCGTGCTGATTACCCGGTGTTGCCCGGGAATCTACTTATCTCGATCTTCTTGGCATAAATGAGCAAAAACACAAAATTCGTTATTGTGGGTTATCCGTAAAAGAATACCCGTCATGTGATGCTATGCTTGCACAGGAAACTACGTACTTGTCTACCTTCTTGGCATCAATGAAAGACAAAAATGGTTATTGTCAGTTATCCGTAAGAGATAAACATATACTGTCGAGGACTTTTTTGTAGAGCTTTTTGAGATATTCAATTTTGTGTACATTATTTGTGTATTTGTTATGGTTTAGGCAGCGTAAGCCATTTAAGCGTCCAAAGACATCTTTTTTCACGTTTTCCACTACAAAGGGCGATTTTTAGGGGTGTAGGAGTTCAGTATCACAACTCTGTTATAACCTATGTTCATCCCGGGAATCTCCTGAACATTTTGCAAAAAGCCCCATCACAATCGGATCAACAGTATGGCCTCGCATAAACTACGAACAATCAAACAAACCAATAAACAAACCAACAAACATTCATTTTTATATATTTGATTGAAAACCTATAAAAGTGAATTATATTTTATCAACATCTCAACTGGCATAATATTTTTACTGGTAAATATTTGCATTAAAAATTCAACTAAAAATGAGAAATTTGGAATAACTAACCTCTTTACTTCCTTTGTTTCTCATGTTATTCATTAGAGAATGAAATTTTATCTCACTCAAAAACACTTTAGATCCTAGTGGATGGTTTATAATTATGTTAATAACTGTTCTATGAGGTTTAAATCATTATTCGTAATATAAACCTACTGTATCATAAAAAATAAACACACAACCCCAACTAATTTAATTTTCTTTCTTTTCTTAATGTAAATTTCTTGATAACTCGTGTAACAATAACAAAACTATAATTCTCCAAATCAGTTTTGGGTTCACATAAACACCCACAAGTTTGATGTCCAAGAACAGAGATTGCTTTCAAAGTCAATATTACTTTATAAATCTCCAATTCAATTTTGGGTTCACAAATTTGGTACCCTAGAACAATGTTTGGTTTCAAGATTAATATTACTTTATACAACATAAGTATAACATGTGTATGAAATATATGTTCTTCTTTTTCGGCTTTCCCCCACTTCTAGGTTTGCCGTCTTCAGTTTCCATTTATTTCTACCATTACAATCTCCTTCCAAATTCCTATCATCCACTATAGTTCTGACATAAGTTTTCCATTTCCATCTTTGTCTGTCACGTTTATTTCTTGCAGGGAGTGATCACTGGTATATATTTTTTGTCCATCTTTTTACTTTTCATCCTCTGTACATGGCTATACCATTTAAGAGTTTGATTTTCAATTCTCTTCACAACAGATGTGGTGATATTCATTTCTCTCCAAAGGAATTAATTTCTTATTTTATGCTCTCTTGTTTTTTAAAGGCTTCTTGTAACATCAAATTCAACTGTTCTAATTTTATTGTATTGTAATTCCGTCAAAGACCAAGTCTCACATCCATATGACAAAATATTCTGTATTATGCTCTTATAAATTTTCATGTTAGTTTCCTTTGTAATATTTTTATTCTAAATTATTCGATGTAATGTCTTAGTTGCATTTTTGTCATTGCAATTTTAGTTTGTACATCTCTTTTACGTGTACCTAAACATGTAATTATTGGCCCAAGAAATTTAAAAAAATTCATTTTTCCCCCAGTTTCGAGTGTAAGGTCATCCACATCCTTTCCCCAACACATTTATTCTGTTCCCATTTTGTATATTCTTCCATTAATTTGTTTATCAATATTTTTACCAGATATATTTTCAATTTCGTAAATAAGACAATATATTTTTCATATTTCCGAGAACTATACTGGCTCCATCTCCATGGTAGTATAAAAATGAATTTTCTTATTCTGCTATTCAAAATTATACACATATCTATAACAAGCTACGTATTCTCTCACTTCCATCTTTTATTCTCTATCAGTAATAATTTGGGCACACAATCACACCAGAACCTTCTATATTGTTTTTATTATTGATTTAACATTTCTCACTGAAAGATAAATTATATTTCAAGAGAAAAATTTTCGCCTAGACCGAGACTCGAACCCGGGACCCTTGGCTTTCCGGGCCAAGCGCTCTACCAACTGAGCTACCGAGGCGAGTTACGATCTAGACGCAAATTTTTCTCTTATATACGTTGTAATTCCCTATCGCCAAATGCTTTTGAAACCATTGCTCCTATCTTTGCAAATGGCGGCTTCTTAGTTAAGAAGACATTTATTGGGAATTTAATATTACCTTTATAAGCTAGTAAGGCTTCTAATGGTGTTTTTATTATTGATTTAACATTTCTCACTGAAAGATAAATTATATTTCAAGAGAAAAATTTTCGCCTAGACCGAGACTCGAACCCGGGACCCTTGGCTTTCCGGGCCAAGCGCTCTACCAACTGAGCTACCGAGGCGAGTTACGATCTAGACGCAAATTTTTCTCTTATATACGTTGTAATTCCCTATCGCCAAATGCTTTTGAAACCATTGCTCCTATCTTTGCAAATGGCGGCTTCTTAGTTAAGAAGACATTTATTGGGAATTTAATATTACTTTATAAAGCTAGTAAGGCTTCTAATGGTGTTTTTATTACTGATTTAACATTTCTCACTGAAAGATAAATTATATTTGAAGAGAAAAATTTTCGCCTAGACCGAGACTCGAACCCGGGACCCTTGGCTTTCCGGGCCAAGCGCTCTACCAACTGAGCTACCGAGGCGAGTTACGATCTAGACGCAAATTTTTCTCTTATATACGTTGTAATTCTATATTGTATTGCACACCACAGAACCTCCCATTATTCTAGTTACTATATCGTATCTAGTGCTACATTCAAACTCCTTACCTTCAAAATTGAAGGGATTAAGAATATACAATGAGGTTCTGATCCTTGACATACAAATCAAGAACAGATGATGGACACAGAAGGATGAGAATAAGCAAGGTCACACTTTGCTTTTCCTCCAAAATAGAGATTTTGTTACATACTATATTCTGTTTACATTTTGAGAGTTCAGTTTATGGCAGTCCAAAACGCGATTTCACAAGTCTGGGCAATAAACACATAAAATTTGAATAACATGGAATGACGTCATGATTCTGCAGTAAGATTCCAGGTAATTTGATTACAACCGAATTTAATGTTAACCTCAGTTAGCCAAATTCAATTACTCGATAGAAATAAATTATTAAGTATTTCCATTGAACAGTGTAAACTACTGAACTTAACTAATATAATACCTGAATTAAAATTATTTTCTCTGAATACATACAAATAAACTTATTTCAAACCAGTTCTAACATATGAAGCTGAGACTTGGATATAAACAAAGAAGGAATCGAGCAGACTCCATGCTACAGAAATTAAATTCTTACGTGGAATGGTACATAAAACAGGAGGGATAGAATAAGGAATGACAATATCAGGGAGACATTCCATCCATCCATAGTAATTCTGCGCGAGGGCAGGTCTTTCACTGCAATCATAGCATTTTCATGCTATGTTTTGCAGCTTTACTAGGGAATTGTAGGTGTGGTAGTTTCCCGTTACTTTCTTCACCGGTGAAGGATGATGATGATGATAATGATAAGGATGATGATGATGGCCATATGATTTCGGGGACCGTTTGGGCCTTAAAGTTTTCCTGGCATTTGTCTTACAGGTGAGGAAAAACCCCGATAACAACCTCACCCAGAAAAGCTACCCCGACCGGGGATCAAACCCGGGCCTGCTGCGTGATACGGCAGCGCGCTACCTCGAGACCACAGCGGTGGACTAGGGAGACATTAAGTGTAGAAAAATTAATGACATAGAAAATAGTAGACTAAGATGGTTTGAACATTTAAAAAGAATGGAAAAGGAAAGACTATCACAAATATTGTTAAATCTCAAGATACAAGGAAAACGACCACGAGGTAGACCACGAGAAAGGTGGATTAACCAAGTGAAGAAAATCTACAAGAGAGAGGATACGACTGGGAAGAACTGAAAGGAAGCAAAGCATGGGAATATAGAGATGGTTGGAGACATATTTGGAATCGACCTTCTGAAAGGAGGACACGATAAATTGATGATAATGACATACAAATAATTGGTCTGCACACCAGACTCTAGGCCTACAAATAGAAATAATATAAATACACATTTTATAGGTAAGGTTCCATGTGGTAAAATGTAATCTAATCAAAATGTGTTATACATTGAAAGGTTTCTCTGAATAAAAATATTCTTCTTCATCACGGTTTAGGCTTATTTACCAGCCTGTTCCGGCTCCAAATTGCTGCTGCTTCCATCTTTTGTTCTTCCTCGTGGTGAATAGCTGTATGCTGCTTTTGGTATTCTATTCTCAGTCATCCTTGCCAAGTGTTCTTTCCAGTTTGTTCTGTAGTATTTCACTATTGTTGTGTTTAATTCCTCTACTTTTAGTTATTCGTAAGTTGAATTGTGCATTACTTCAGAGTCACTGTATTTGCTTAATTATTTTAACTATATTGTTAATATTATTGTCATTTTCATTATTTATTTAGCAGATTTCACAAAGTTTCACACCTTTCCCCGTCTAATTAACCTGCTGTCATTCTCTTCCACATTTCTCTGTCATCCAATTTTCCATAGTCCAATCCTTTTTCCCTTTACGCTGCTCAAAACACCATCAATTCACGTTATTTTTTTACTTCTTCTTCTACTAAGTGGCACCCAGTCTAGTATTCTACTTAGGAATCTGTCTTCTGTCTTTCCTTTTACATGACCATATCATTTTATTAGTCCACCGCTGTGGTCTCGAGGTAGCGTGCTGCCTTGTCACGCAGCGGGCCCGGGTTCGATCCCTGGTTGGGGCAGTTTTTCTGGGTGAGGTTTTTATCGGGGTTTTTCCTCACCTGTAAGACAAATGTCAGGAAAACTTTAAGGCCCAAACGGTCCCCGAAATCATATGGCCATCATCATCCTTCTCATTATCATCATCATCCTTCTCATTATCATCATCATCATCCTTCACCGGTGTGGAAAGCAACGGGAAGCTACCACACCTACAATTCCCTAGTAAAGCTGCAAGCATAACATGAAAATGCTATGATTGCACTAAAAGACCTGCCTTCGGGCAGAATTACTCTCGATGGAACATTTTATTGCTTTTTTATTACATTCGCAATTTATTTATGTTTTAAATTCGTCGTTCGTTTAATTACACTGTTTCTTATTTTATCTCATTTATAAATTCCAGCTGAACACCTCCAAAAATCCATTTATCCTGAATTCAATTTACTTATTGTTCAATATTTTAATTCACATGTTTCTGCACCGTATGTCATTGTACTCATTATTATTGTATTAAAATGTTTGTTTTTGTTTTGGAACTTATATTCTGATCCCATAAAACAGAATTTAATTTTCATATTGCATATTTACCCATATTTATCCTCTTATTAATTTCAGCATCATGACTTCCATCGGCATTAATTTTTGTACCTTAAATATACATATTCGTCAAAAGGGGGGAGGGGGCCACAGCAGGGAGGAGGAGGAGAGGGGAGGAGGAGGAGGGGGGGACGAGGAGGAGGAGGACGAGGAGGATGGGAGGACGAGTAGGAGGATGAGGACGAGGAGGAGGAGGAGGAGAGGAGGGGCGGAGGACGGGGGGAGTGGGAGGAGGAGGAGGAGGAGAGGACGAGGAGGAGGGAGGAGGCCGAGGAGGGGGGAGGACGAGGAGGAGGGGGAGCGGAGTAGATGAGACAGGAGTAGGAGGAGGACGAGGAGGAGGAGGACGAGAGAGGAGAGGACGAGGAGGAGGAGGAGGACGTACGAGCAGGAGGAGGACGAGCAGAGGAGGACGAGCAGAGGAGGACGGCGGAGGGGACGAGAGGTGGAGTACGAGTCAGATGGAGGACTAGCAGGAGTAGGACTAGACGAGGAGTCTTACTAGGAGGAGGAGAGGGGATTAGGAGTAGGAGGAAGAGGGGAGGGAGGAGGAGTAGGATGAGGATGAATATACTAGTAGAGATTACTATTATTATTATAATACTATATTATTATATGATTACTATTATTATATTATTATTTACTATTACTATTATTATTACTATTACTATTATATTATTATGACTATTACTATTTTACTATTATATTATTATTATTTATTAATTCTTATTATTATTATTATTATTATTATTATTATTTATTATTATTATTATATATTATATTATTATTATTATTATTATTATGATTATTATTATTATTATTATTATTATTATTAAAGTAAAAATTACCTGACGTATGGACAACGTTGGAGTAGAATGTATTGTTATTTTGTATTTTGTAACGAATTAAATATAATTAGTGATATAGTATGTATACATTTACAACTCATTTCGACTTTATATTTGTTAAAACGCATTATATTTGGATTTCTGTTTATGACTCTAGATTTAGATTATGTTGTATTTGTAGTGTATAAGAAAAAAAACCTTGATCTGGCAGATAATTAAAACAGTATTAATATTATTGTTATTATTGTTATTATTATTATTATTATTATTATTATTATTATTATATTATTATTATATATTATTATTATTAGTATTATTATTATTATTATTATTATTATTATTATTATATTAGTATTATTATTATTATTATTATTATTATTATTATAGAAAGGGTTTCAGGCTAGAACAAACATAATTTGGAATGAAAATGGGGATATGATTGCAGATTCTAGGAGTATATTAAATAGATGGAAAAGTTACTTTAATCAGCTATTAAATGTGCATACAGAACAGGACATTGAGGAGGATAATTTACAGACAGCAGAAATGCTAGTCGCAGAGCCAAGTGCATTAGAGGTTGAAATGGCAATTGAAAAATTGATGATGTATAAAGCATCAGGTTCAGATGAGATCCCAGCAGAACTGATAAAATCAGGGGGAGAAAATTTGATGGACAAGATACGCTGGTTGCTTAGTATGATTTGGGAAAAAGAAGCTCTTCCAGATGAATGGAAGGAATCAATTATCGTACCAATTTATAAGAAAGGAGATAAAACTGATTGCAACAACTACAAGGACATCTCTTTACTTTCAACTTCGTACAAAATTCTAACAAATATATTAGTAAGCAGACTTACTCCCTATACTGATGACATTCTAGGAGATCATCAATGTGCATTTAGAAGAAACAGGTCTACAACAGATCAGATTTTTAGTATAAGACAGATTTTAGAAAAGAAATGGGAATGTAATGGTACTGTTCATCAACTATATGTAGACTTCAAAAAAGCATATGATTCAATTAAGAGGGAGAAGTTATATAGTATCCTGCTGGAGTTCGGAATTCCTAAAAAGTTAGTTAGACTTATACGAATGTTTCTAAATGGCTCAATGAGTAGGGTGCGTGTAGGCAAACAGTTTTCAGACACTTTTGAAATCCAGAATGGGTTGAAGCAAGGAGATGCACTATCTCCTCTACTATTTAATTTTGTACTAGAGCATGCCATTAAATCTTTAGAGAATGAGGAAGGCTTACAACTGAATGGTATTAATAAGCTGTTAGTTTATGCTGATGATGTAGTACTACTGGCCGATAGCGAGGAGATACTAAAGGCCAACACGCACACACTATTGAGTAACACTAAGAAATTAGGACTGGAAGTAAATATCAGTAAAACTAAACATATGGCCACACGTAGAAATACATTATATAATGGAAATGGACAGCTAATGACAAATGAGGGAAATTTTGAGGAAGTGGCTGAATTCAAATACCTAGGAACAATAATCACAAATAGGAATGAGATGCACAAAGAAATTATACATAGGCTCAATTCTGGAAATGCATGCTATTATGCATTGCAGAGACTTTTGATGTCCCAACTCCTTTCAAAAAACGTTAAGCTGAAAATATATAAAACTATTATTCTACCAGTTATATTATATGGGTGCGAAACATGGACTCTTACTTTAAGGGAGGAAACGAGATTACGAGTATTTGAGAATAAAGTTCTTAGGAAAATTTTTGGACCAAAGAGAGATGAACAGACAGGTGAATGGAGAAGACTACATAACAATGAACTACATGGTCTTTATAGGAAGCCAGATATAATAAGAGCAGTTAAGTCTCGTAGACTGCGATGGACAGGACATGTTGCACGCATGGGGAATGAAAGACGTGCATGGAAACTTCTTGTAGGAAAGCCAGAAGGAAAACGCCCAGTTGGTAGACCAAGAATGAGATGGGAGAACAACATTAACTATGATTTGAGGGAAGTAGATTATACAGGGAATGATTGGAAAGCATTAGCTCAGGATAGGGATGTATGGAGAGCTTATGTCCGCGCGGGCCATGAACCTACGGGTTCGATAGTGCCAGTGAGTAAGTAAGTAAGTAAGTATTATTATTATTATTATTATTATTATTATTATTATTATTATTATTATTATTATTATTATTATTATATTATTACTCTTATTGTCCACCGCTGTGGTCTCGAGGCAGCGTGCTGCCTTGTCTCGCAGCGGGCCTGGGTTCGATTCCCGATCGGGACAGGCTCCTGGGTGAGGTTTTTTCGGGGTTTTTCCTCACCTATAAGACAAATGTCAGGAAGCTTAGGGCCCAACGGTCCCCGAAAATCATCGTGCCATTACCATCATCATCATCATCATCCTTCACCGGTGTGGAAAGCAACGGGAAGCTACCACACCTATAATTCCCTAGTAACTTAAAACTGCAAAACATAACATGAAAATGCTATGATTGCAGTGAAAGACCTGCCCTCGGATAGAATTACTATGGATGGATGGATTATTATTATTACTATTATTATTTATTTTTATTGTTATATTGCAATTGAATTCAAAATAAGAAAAATGGAATGGCTAGGAGTTGTTGTCATGATGAATGATGATAGAGTGTCCATATTATTTTAGATGCCAAAGTAGTTTGAAAAATATAATAGTTGGGAGATCAAGACGGCGATGATGTGTAAAATGATATCAGGCAGTTTTGATGTTATAAGACAGATAATAAAGGTTCAAAACAGGCACAAATGAATGGGGTTGATTAGGGAGGCCAAGGTTAAACTCGAAAGAACATAGGATGATTAATATGATTATTAGTATTATCGCGTACTATTTTTCGTTCCATTCAGTTATTTGGGTATCAGACAGTTTTGTGTTTATCAACCGTCAATAAAATAATATCTCAATATGGTTTTGTTTAATTTTAATTTTATAACATTTCACTATAATTATAATTCTACTGTTTTTATTTCAACACAATTTAACATGCGGTTTGAGTAAACATTTTATTAGAACATGTCTTTCAGAATTTTCCTTGTACAGATCTTACAATAAACATTTCAGTGTAATGTAATAAACTTTTCTTTATACGGTCTGCCCATTAGCAGATGAATAACCCAAAATATTACATTAAATTTAGTTTGTTTGTAAAATGTCTTACAAATTTGTATTTACAAAGGATCATCTTTATACACCAATTTAATTTAGTTTATTTGTATGTTATCATTTTGTTTTTATACTCAATTTTTAAATTAGTTGATACTTCAATATTTGTGTACAATTCCTCAACTTGATGTCTGCAGCCATTATTTATTTACATTGTGAATTATTATTCGTTTCTAAAAGGCGTTTATCGTATTTAGTTAATTCGTAAAGATCGAAACTCCTGCACAATATCTAGTAATGCGTACGATGATATTCAAATGTAGAGCGTTACCACATTACACCAAGGGTATTTCTCACAAATTAGAAAATCTTCTTTGTTAGGAATTTCTCTACAATATAGTAGTTTTCCTACAACCCATTGTAGATTTTACTCCTCTATACATCCGTGGGTCCACCGCTGTGGTCTTGAGGTAGCGTGCTGCCTTATCTCGCAGTGGGCCCGGGTTCGATCCCCGGTCGGGGCAGTTTTTCTGGGTGAAGTTTTTATCGGGGTTCTTCCTCACCTGTAAGACAAATGTCAGGAAAACTTTAAGGCCCAAACGGTCCCCGAAATCATATGGCCATCATCAGCATCCTTATCATTATCATCATCATCCTTCACCGGTGTGGAAAGCAACGGGAAGCTACCACACCTACAATTCCCTAGTAAAGCTGCAAGCATAGCATGAAAATGCTATGATAGCAGTGAAGGACCTGCCTTCGGG
Organism: Diploptera punctata; assembly: GCA_030220185.1. NCBI lineage: Eukaryota > Metazoa > Arthropoda > Insecta > Blattodea > Blaberidae > Diploptera > Diploptera punctata. The sequence continues at coordinate 1,129,063 of JASPKZ010006477.1, read as the reverse complement.
CAGAATTACTATGGATGGATTGATACATCCCTGATCTCTGCATCACTCTCTGTCAATCATCTCGACACCGTATTCCTATGCACTACTATGAATCTACTGTTCTTTTGGTCTCCCCTTTTTTCTGTTGCCCCCTGCTTCAAAATTTAATATCATCTCAGGTATCCTACAATCTGACATTTTTACGTGACCAAACCATATCAGTCTTCTTTCTTCAATAACTTTTAGAACATATTTGTTTTCCATTTGTTTGATCTTCTACAAATAGCAAATCAACTATGGTAAAAAAAAAAACTTCCATAAAATAATAGTTTCATAAAGAGGTTATTGCGATGGTGTGTTTATCCGCGAGACTTCATTTACTCTCTATATGTTTTAGGGCTGTTTTGTTTATAGCTTTTTGAACAGGAAGAATCATTAGTATGAAGGAGGATAATATAGAAATGAGTTTTTTTAATACCAAGCAATATATACATAATTTTAGAATCTTGTTCACATGGGCCTATCTGTTTGATCCATCTGCATTTTCTTTAGCAGTTTATATATACAGGGTATAACAGGACCTCACCGACAAAGTGATAGGGATGATAGGTCATGTAGAGAGGATCATTTTTTTGTGAAGGAACATATAGTCGCAAACACGTCGTTTATGAGTTATGCACAGATGAATGTGTTCACCCGTAAGGATCGGAATTGAATGCAAACAATTGTACACGTATCATTTTATTGAAAAAGACATATTTTTACAATAGTTGTTGCATCACATTTAAGCGTGGGCTGACGACGTCAAAAACAATCCTGCTATGATCGGGCGTGCAGGCCCGCGATCGTTGCTGCGACGATATCAAACATGCAATGAGGCATACGGTCGACTGTTTGAACACTTATTGTAAAAACATGTATTTTTCAATAAACTTAAACGTGTACAATTGTTTGTATTCAATTCCGACTCTTACGGGTGAACACCTGCATCTGCGCATAACTCATAAATGACGTGTTTGCGACTATATGTTCCTTCACAAAAAGTGACCCTCTCTGCATGGTCTATCATCCCTATCATGTTGTCGGTGAGGTCATGTTACATTCTGTATGTGTATGTGTGTGTGTGTGTGTGTGTGTGTGTGTGTATATATATATATATATATATATATATATATATAGCAGTGTGTGTGTAACACTGCATTTTTAATAATTTTATCTATCTCTCTTCCTACGTTTGGATATTACATAATCTTATTTCTGTATTTTACCTCATCTGTTTTTCAAAAAAGTTAAACTGAAAACATATAAAAATATTATTCTTCCACCTATATTATATGGGTGCGAAACATGGACTCTAACTTTAAGCGAGGAAGGAGATTACGAGTACATGAGAATAAAGTTTGAAAGAAAAATTTTTGACCAAAGAGAGATGAACAAACAGGTGAATGGAGAAGACTTCATAACAGTCAACTACATGGTCTTTATAGGAAGCCAGATATAATAAGAACAGTTAAGTCTCATAGACTGCGACGGGCAGGACATGTGACACGAATGGGGAAAGAAAGACGTGCATGGAAGCTTCTTGTAGGAAAACTAGACGGAAAACGCCCAGATGGTAGATAAAGAATGAAGTAGGAGAATAATGTTAACTGTGATCAGAGAGACGTAGATTATACAAGGAATGATTGGAAAACATTTGCTCAGGATAGGTATGTATAGAGAGTTTATGTCCGCGCGACCATGAATCTATGTTTTCGATAGTGCCAGTTTGTTAGTTAGTTAGTTAGTTTGTAATAATTAACTAATTATTAAATTTTACAATTTTGGAGATTTCGTAACGTTGCTGGATGGAGTTTTCTCTGTACAGTTGATTTAGAAAAGGGGAGTTTGAACTAAGCTGAGTTGTACGTAACATGGCTTGTACTCGGCTGTTTCAACTTCCTGAACACGTTGCCATATCTCTCATACCAGATTATTAACAAACGTAAGCATGCATTATTATTTATTTTAACGAAAATGGAATAAATAACTATTTGAAAGCTAATATTAACTGTTGAATGCAGGCTTTCACGACCGGTAATCATAATGTTAAGTGATTCCGGGCTATGTGGCCGTGGTCCATTACTGATGTTCCTACCAGACGTTTCACCCTCAACTGCGGAGGACATCTTCAGTGGCGAGTGTTTCTAGGTGTTGTTTCCTGGTCGGAGGCTTGACTGTGAATGAAGCATTCGGCACTGAAGATGCTCTCCGCAGTTGAGGGAGAAACGTCTGGTAGGAATACCAGTAATGGACCACGGCCACATAGCCCGGAATCACTTAACATTAATGTATATGATAATTGTATTGTTTTCTATTTTTTGTACTTTATATTATTACTGTCCCGCGCCGTAGCCGAGTGGTTAAGGCAGGAAGCCTTTGCGCAGAGCTACGCGACTTGCGCTGGTTCGATTCTCCATGGAGGAAGAAATTTTCTCATGGTATTTCGGCCAGTATGGGACCGGTGCCCACCCAGCATCATGAGACATTTGAGTAGCTGCAATAAGTAGCGGTTCCAGGTTGAAAAAAACAGCTATAACGGCTGGGGGACTCGACAAGTTGATCACATGTCACCCTACACTAGCTAGATAATCATCTACCTCCGTGATTGACATATGTGGATGTGAGGTCAGCAGCCTGCTGGTAGGCTAAGGGCCTTCTAGGCCTGTCGCGCCATGGAATTATTATTATTATATTATTATTATATTATTATATTATTATATTATTATTATATATTATTTTATTGATACGGACTATCAACAGCACGTACGGCTTGCTGCCCGTGCGACTCATATTTATAAATAATATTGTATGTATCTTACTTTTAGTCTAATAAAGTCCTACCACTACTGCTAGTAGTAGTTATTTTAACTCTTATCTTTACATCATCATCATCATCATCACTCCAAGGATTAGGCAATTGCCCGTTCCGACTTCATATTGCATCAGCCCAACGTCTTCTAGGTCTTCCAACATCACGCCTTCCTCTTGCTTGATAATTTCTGGCTAACAATGGATATCTCTCCTTGTTCATTCCATCCATGTGATCAATCCATTTCTGTCTGTAATTCGTGACTTTATCCAATAAAGGCTGTACTTTCAATTCTTCTCTTATATCCTCATTTCTTATTCTATCAAGTCTTGTACATCCTTTTACTTGTCTTAGGAACCGCATCTCTGCCGTCTGTATTCTATCCTTCTGTCTTTTCACTTTCTTATCTTTACATGTACACTTATGTAGCATGAATTATAAACCTTAACTCATAAAGTGTTTTATATTTACTTGCACTAAGAATATACCCTCTAACCTCGATTGTCCTCATTGAACAAAACAATTGAGAGTTAAAATTAGATAATTGTGTTTAAGAGTCACAATTGTACTAGACTTCATTAGATCCTTGCGATAAAATGAACGTGCCTTTTAACCAGATTAAACGGAGCAATAAAAAATAAACTTTTTTTTTTGTCTCAGAAAGAAAAATATGTGATTCTGATAGTATTTGATCTCCTGAATTCAAATATAATATCGGTTTTTCTCCATCACGCTTTCCGAGACAGGCATTTATAATTTCAAACACTTTAATATTTTCTACATTCGTAACTACACAATATTCGAACATTCGGACTCACCTAGAAAGTAAGAAATTACTTTTTTCTGCTATACTTCGCATGTGGAGCATCCCTCTTCATGGTCCAACAATAATGGGCCAGCATATTAGGATCCATTTGCCTTGATATCTCTTTTTCGCAGCTGAACTCTCGTGATGAAAGTGTTCCCAGTTTTATTTTAAAATGGACAAATGGACAAAAAATGTTTATTAAAAGAGTATTATTTAAATCCATTAACTGAAATTGAAATAAAAAAAACTGTGGGTGAATGAGAAATTCCGAGTACATATTTGAAAATACGATAAAAAAACCGCATTAGGTACAGCTATTGGTTCTCATGAGACAAAAATAATGTTGCCCAGTGTAATTTGACGAGAGTTGCTATAGAAAACTCGTAAGAACACAATATTAAAAAAATGTTGATTTGGATATCGGATTTAAAAACTGAGAGCTTATATAAATGTGTAGAATATTAATATCTATCATATTGTGTTTTATCCATGAAACTGATGACCAGATATTGTCAAGTATATTTATACCGTTATCTTAGTTAACATATAACTGCATTTGCTGTGTAAAGGGTGTCAAAAATCGACAAAACCAGTTATCACGTGTTGAACATATTTAAAAAATGAAATTCCAGTTTTGATAAAAGTACAATTTTGGACTTAAGTGTGTTAATTCCAAAGTGCTCTAAAATTATATTCCTCCTCCATAATCAGTTTTTTTATTTGTCTCAGATCCCTTAGATATGAATTGATAAAAATCGCTAATATTTTTCTCTTATTTCAGGTAATTTGTGAAATTGTTAATAAATTACTTGTAAAATTTTAATAAAATTGTACATAAAAACGAGAATGTTTAAAAAATGTCTACCGATGTGGTCTCGAGGTAGCGTGCTGACTTGTCACGCAGCGGGCCCGGGTTCGTTTCCCGCTCGGGACAAGTTTCCTGGGTGAGGTTTTTGTCGGGGTTTTTCCTCACCTGTAAGACAAATGTCAGGATACTTTAAGGCCCAAACGGTCCTCGAACATCATCTGGCCATCATTATCATTAATATCATATTCACCTCATTAGATTAAGTTTAGGTTTAAGGCCTCTCCTGCCGCAACATTACCCCCCCCCATCATATCATTGGGGTAGCGTAACCCCGCCTTCCAGGTATCCCAACCTCAGAAGTGGGTTAGAATACGCCAATGCCAGGAGAGAATACCTGAAATAACGAATGACAAACAGGTGGCATTGTACAAAAAAATGTTAAAAAATAAAATGTAATTTTTCATGAAATTTTGATTTTGGGCTTATCGTATTTTACGCAACAGATATATTCTATTAAGCATCCCCACTTCTTGTAAGTCCATATCTATGTAATATTACATATCGAGGATTTTGTCTCATCTCATATCCTCTATAAATTGTGTGAAAAGCAGACCATCGTCCTTTATGCATCACTACACCATTCACCCGATTGTGATGGAGCTTGTTGCAAAATTTTCATGAGTTTCTCGGGAAGGTTTTAGGCTATAAGAGAGTTGTAATACTCAACCCCTTCACCCTTAAAAATCATCCTTTATGGCGAGAAAGGTGTTTTTCGGAACTTTTTGAACGCTTAAATGGCTTACGCTGCCTAAACCATACACCAAATTAATGTACACAGAATTGAGTATTTAAAAAAATATACAAAAATGTCCGCGACAGCGTATGCCTATCTTTTACGGATAACTCATAATAACCATTTTTATCTTTCAGCTCATTGTTACCAAGATCGGGATAAGTAGATTCCTGGGCAAGCGTAGCAGCGCACGGGCGAGTATTCGTTTACGGTTAACTCTTATTTTAGCTTATTTATGCAAGAAGATCGGGATAAGTAGATTCCCGGGCAATGCTGGGTAATCACCACGGGGTATCAAAAAATAATTACGATATACATTTATAATTATTTTTCTTTTTACTTATTCAACTAAACGTAGAAACACATTTAATTTATTTAGCCGTAACAGCGCACGCCGGGTATTACCTAGTTTATTATAAAATAATGAGCCAATAAACTTATGTACAATATGTTTTCAGTAAAAGCGTGCATCTGTCAACCAACATACGTAAGACATGACTCTTACATAAAATCTGATCACTTAGATTATTACCACTCTGTTTTACTTTCGATCATATTGATTTTTTTAACCAGTCTATAAGCCTAAAAATTATGCTTACTTTATAGATGCGAATTTCTTAGATGGCAAGAAAACTAATTTCATGAAATATTTAACTCATGCCCCAAATGAGAGACAATGACCAATCACGTTCCAATGAATTTTGTTTTATAACCAATGACAATCGTGTTCCACCCCGCTTTTTATCTAATTATCTTTATCAGCTCCTGCTTTTGTGATAAAGAAAGCTCGTCCATTTTAATATTCTGAACAGATCAGAGCATTATTTTGCAGTGACTGACTCTCCAATAAGTACATTGAATATAGCAAATAATGAACAAATTCCTTCGACCTACACATTTGATAATTGAGTGGTCAATAATTGTGCTTCTAAATAATGATTTTACTGAGTTTTTTACTAAAAAATAAATTAATAACCTATAACGTTGGTTATAACACACGTGTTTCATTTTTTCTCAACAAGGGTGCATTATTTTACAATGTTGCTATCCTATTTGGCAATATATAATATGATTAAGTTGCAGTGAATAAAAAATTAAACATGACCAGACAATTTCTGATTTGTTTTCAAACTTCGCCGTTTACATTAAATATATAAATATTTTAAAATGACTGTATTTATATAATGGTTTTTGAGTAAACAGCTTAATTTTATTCGTTAAATAGTCCTAACAAATGCCACTCTTTGTTTCTAAATTCCCTAGATAAATTCGCGAGTCACAAAATGACGCGTGAATTTATCGATGATTTGGAAATCCCTCGTGACATTACTTATGATAATAAAATGCGCCACCGCAACGGTACGTGTAATTAAGGAGGTTTTGGTTCTTCTCTCTTAACGTATTTGCTTTTTTCTGGCCTAACATAATAAAATTCATTTATAAGAGCACAATATGTTTATGAAAAAGGCATAGTAATGATAGATAGATAGATAGATAGGTAGATAGATAGATCATCGGTTGATTAATGTCTTTGATATCGTCCGATTCCCAATAGCCAATTATGTCGGTCCATTCAATCTCCTAGTTGTAGATGTTTCTCCTTCATGTATAAATAGATTCCCTGACTCCAGGAGGTTTTAGGCCTTCCTCTGCCTCGTCTTCCCTCAGGTTTCCATTTCAAAACAGATTTTAAAAGGAACACAGTAATGATAATGATCATTAATCCTAAACTTAACATGTTAAAAATTCTTGATCCGCCGTTGTACAGCGGCAATTTCTCCGACAATACTGAAAAGCATGTTGCCAAACACCAGGCGTTTGGCGTTTTCATCAATGCAGTGGAATTCGTTAACATAGACTGAATTATTTGTAAAGTAAACCTTCAGATACGTACATTGGCTATTTTCTTTATGGTTAGAATTTATAATTTCAAGATAGTCTATACTTAAAAAAAACATTATTAATCACCGTTGAGATTGTTGTTAAATATTTTCTTCTTCTTCTTCTTCTTCTTCTTCTTATTCTACACTTCAAGGTTTAGGCAATTCGCCTGTTCCGAATGCACAATGCTTCTTCCATCCCTTCCTAGGTCTTTCTACATCCCTCAATACATTTGGTTTATGATATGCTATCTTGGGCAATCTTGTTTCTTCCATTCTTTGAACATGCTGTTCCCAGCCGATGTGGTGCTGTTAAATTCTATCATTTATTAAATATAGTTCCAATTCTCTTCTTATTTCTTCATTTCTTATTTTTGTGGTCTAACTTTATGCATCCTTTGGTCCTTCTTAGAAAGATCATTTTTGCACTTTTTTGTTCTACTCGAACTCTTCTTATTTGTTACCCAGCACTCACTGCCGTATAAAAGTACCGGTACCGCCATTGCTTTGTAGAACTTCAATCTTGCATCCTTCATTATTTTATGTTTTAGTGTTCTATGAATGGTGCCACGTATCATTTGAAATTTTGATAAGTTATTGTCTATATCATTTCTTGTTCCATATCTAGAAGACAGTTCACACCTAGATAATTAAATTTTAACACTTGTGATAGAGGTTTATTTTCTATTATCATTATTATTATTATTATTATTATTATTATTATTATTATTATTATCGAGCTTATGGGGATTAAATACTTAAAACAAACATTGTACCTGTGATGACAGTCATCTTCAAGAAATTAAAATTGTTAAAAAATAATCAGCTAAGATAGTCTAATTAGGTTTTGCGTAAAATAAAAAAAAAAGTATGCAGTCATAAATGTGAGATTTGTGAATCATTTTGTGCAATAGTATTATAAAACTTATTTTAAAATGGGATCTGAACTAATAGAAGAGTTTACGTATAACTACAAAGGGGTCATTACAAGGGTGTACGATGTCACCAACATTATTTAATATATATATATATATATATATATATATTGTATTACAGGAATTATCATAAGTAATGCCACGAGTGATTTCCAATTTATCTAGAGAATTTGGAAATCAAGAGTGGCATTTGTTAGGACTATTTAACGAATAAAATTAAGCTGTTTACTCACAAATCATTATTTAACTATAGTTATTTTAAAATATTTGTATATTTAATATAAACGGCGATGTTTGAAAATAAATGAGAAGCGATAGGTACGCTTCATCTGCTCCTTTTGTTTATCACTGCAACCAGATCATACTATTTATTGCCAAAGGAACGCAATATTGTAAGAATGCTCTCTAGTGGAGAAAAAATGAAACACATCAAACTGTATATTAATTCATTTCTGATGTCGTATGATGTAAATATGACAAATATATTTTTCTGGATTGTTGCCTGGGATAAAATACATTTAAGAAAGTGCAAACAGTGGTTTCTTTTTTTGGTGGTATAATCAATTGCTACAAATGTTTTTATATTAACTCCCGCATGCGACATGTGTTGACATTCATGCACTATATATACAATCTGGTAGCCGTATTTCTCACGGGTTCAGTCACTGCAAAATAATGGTCAGACCTGTTCAGAATATTAAAAAGGAGAAGCTTTCTTTAATATGGTAATTATAACACTGATAAATATTTCGTGAAACACGACTCAGATTGGTTGTAAAACAGAAATCATTGAAACGTGATTGGCCATTGAGTCCCATTTGGGGCATGAGTTAAATAGTCAAAGAAATGTAAACCAATGGGATTAAAATTAAATGTGAACAAATACATAACTTATTATTCGCAGATGATCAAGTCGTAGTCACTTCAGGATGTGAAGCTGCAAAGTATATCGGTAGGAAACTATATACTCAAGATGGGGTTTAACAATTAATTATAATAAATCAGGATATATGAGCACAGATCTTTCCGAGGAATTAGAAATAAATGGAACAAAGATTAAACCAGTGGAATATTTTAAGTATTTGGGATCAATAATTCAAAAAGACGGATCATCTGAATTTAGACCTCGAAAAAAGAATAAAAGAGACAAAGAAAGTTATTAGCGTATTAAATTATATTTTATGGAGTAGGAATATAATCATGAAGACTAAATTATTAATATATAATATAATTATGTTATTATATGGTGTCGAAACATGAACATTAAAGCAAAAACACAGAAATAAATTATTAGTCACAGAAATGGATCCTTTAAGAAGATCGGCAAGAATATTAAAATTAGACAAAATAAAAAATAATTCAATAAAATAAATTATGAATGTAGAAAAGGATATTGTAAAAGAAATCGAAGAAATCCAAATAAGATGATATGGGAATATATTGAGGAGAAGGGACACACAAACAAACAAATAAGTATTGAAACGGATACCTTCTGCAAAATGGAAACGTGGTAAACCAAAGCCAACGCGGATAAAGGGAATTCAAGACAACATGAGGAAGAGAAATATGACAGACGCAGACACGCAAGACCGGGAAGTGTGGAAGAAATAAGTTGTATATTTTGGTTGAGGATACCTGTGTAAATAACAGAAGCAATCCTGAAATAAAAAAAAATATTTTTTTGCATACGTCAAATTATGTGATGAATTTTCTTTGTAAGCATGTTATTTCGTTATCTCATTGAGTTCCAAGGTATTCAATTTCTATTTTTTCATATTGAAATAAATTGTAAAAGTGGAATAAGTTAATAAGGCTTATATATATATATATATATATATATATATATATATATATATAGTTATGCTTCTTACACCAGCTTTGAAGCTGTAAGTCGAAATAAATAATGCATAATAATAAGTAAGATATCACACAATGTGCATATTTTTGTTCACGTAAGTTGACGCAAGTCTGTAAGTGAGTTTACTGTATTTTTGCATCACATTAAATGATATGTCACTTTTGAGCCACATAATTTGCACTTGCACCTTTCTTCCGGTTCCTGGTATTTTTCTGTCTGGTAAATCCGGTGATGGAAACCATCCTATCTGGTTTTCGTCCACTCTCTGTAGATCATCGCATCCATTTAGAAGAAATCCGTTCATATTTCCTGTTTCTTCTTGTTAAGTTCTTGCAGTAGTTCTTGTAAGCTTCTGTGTATGGTAGAAGCAGATCTTGACGTAATTCTTCTATAAAGAATTGTTCTTTTGCCAGCACGTATGTGAGATGTGATGGAGTATGTTTCGATAGACTTAGTGATTGCCTGACGAAATTGGTTTTAACTTTTTCTAAGTCTTCCGGGTGTTTCTTTTTAGAAAAAGTCGAAATAAATGAAAGTATGTAATGTAAGAAGATATTCCTTTCCTATGACACAAGCTTAATTCGATTTCGTATTTAGTTTAAAAGTATATAAAAAACTGGATACAAACATTTTATGATAAAGGAAGTAAATAAGCTATATTTTTATCGCAATGAATCAGGATATGTGCATCCCTGACACAGTGACTTGTTTAAAAAAAACCTGTCTCCTATTTATCAAATTCTGTAAACATTGAATAAATCGATAAAGATCGAACTAGCATTCAAGCGGAAATACTGCATAATTAAAATCGAATCGAAAGTTTACTGGTTCAGGAGCTGTTATCTTAACATACATTTTTAACTTTGTTTCTTATGGATGAAATATTTCAAACGACAAAACGATATATACAAGGAGTTTGTATATTTGGTTGTCAGAAAAAAATGAAACTAGTTCCTAGGGCAAAACTTTATTTTCTGAAGGCGCGAAACTTTTTATACAACGTACCTTAATTCTGTCATTGTGCAACACCATATAATGAGTATTTACATCTGATAGTTTTATCAGGGTTGTAATTATTATACCGATAACCTCATGGGCTAATGGTCAGAGTTTGTGACTACTGTTTATAAGGTCCCTGGTTCGATTCCCGGTCAAAACTAGGAATTTTTCCTTAAATGGAATTCTTCCTGTGGTTGCCCACGATCTGGAATTTAGGTTAGGAACTCTCCTGGCGCTTCATTATCATTTATCACCCATTACATGTAGCATTAGTAATTCCCAGAATTAAAATTAATTTGGTTATTATCTGGACCACACAATAAGCTGTTGTTATAAAGTGGTTAACGGTAACTCAAGGGTTGGCAGGTACATGTACCTAGCGAAGCGATACTTATGTTTATTATAAAAATGTAAATTTGACTGACGTGTTGAATATGGTTAGATTTGCAAAATAATAAATTTTGTTAAAAGGAATACTTGAGCCAATTTTAAAACTTCCTTGGGAAATGATTATAAAAGGCCAAGAAGTTTTATTGTTAACAGAGTGTGGCTAGTAGCTCATACACACAGAGCGTGGCCAGTAACTCCCATACGAGTACATACAGAGAGGAACCAGTAGCTCCCTTACGAAAACAGAGTGGTCTAGTTTATCATAACGAGTATTCAAAGGAGTCAGTTGCTCCCATATTATTACATAAAAGTGTGAATCTATCTATCTATTGTAGGGAAGTCTAGATTTGTTCAAGTAGTCTACAAGATATTAATTCATTGTGAATATTGTGTTGTTCATATGAGGTCAACGTAATAAATCCTCTTTAATTAGTTACATAACTCATTGTTACTGATCACCGAATTTCTTGTCCTTCACACCGGTAGAACCCAGACTTAAGCTTAATCTAAAATACGCCCTGAAGAGACCCTCTTTCATATTGCACTACCTCATCAATTACACTAAAGCCCGCTACATACATCATCGGGGTAATTTAATCCCGCCTTCCAGGTGCCCCAACTTCAGGAGTGGGTTACAATTAAGCCAATTCCAGGAGAGAACATCAGAAATGTCAACCTGGAGCATTGAATGAAAAAAATAAGTCTTATACCCTAAGTGAATACACAATCAATTATTTTTTTTTAATTCGTCCTCCGAAATAAATCACATTCTCAGATTTTTTCTCATCGAAAATTCCCATTAAAAAATCGGCCATATTGCAATGATCCAATGATGACTGCAGTGTGCTAGACACTCAAAATATGTAATTATTTGTTACAGTTTGAAAGGTTGTGTAATAATTGTTATTCACGGTCAAAAATATTAAAAAGACGGATGTCAAATTAACAAGCTCCGTAATAATATTAGTTACATTGAGGGAGTAGCATGGTTCGTAGTCATCGGTCGACTATTGAGGTATGATGGCTACCTTCGCTATCCGACTGACTTTATTCAAAGTAGTTTTAAGAATAATAATTTTATAAGGCTGAAATTGTCCGTCGCCGTGGCGAAGTCGGTAGAGTCTCTACCTTCCACTCCGGCGACCCGGGTTCGATTCCTGGCGGGGTAGGGAATTTTAAATCCCCACCCTGGGTCTGGGTGTGTGTGTGTGTGTGTGTCCTGTCCTTGTGTCTATGTGAGGATAAAAGAAAGCTAACAAAACAGGTAAAACAACACAGGTAAAACAAAAAAAAATGTTGAAAGTGTAAATTAAAAGAAAAAGATCGAGCGGTCTGGGGGCGCGGACAGAAGAATAAAAATCTCTAACCTTCCAACCTGTACTCACACGTATTCCGAATGAGCTACCTAGTCCACTGATTATAAAGAGCATGTACTGATTATAATAATAAAATAACTGATAATGTCTATATAATCTACATAGAGGGAAATTCATCTGATTCTTTCAATTGAAACAAGTTTTCCTCGTGATTTTTACTGAGATTGTTTTATTTGAAAATATATTAATTAAAATAAATTGCATTTGAGTCCGACGCACCGAAAAAAGTGAAGTATATTTATTGAAATTAATGTAATTCGACATAAGAAATAAAATTATGTGCTAATTGTTTCAAAATTCCGGCCGTTTGCTTAGATTACGCTGATCTACAAAAAAGTTAAACATGTCTCCATCCTTTACAAAGAGATAGTCATTTCCAACCAAATTGAGGTCGAAGAACAAGAATATGACACCAGATTGTTTTTGTTAGCTCTAGGTTCGAATATATTTTTATCTGTATGTGTGAAACTTTTCCCTTTGAAATGTTATCTATTTAACTATTCTCTAGAGCTTTTTTTCTATCGTTTGTAGTCTACTTCTGAGGCATCTCTCATGACGTTTCTAAAATAGTCTGCAAGCATATATGAGTTGCATTTGCCCTGATACCTTCTTTCCATTGCTGGAATGTCTTATTGGAAGCGCTCTCCTCGCTCGTGACTCAAAAGCGTCAGAATTCCTTGGAAAGAAGTCGAGATATAAGTCTAAAAAGTAGAACCTGAGCGGCATATTACAACCCAGCTCTAGGTGTGACCTCAGAAGTTCATCAACAGCTGTATTGTAATTTTCAGCTCTTTCATTTCCCAAGAAATTGTGAACAACATTTTTGAAGGAATCCCAAGCTGTTCTCTCTTTACCTTCAATGGCCCTATAAAATGTTCAATCCTTAAGCAGTTTTCAAATTTGCAGGCCATCAAATATTCTCTCTTCGATCTTAACATAACTGAGATGTGGGAATTTTGTCTTTAAACCCTTTACCTGTGGAAATTTATCTTCAAACACGAAACATTACTGAGGAAGAAGAGAAGCTAGGTCTCTGAGTACTGTAAAGGATATTTATGTAAACAAAATGGCTCCTCTAGAAACAACATATGGTTAACGTAGTGCTGAGAACCTACATTTGTAAGAAGAAAAAAATACGAACTTTACAAAATCTCACTCTAACATAGAATTAAATCCTGTTTTTCAAGAAAATGAGAGCTAAGTAAACATTTTTAACATCATATTCGTTTATTTATCATCAAAAATAATAGGAATTAACTATGTTTAACTCAATATATTTTGAGTGTAGACCAGTGTTATTGTAAAACCTTACTTTCAATCCTTGTAACGTAAATAATTGTTTAAGGAAATTTAAAATTATATTCATGAGATTCTCATCATTTGAAAATCTCTGAAAAACTGTATGAAATTAGCAAACTTTGCCTTTAACAACCCTGATGAAATGTTCAATATATTAACTTACTTTAGATTATATTTGAAGAGAAAAATTATACGCTCAGGTAGGGGCTTGAACCCAGAACCTTTGGTTTTCTAGCCAATACTTTACCGACTGAACTACCTGAGCAAGTTCCAATCTAAACGCAATTTTTCTCTTATATATTCTGTTAATTCCCGCCAAAGTTCCTAGGTTCAAATATGATTTATCCATCATTGAGACATATGAAATGAATAATAAAAACATCGAAAGAAGCCGTACTGGCTTTATAATGTAATGTAAAATTCCCAAATAAATGTCTTCTTAATAAATAAGCCGCCATTTGCATGATAGAAGCAAACGTTTCATAGCATTTCGTACGCGGGAATTAACAGCGTAATTAAGAGAAAACAATTTTGATTAGATTGAAACTTGGTCAGATAGCTCAGTCGGTAGAGTATTGGCCTAGGAAGCCAAAGGTCCTGGGTTCCAGCCCCAATCTGAGCGTATAATTTTTCTCTTCAATTATGATTTATCCATCAATGAGATGTATGAAATGAATAATAAAAACATTACTTTAAATTAATTTACAAACTTGCTGGAAAATTATTCTATTCTTTACATCATTCAGATTAAATATAAAGTATGTCTATAAATATCAAATGTGTAAATAATATCACAAAAATTAATGTGTTATTTAATCATGTATTACTACATTTAATAATAAAAGCAACTGAAATGAATTAATTTAACTTTGGTTACAAAATAATGTAAGAGTAGATTTCTGTACAAAATTTTTCAATCTCCGAAAACGTTGAACTTAGCGGATCGGACAACAATAAACATAACTTACAGAAAGTGGCGATATGAGGATTCCAGTTAACCCTTAAATTCGCAATGAATCCTATCTATCCATAGTAATTCTACCAGAGGGCAGGTCTTTCACTGCAATCATAGCATTTTCATACTATTCTTTGCAGCTTTACTAGGGAATTAGAGGTGCGGTAGCTTCCCGTTGCTTTCCACACCGGTGAAGGATGATGATGATAATGATAAGAATGATGGCCGGATGATTTTCGGGGACGGTTGGGCCCTAAGGTTCCTGGCATTTGTCTTACAGATGAGGAAAAAACCAAAAAAAAAACCCTCACCCAGGAGCCTGTTCCGACCCAGAATCGAACCCGGGCCCGCTGCGTGAAAAGGCAGCACATGAATCCTATAGGATA
The DNA here is from genome assembly GCA_030220185.1 of Diploptera punctata. NCBI lineage: Eukaryota > Metazoa > Arthropoda > Insecta > Blattodea > Blaberidae > Diploptera > Diploptera punctata. Next base: position 1,113,746 of record JASPKZ010006477.1, on the reverse strand, counting down.
CATCAATTGTTTTAATTTATCTAATAGTTTTAATAAAACAGAGGAAAGCTAACGATAAGAAACTACTGTGTGGAATACACAATATACCCAATTATAACAGTTATGCACGATTTCGTTTTCAGTGCGGTCCGCCACATTTAAATATCTGATATTAGAAATTACTATTTTGCCAATTTAAGGGTTAAAACAAAACATCGAAGAGGGAAAAATCGTTTTCCAATATCGTGTTAACTCGCATGTTGACCTTTGTTCGTAGAAAATTTTATGGTGCAATAATTTGCAAAATAAATGTAGGCGTTTGTGAGTCATCTCTACTGCATAAGTCACGTGACTAATTTACCGGTCAAGTCTCATCGGGATTTCCAGGGTCAAAGGTGAAGAACAGTACCGAAGATTCTATTCAAAGAGGTGATATTTGCAACCTGCAAGATTACTCGAAGAGAATCGATTGTGGAACTATGGCACGTAAGGCGTGTTTCATTAACAAATTCTGTACACATGCGGCCCGATTTGTGACGCAATAAAATGACGGCAAAAATACATAGTTAACTTAAACAAAGTTTTACATAATATTGGACACACAGAAAATCTGTAACAATTTATTCTTGCTCTATGAAATAATCTTGAGAACATAAGAGCTGATACAAAATGTATAATTTGATTTTTATGCTTTTGTGTTTCGATTTAATTATGTACAACATAAATTAAAATCACTTCAAAATCTAAATCAATGGCAATGTTTGGAAAAAACATACAACGGGTGAAAGTTGTGATAGATGGAAAAATTATGGAACAAGTGTCTGATTTTTCATACTTAGGATATGTAAGTATAACTAAATATTTGGTCACACGTAGAAATACATTATATAATGAAAATGGACAGCTAATAACAAATGAGAGAAATTTTGAGGTAGTGGCTGAATTAAAATACCTGGAACAATAATCACAAATAGGAATGAGATGCATAAAGAAATTGAACAGAGGCTCATTTATGGAAATCCATGCTATTATGCATTACACAGACTCTTGACATCCCAACTCCTTTCAAAAAACGTTAAATTGAAAATATATAAAACTTATTCTACCAGTTATATTTTATGGATGCGAAACGTGGACTCTTAATTTAAGGGAGGAAAGGAGATTACAAGTATTTGAGAAAGAAGTTCTTAGGAAAATATTTGGATCAAAGAGAGATGAACAGACAGGTGAATGGAGAAGACTACTTAAAGTGAACTAAATGGTCTTTATAGGAAGCCACATAATATAATAAGAACAATTTATCACGTAGATTGCGATGGGCAGGACATGTGGCACGAATGGGGAATGAAATACGTGCATGGCAGCTTCTTGTAGGAAAACCAGAGGGAAAACGCCCAGTTGGTAGATCAATAATGAGGTGATAGAATAACATTAACTATGATTTGAGGGAAGTAGATTATACAGGGAACGATCGGAAAACGTTAGCTCAGGATAGGGGTATATTGAGAGCTTGTGTCCGCGCGGCCTAGAACCTGCGGGTTCGACAGTCCCAGTGAGTTAATTAATTGAGATAGATAAGAAGTGTATTTGCAGAACATAAGAGTGAAATTGATTCAAAATTACAAAAAATATAATAAAATGAATGGGGTAATAAGAAGACTTTTTTGGTAAACAGACGAGGACGGATACAAAACTAAGATTACATATCGGCACATCAAAAGCTGCTCTAAAATACGGAAGTGAAATTTGTAATTTAAATAAAATAAACTCTCATAAACTTAGAGTAAGCCAAATGCGCTTCTTACGTTTACTGTTAGGAATTAATAGACTGGCTCACAGAAAGAAAACTATTATCAGAGAAAAACTTGGGAGTGACAAGATTAGATGAAGATATACCAACAAGAATGGAAAAATCATCTGGGAAGAATGTAAAGAAAGAGACTTCTAAATTTGGCGTTCCAATATACTCCAACTGGACATAAATCTAGTTGAAATAAAAATATTTTTATAAATAATAATTGTATTGTATATATAGCGGGGGCACGCCGTAGCGTAGTGGTTAAGGCACTGAGCTACAAGCCGGAGGGTCGAGGGTTCAAGTCCCGTTGGGGTCAGGATTTTTAAACTGACCCAAACCCTCTGGCGGCACTATGGCCCTGGGGTCGACTCAGTCTCTAACGGAAATGAGTACCAGACGCTTGTTCTGGAGTAAAGGCGGCCGTCACGCAGGGCTGACAACCCGGCTGACATCAAGTGCCGATTGTCTAGAAAAAGTGGGAGCCTTAACCTCCTACTACCCCAAAGGCCTCCTGAGGCCTGTTGTGGGATCACTTTACTTTATTGTATATATAGCATGTAATCGTTTATGTTTATTGTAATTTAGATGTAAGATTATTTTTTTAAACCTGTTTGAGTGGCAGAGAAGGCCTTAAGGACTTAACTCTGCCAGGTAAAATAAAGCTATTATTATTATTATTATTATTATTATTATTATTATTATTATTATTATTATTATTATTGTTCTTGTTGTTACTATAGCGACGAGGAAAGATCAAACCATCGGTGGAAAGATCAAGACTAACTTCATTAAGTTTAACGTCACAGGTCATATGGCCTAAAACCGATTTGTCCATGATGATGATGATGATGATGATGAAAACACAAATAACTGGTTTGAATCTGGTTGATGAGATAAGTACATTGAAGACATACTGTGTTTTAGACTTGCTTTAACATCTCAGATGTTTGGCATTGCGAATCAAAGTTCGATATGTTTGAAGTCCTTTTAACTTTCTTTTAATTTTAATTTTTTTAATTTACGATATAGAAACAGAGTCAATACTTATAAAATTCATTACGAACTACCGTTGAGGTTTGTATATAAAAAAATAAAATAATAAGATATGTACGAGAGATCTCAGTTGACCTCAATAAACTAATATATCAATTAAATCTTCAAAGACATTTCGAAACAAGTTCCATTAACAGCAGTTAAAAATGTACTTTTCACTTTCTTGAGGACGACTGAGATCTCATATCCATGTTTTATTATTTTAACCTTTTAACGAAACCTATAAATTTCCTTCCCTTTTCTTCTTCTTCTTCTTCCTTCCAAGTATTAGGCCAAGGCCTGTTACGATCCTATAGAAAATTTTCCCTCCAGCGTTTCATAGGACGGTCCAGTGATCTTCGTCCTCTTGGTATATAATTATAAACAGCTTTGGGGATCCGATTTGAACTCATTCTTTCTAGATGGTGTTTCCAATTTAGTTGGTACTGTTTAATATATTCCAAAATTAGCGTAGTCTTCAATTATTCTAAGATATTGGTGTTCCTTTTCCGATCCCATCTGGTGTACCCCGCTGTTCTGCGCATGAATCTCATTTCACAAGCAGTTATTCTGCTTTCATGTTGTCTTTTTAGTGTCGATGCTTCACTATCATAGGTCAACACTGGTCTAGCCAAAGTGTTATACAAACGTAATCTGGTGTTTTTTTTATACAAGGGATGGTTTCATAACTTGATTAATAATTCCTAAACTTTTATTATAACTAGTAATTTTTTCGGGGATATCATTTTCATCCCAGATAGAGAGATAATATCCAAGATATTTAAATTGATTAGATATCTCTAAAATTTTATTCTGGAGACAGATTTTACTTTGTATGGGGTCCTTCCCATGAAATGCCATAATTTTAGTTTTGTTAATTGATATTTCCATATTAAATTTGGCACCTATTTTTTGTAAATTATAAATTGATCGTTGC